>CM028351.1:70991601-71591601 GCA_016618105.1 Dendrobium huoshanense
ATAAAATGTAGAAAATCCGATTTTAACGTACATACCTTCTAACTGATCGTAGTAGGTCTAGTATTTTAATAAATGCAAACATTACAGAATTTGAACCTAATCAAAAATTCAATTTTCAACCCTTAATTAAATGATTAGAATATTCAAAAATCTTAAAAATCAAAATTATTCTAAAATTCAGAAATGGCAACTTAATGTTTAAAACATTCAACAACCTTCTAAAAACAACAACCATCCTAAAGATGAAGTTTATTGGCTGGACTACTCCGGGCTGCGGGGCTAAGTGTCCTAAGGAGGCTGGTTCCTCGAGCCTGGTGGCACAACGCCACGAATGGATTCCAAGGGGTGTTAAACTTAAAAATAGATTAATTATTAATTTTCTAACCTTTTAAAACTTCTAATTTACCTACATTAATTTGGTTTATCGGCTGGACTACTCCGGGCTGCGGGGCTAAGTGTCCTAAGGAGGCTGGTTCCTCGAGCCTGGTGGCCACAACGCCACGAATCGATAATGACAAACTTAAATTAATCAATTTTAAAATCAGCAACCAAGCATTTCTAATAAATTCATTACCTTCTTAAGCCCTAATCAATCTAGAATACTTAATTATATCGGGTACCATTGGGTAACCCAGGCCTACGAGGCTATTAACTTAGCCCCAAGGAAGGTGAAATAAACTTCATGGCCTCGGTGTGAAACAAAGGTGATATCCAACAAATAATTAAATGAATCTTAAAATTAACCTCAAGCCATTAATATTTGAATTCCAACTTAAATCCCTTAAACCTTCCAACCAATAAAACTTTAGATAACTTTAACTAATAATCCTAATTAGGATACATCAAAACCACACGACCTACCTCACACACTTTAGATGGTTTGCTAGGATCACTGACTCTAGTCTTAGGATAGGCCGGTGTTTTACTTTCTGCAGTTGTGTGACGAGTTTTTCGAGCTTTTACTGCATGCTGTTTGCTAGTGTAGAATTGATGTGTTTATTTACTTACTTCCTGCATTCTGTGATTGATTGTACGTTAGATTTACCCCTAGGTTAGGAGCGAATTATACTTGTGCAATCTTATGCAAGTGGCCATGCTCATACAAGGAGCTAAAATGAAAAGGGGGCAGTCATAAAAAAATAATATAACTCTTTGCACAGGTACCTGCATCACTTAAAGACCCCCTTTTTAAATAAAAAGAGCATGGTCAAGTGTGGTTAAAAAGTGCATTTTAATTTTCTATATTATAACTGCTTGGGATTGAGTATATAATTGTTGATTATTAGGATAACCCTGCAGGATCGAGTCTAGATTTTTATTTTTTTAATTGAGATGTAAATTTGATTGTATAAAGGTTGTAATTGCTTAAAAATGATTTGAATTTGGGAAATTTGATCCAACTTGATTTCCAAAGAGGTGAAGACATCCCTAAAGGGGAGAGTCTTCTTCCATTTGGAAATCAAATTAGGATCTCCTTCAAATATCCAAAGAGGAAAGATAACACCCCGGTTAAGGGGGAGTCTCTTTTCATTTGGGTATCCGGAACCGACGAATCAAGGTGTTCGTGAGAAGACGAAGAAATGGACAACGAGAAGAATCCCAAATTTCAAGTTCATTTAATTTAGGATTAGAAATCCGGGTTGTAGTCAGTGGAGCCCGGCCACTTTACTTTATTGTCATTTCTGTGATGTAATAATAAGTGGCACTTGCCATATGGACATTCAATTCGATATATTTAATGTAGTTAATTTATTTAATTGATTGTGCATTAGAATTCCTGCCTTTTCTAGTCTTTTTATATGCATGCCGTCTTTGATTTAGTCTGGAATACGAATTTAGGCTCTTAGGGGTCTGTCAAAAAATTCTTCTATTTTAATTAAATAAAAATTTTAAGATAAGATAGTAACTCTAAACGGTCCTAAGAAGTAAGCTCGGACTCGCCGAGGGTTTTTCATGCATACATATTATACTTTCTCAACCTTGTTAGGCATCTCCCCGCCTGCGGGTTTTGGCAGACCACCTGGCCTATGAGGGTGCCGAGCTGTCAAGGGGATGTTATGCAATCTCTAGGGAAAAATCTATTTTCTAAGCCAAAAATTTTTAAACTGCTACATACAGATTTTGCATTCAATCGAGTCAATTAGCATGCATCGCATTAGCAACAAATTTAAAAGAGTCTAATATTTAATTGCATTACTTAGACACCGAATACCCAACATGAGTCTAAGGGGCCAATTAGGATCCGCTCTAGATGTCGGCCTCGTTCTCAAAACATATCTTAAATAACGTCCCGATCACTCTACATAAAAAGACCGGACTCATATTTTAAAATCGTTTAGGTGGTTTAGCTGGCTCCCCAATCCAGGCCGGGGTAAGACCAGACTCGCATTGCATTAGCTAGGTTCGGGGCACTTTTAAGTGTCCAATTTAGACTCAGGTTCTGAGGCAAGCTCGGGCTATAAGACCTCACCCTCCGGGAATTGAATCTCGATTTTCTAATAAAATTGACCATTTAAAATTAAATATCTCTTTCAATCTAACTTAAGCCCAACACTTAGGATAGGTTGAGGTGTTTCTGAAGTAATTCAGAATCTCAAAACACCTCCTACACTTCTTCCTTTGACTCCAGAAATAAGTGCTCAACATTGAACCAATCCCACTTGAACTTCCAACCCTTTGCTTCCTTTGATGTCAAACTTCGAAAATCCAAAATAAAATTTATATCGCTATTTTAATCGAGAGTTTTCGTAGAGAAATTCCAATTTCTCCTACGATGTAATTAACTACGAGGGCTTGCGCTCGTAGGAGATTTAGAAACCCAGATCTGATTTTTCAAAAAAATCAAAAATCTTTCAAAAATCTCTAATTAATTATTTTTGGGAAATTTAAGATACAACGATCATTATCGTCATTTTCAAACGATCGATAATGGTTGATATTTCCTTTCTTCGGAAAGGTATATCAATTATTATCGTAGATTTGATTATGAAATTAATGATTTTTTGGATTTGATTTCAAATTTTGATTTTGAAATTTGAACCAATTAGTGAATGATTTTCTCCCATTTGGGATGATATATCGTTCCTAATGTCGTGTTAGATTTCAAAATTAAAATTCAAGATTTAATCTTCCCAAAGATAATCAAATATTTTCAAAACTATATATATTTAACCATATTTTTTTTAATCAAAACATGTGTTTATTTACTTATTTCCTGCATTCTGTGATTGATTGTACGATAGATTTACCTCTAGGTTAGGAGCGAATTATACTTGTGCAATCTTATGCAGGTGGCCATGCTCGTATAAGGAGCTAAAAAATTAAAGGGGGCAGTTAATAAAAAAAATATATATACTCTTTGCACAGGTACCTGCCGCGCTTAAGACCCCCTTTAAATAAAAAGAGCATGGCCAAGTGTGGCTAAAAAAAAATGCATTTTAAATTTTCATATTATAACTGCTTGGGATTGAATATACAACTGTTGATTATTATGATAACCTTACAGGATCGAGTCTAGATTTTTCTTATTTCTCTCAATGTAAATTTAATTCAGTTAAGGTTGTAATTCTTTAAAATGTTTTGAAATTGGGATATGAATATCCTATTTGAATTTCAAAGAGGTGAAGACATCCCTAAAGGGGAGAGTCTTCTTCCATTTGGAATTCAAATTAGGATACTTTGCAAGTATCCAAAGAGGAAAGATAACACCCCGATCAAGGGGGAGTTTCTTTCCATTTGGATATCCTGAACCGACGAATCGAGACGTTCGTGAGAAGATGAAGGATTGGACTACGAGAAGAATCCCAAGTCTCAAAATCATTTGATTTAGGATTAGAAATCTGGGTTGTAGTCAGTGGTGCCCGGCCACTTTAATTCATTGTAATTTTTGAGATGTAATAATGAGTGACACTTGCCATATGGACATTCAATTTGATATATTTAATTGATTTATTTAATTGATTTCGCATTAGAACTCCTGCTTTTCTAGTCTTTTTACTTGCATGCCGTATTTGATTTGACCTGGAATTCGAATTTAGGCTCTTAGGGGTCTGTCAAAATTCTTCTACTTTAATTAAATAAAATTTTTAAGATAAGATAGAAACTCTAAACGGTCCTAAGAAGTAAGCTCGGACTCGCCGAGGGTTTTTCATGCATCCATATTGTACTTTCTCAACCTTGTTAGGCATCTCCCCGCCTGCGGGTTCTAGCAGACCACCTGGCCTATGAGGGTGCCGATCTGTCAAGGGGATGTTATGCAATCTCTAGGGAAAAACCTATTTTTTAAGCCAAAATTTTTAAACTGCTACATACAAATTTTGCATTCAATCGAGTCAATTAGCATGCATCGCATTAGCAACAAATTTAAAAGGGTCTAATATTTAATTGCATTACTTAGACATCAAATACCCAACATAAGTCTAAGGGGTCAATTAAGGATCTGCTCTAGATGTCGACCCCGTTCCTTTATACTTTTCTAAATAACGTTCCTACCACTTAACATTAAAAGACCGGACTCATAATTTTAAATTGTTTAGGTGGTTTAGCTGGCTCCCCAATCCAGGCCGGGGTAAGACCAGATTCGCATTGCACTAGCTAGGTTCGGGTCACTTTTTAGTACCCAATTTAGACTTAGGTTCTGAGGCTGGCTCGGGCCATAAGACCTCAACCTCCGGGAATTGAATCCCAACTTTCTAATAAAATTGATCACTTAAATGTTAAATCTCTTTCAATCAAATTTAAGCCCAACACTTAAGATAGATTGGAGTGTTTTCTGAAGTAATTCAGAATCTTAAAAACATTCCCTACTCCTCTTCCTTTGACCCCGAAAATAAGTCTTCAATCTTGAACCAATCCCATTTGAAATTCCTACCATTTTCTCATTTGATATCAATCCTTGAAATTCTTAAATAAAATTTACACCGCTATTGTAATCGAGAGTTTTCGTAGGAAATTCTGATTTCCTACGATGTAATTAACTACGAGGGCTTGCGCTCGTAGGAGATTTAGAAACCCAGATCTAATTTTCAAAATTGAAATTTTCAAAACCTCTAATTAATTATCTTTGGGAAATTTAAAACTTTGAAATTCGAACCCATTAGGGAACGATACGTTCGTCTTTCGAGGCGATATATTGTTCATAATAGAGTGTTCAATTTCAAAATTCCAAAATTTAACATTCCCAAAGAAAATTAATATATTTTCAAAACTATATATATTTAAATAAAACATATTTTTTTTTTAATCAAAACAAAAACGGCGACTCCGCTGGGGAACTATCTCTCTCTCCATCTTTAATAGCGGTTTGAATTTTATTGAATCGGTAGTCTTAACTACCTTTTTCTCCGTTGGTCCCTCTCCCATTTCTCCCATGAGAGAGTGTGGCCAACTCAATTAAGACATGTTAAAAGAGGGGTGAGTGTAGGAAGCCTCCTTCTAAGTTTAGGCTTGAACATTTTGCCTCCAACTTGGTTGGTAGAGCGAAAGAGTTAAGCCTATCCCTCTCTAAACCTTTCTATAAATTTTAGAAACTAGCGTGCTCGGATTACTAGTGGCATGCTGAGTTCTGTAACTTATAGAAAATTTCCTCAATTTTTAAAATCTAAATTCCCAATCTTTTAGTAGAGTTTCAATCCTTCCAACATCCAGATAACTACGTTGTATCGTTATATATCGAATTTTAACAATCTCTATTCGATATATATACGATCAAGTGTAGCATTCATTTTAAAGATTCGTTTTAAAATTCAATTATTCCGGTAGAATTAAGCTATGACATTTCATTCTTAGTCCACTAACTAGAATGAAAGAGTCAAGTAAATTCCAAATAAATTTCCTCTAATTAATGTGGACCTCTTATTGAATGAAAATTCAACACCTTGAGTCCCAAAAATAAGGGGAGATGCTGCCGGATTTTTGAATTTTCAAATCTCTCTCTAATATCATTTCAAATCAATTATCGTTGTTATATGTTCTTCTACGACGATCATCGTAGTCAACATATACAACAAACCTTAAAACTCGATCCGGCACGAATTCGCCATTAACATTTCATCCTTTAAAGATTGAAAGAGTTAGGCCTTCTTAGTGTTTTTCCCGATGTTTACTTGTGAACCTTTTGTTGAATGAAAATTCAACACATTGAGTTCCAAAAATAAGGGGAAATGCTGCCGGATTTTTGAATTTCCAAAATTCAATTGTTTCCAAATTCAAACATCTTATTCAAATTCATCCAAATCAAATTCAGATTATCGTTGTTATATATTTTCCTACAAAATTCCTTTTGTAGTTGAATATATACAACGACAATTCAAACTCTATTTCAATCAAAATCAAACTCTATATTCTATCGTTTTACATCGGGTTATAACTCTTATAACCCGATATATACGATAAAATATAAATTTTTTTTTAAATTCAAATTCAAGTTTCTAATTCAAATCTTCTCCTTTCCAATTCTCAGACAATCAAATTAACTGCAATGGCTGGCAAACTACTGTTTTCAATGGATCGTGATTTACTGATTGAAGAATTAGTTTACGAAAACTCGATTCAGTTTGGGATAGGGTTTGAGTCCCTTAGACTGGTAATGAATGGAAATACCTTAGTGGGCCTTGCTGTCAAGGGCGAGAAAGATGCCCCTGTAGTTCAACTAGCCATAGGAGCCGGGAATGATGCCCCTCCTAGTCTGTGGTCAGCGTTAGACATCGCTAATGCGCCTAAAGAATTTCTTGAAGATGCAAAGAAATTGGAAGCTGCCGCTGCAGGCAAGACAGTGTTTGAGAAAGGGTCTTCAAGTTCTGAAACTCTGTATGGAAGTAAGAATTCCAAGAAAAATTATTTGAGAAGGTTAAGAAAGAAAATCACCAAGACAAAGAAAGTGGCCGAGCTGAAGGCCCTGGGTAAAGTCGATCTTGAGGCTGTCGAGGAGCTGCCAATCCCTGCCTCTTCACCACTCCTTAAAGGGAGTCGTTTTCACCCCCTCGCAGCTTCTGCAGGGGAGGAGAGAGTTACTCGGATAGCTAGCACTCCGCCTAGCCCAGTAGACTATTCTGTTAAAAGAACCCCGAAGGAGAAGCAAGTTCTGAAAGCTAGAATACTTAGAAATATCATTCATACTTGTGCTGCTCAAGTAGGGCAAACGAAAGAGCAATATGTGAAACACTTGAAGGGAGTGATTTCACACAAACTTGAGAAAGAAGTTCTGAAGGAAGAAAAATCTGAAGCCAAGAACTTGACTCCTCAACCAGTGAGGAAGAACAAGAAATTTGTTAAACAACCTGTATCTTCAGTCTTGGTAGATGGATACCACTGGGTGCCTCGCCTCCCGTCTGCAAAGACGGAGGAGATAGTATTAACCGGGTCTGGCCAGAGTCGCTCTTTTAGTGGTAGACCACCGACCCCACCTTCAAAACTGTTAAAGCTGGCCCCAGTGATAGTGAAATCTAAAGAAGTCTTTAAAGAGCTTAAACCAGTTGATGTTAAGGGAAAGAGGCCCATGTCGCCAGAAGAATCATGTGCCAGAAGGAAGTTCAGTAGATCCATTGGGATTCAGTTCAGGGAACCTCAAATTCAGATACCAGTTAAACTCCCTAGACTCCCAGTTCAGGGAAGTGAGGACTCTATTCGTGTTGATTTTGGAGTCCCAGCTATTCAAGCCCCTCCATCACCAATTAAGATAGACGTCCCTCACCCTACTAAGGATGTCACCCTTGTGACTACCGACCTCGGGACAGTCGGAGGGGAGGAGACGACCCAAGATCCTGATCAAGAGATGTTAGATCAGCTGGTTAGTGAAGAAATCACTGAAGATGATGTCAAGATTAGCAACATTTTTGATAAGTTGGATGTTAAAGAATATGATCAAGTGATGAGTTATGATGGATATTTACCCATTTATACTGAAGCAATAGATGGGAGACCAGTTGAAGAAGTGGTACAAGAAATTAGAGATATCCTTATGAAGAAGGCTATTGATAAATTCAATCCGGATGAAGATGACTTGTTAGTTGAGGAAGAGCCAATAGCGGACGTCCATATGGTTGAAACTCGCGCGTCAGCTAAAGATGCTGAGCCTTCTAAGCATCACTCCGGAAAGGAAGAAGAGTCAGCAGTAGTCGACTCAGATTCAGACAGTTCTGTCAGATTGAAAGAGAAGGATGACTATATTAAAAATCTTGAAAGAAAAGTGGAGTAGATGATGATTAGAGTTGAACAGATGCAGAGTCAGCTTTTGCAATCACAAGAGTTCAAACCCGAGCAGTTGCAGCCCACAGTGCATACAATGGGCGAGCACAGCAGGAAAGCTGATTCAAATCCCAAACTCCCAGAAGTTACTTCTTCGGTGCCTCCACCAGAAAAAGATATACGTCAGATGATTGAAACCCAGGTAAGGGAGGCCTTAGCCCATTCACAAGGAACTGTATCTATTTCAAAGGGTAGACCCTACCCCGAGGAATATGATTTGGTTCCTTATCCTAAGGGTTTTGTGCCACCTTCTTTCAAAATTTTTAGCGGCTTAGAAAACCCAAGACAACATCTGGCCCATTTCCGAGCAAGCTGTTGCAATGCAGGAGGGTCGGATGCTCTACTCTTTTGTCAGTTTGTGAGTAGTTTGTCTGGTATTGCTTTTGAGTGGTACGCAGATCTACCAAATGGTTCTGTAAAAACTTTCACAGAGCTTGATGGTCTCTTTTTAAAGAGATTCTCAGGAGCTCAACAACGTGTAACCGTTGGTGATCTCGTCATCGAAAAGCAAAAACCGGGCGAGTCTTTAGTCGACTACATCTTGAGGTGGCGAAACCTCTCGATGAAATGTGAACCCCAACTACAAGAGCAACATGCTATGGAAATTCTTTTAAAGAATATCCACGGGCCTATTGCTTTTATGTTAAAGGGGTTTACAATTAAAACCTTCGAAAAGCTTCTTAACAAAGCTAGTAATCTACAAGAAGAGGCTCCCAAAATGTCATTCTTGAAGGATTCTACTGAAGATAAGAAGGTTAGTAAACCATTGAAGTCCTTTGAAAAGAGAACAGCAATGGTTTCAGCAGTCGACAAGGGGAAGAAACCGATTAACATTCAATCAAGTAATCCTACTGTTCAGCAGACTCAGAAACCTCAACCGTTTCAGGTAACTTCTCAACCTACTAGAGCATATCACCGGCCCACTTTTGAAGAGAGATTGGCTCGTCCGTATCCATTCAAAAGGGAGTCAGTGAAGAAAATTTTCAAGAGCCTTTTAAAGAAGCCAGATTTTCGATTGCCGGAGGCCAAGAAGCCGGAAGAGGTAAATAAAAAGGATGATCTGACCTTTTGCCCCTACCATCGCATGTTGGGCCACACAATCGAAGACTGCATACCTTTTAAGGACTGGCTCGACTGGAATTTCCGTCAAGGTAATATTATAATTCCAAAGGAGTACTTAGTCAATCCGGATCAAGGATCTGTCAAATTTATCTCAGGTATTAATTCTAATCTTTCTTCGTCCATTGAAGATGGCTGGGACATAGCACTATCCCGGGCATTTAAAAAGTCGATTAACCAATCTTTTCATCTTTCTCAACAGTTACCGACGAGAGCCCGTGGCCCGATCTGGGAAGTTGAGCTGGAGGCATCGCAGGAGGATGTTAGGACGATTTCCTCTCCAGTAGTTGTAGGAACTACTGTTTCAAATAAAAATGAAAAGAGTGAACCTTTTGTAGAGAGGAAATTTGTTGATGAGAGATTTGTACAAGTGGTGGATGGTGGCTCAAAACCACTAGCCCCATTAAAGTTATCTGACTTTTACTTTGCCCCATCAAAGGCAAAGGGTCAAAAATTGAATAAAAAGAAATATCCTTCTGCAAATATTTTGATGATTAGTGTTGAGAATGAAGTTTTAAATGACTCTTCCATTGAAAATAATTCGGAGCCAGCTGAGGATAATCAAGAAGTTCAAAAATCCAGCTCTCCAAATTTGACCCTTCAAGGGGAAGATGAATTTGATATCGTATCAGAGGGTGATACCCCTGAAATTAATTTTCAAGGGAGTCCCGTCGTGATAGATTTTTCAGATTCAGATTCCCATTCAGAAAATGACAATCAACCGCCTAAGGAGAGCGTAGACCTCCCCGTAGACTGTCCTTCCGATGAAATCGTGCAAGTACAATTACGGGATGGCAAGGTTTTACCCCCTAGGCTTCCCCCACAGGAAAAGGGAAAACAAGTTGTTTCCACTGATCCGATTCAAGTCTCTACTCAACAATTAAACTCTCCTTCAAATCCACCGGGTCCTGATGTTAATGTTCCAAGTGTTGATTACAACGTCTTAGCTCACCTTAGAAAGTTGCCTGCTAAGTTGAGCATCTACGATGCCCTCATCCTTTCAAAAGAGATGAGGGAGACTTTAATTAAAGCACTTCTCGACCCCGAGATTTGCTTAGCTCAACTCGCTTCAACTTCTGAGGAAGAAGCTTTGTACTTCAAAGAAATCCCAAGAGTTACCTTCTCTGATGAAGATTTACTCCTTGGAACTGCCGATCATAATCGCCCACTTTACATCACTGTAAATGTGGATAAGTTCAAGTTATCAAGAGTTCTTGTTGATCCGGGTGCATCGGTCAACGTGATGAACATAAAGACTCTCGCATACCTCAGAATTGATACTAGCAAGCTCTCAACCGATAAGTTAGTGCTTCGCGGGTTCAATGAAAAAGGTGAGAAGGCTTTAGGTTCGATCACACTTCTTCTAGAGATAGGAGAGTTGAAAACTGAAGCGAAATTTCATATAATTGATTCGGCTACGTCCTTTAATGCGCTCCTAGGTAGGCCTTGGATTCATGAGTATAGGATGGTTCCTTCCACCCTACATCAATGCATCAAGTACCAACGAGATGGCATTGAGTTTGAAATTAAGGGTGATTTGCAACCATTCTCTATTCATGAGATCGGGATTTACGAGGATGCTGCATATTATGTTCCCAAAGGTTTTACTACAAAATCTAAGGTAGAGATCAATGTTAAGGAAGAAAAGAAAGAAAATCATAGTTCAAAAGCAATTCAAGAGCTGAGAAAAGAAAAAATCAAGAGCACAAAAGAACAAAATTCAAGTAGTGAAGACGACGTCGAGCGCGTAGTCTTTAGGCCTCCAAACAATTTGCCTCAAAGAGGTGGGAGGATGGCCCAAAGAGCACGTGGTCGAGGCCGTGTTTCAACTGAAAGAAGGAATACCCCGATGTATATCGAACTTGAATCAAGTTCTGATGAAGAATCAAAAAAGAGGGGTGACAGAATTGCTTTTGACTGTAAGAAATCTAATCTTCCTCCAAAGTTTGATCTCACTTTAGATTCGGATAGTGATCAAGAGGGTAACAATCCTAAACTTCAAAGTGATGAGCCTGAATTGAGTATGTATGAAAAGCTTAATAGGGTAGTTAAATCCTTAGCCTTAACCCCACTGTCTGCTGACAGAGTCTCAGGGTTAGTAACTAAGGATTCCCCTAACTTAGATGGAGAAGTAAGGAAAGTCCAGAGGTTCTTCCCTGGCACCTCCTCCTCAAGGAATGAAGGTGATGTAATCCTTGAAGAGGCAGATTTCAACGAATTAATAGAATTACTTTTCGGCTACTTTCCTCTTGGTGTTAAAGCTCTTATCTCTAAAGGTTTTGCTCCGAGTCAATGGACTAAGGGTCAAGCTAGATACCACCAAAATATTTGGAATTCCAAATTCAATAAAAACTGGACGAGTGGTATCGGTTTTGGTTCCGTTAGTTCATTTGATGATGATGAATATTGCTTGATGATAACCATCCATCTCGAATCTGAAAGTGTCCCTACTGAAGTCGTTGATTCGCTCGACAGACTTTGTTTGGAGACCTTAGATGATTCAGATGAAGTTCAAATTCGGGATGCACCCCCTGAATTTGAAGAAGAAATTAAATCGACAGTTGATGAACTTAAAGAAATTAACCTTGGAACAGAGGATGACCCTCGCCCCACATTCATAAGTTCTTTGTTGAGTGAGGACGAGTCTAAGGATCTAATTCAACTTCTATTCGAGTTTAAGGACTGTTTCGCTTGGACATACGACGAAATGCCTGGCTTGTCCACCGATATAGCAGTTCATAAACTTGGAATCCGGTATGATGCCATTCCCGTCAAACAAGCTCCACGACGCATGCGTCTGGAGATTGAACAACAAGTCATTTCTGAAGTTAAGAAATTGGCCGATGCCGGATTTATCCGGGAGGAGCAATATCCTTCTTGGGTAGCCAGCGTTGTGCCTGTTCGAAAGAAAAATGGTTAAATCCGGGTCTGTGTTGACTATAGAGACCTGAATAAGGCATGTCCTAAGGATGAATTTCCTTTGCCAATTCCAGAACTAATGGTGGACATTGCCTCCTCGCATGTTGTTTTCTCCTTTATAGATGGCTCGTCTGGTTATAATCAAATCAAGATGGCTCCAGAAGATGAGAGAAACACTGCATTCAGAAGTCCTATAGGGATCTTTTGTTATAAAGTGATGCCATTTGGTCTTAAAAATGCCGGTGCAACCTACCAGCGGGCTATGACTCGAATCTTTGACTACTTAATCCACAATCAAGTCGAATGTTACATCGACGATTTAGTTATCAAGAGTAAAGTTAAAGAGGCTCATCTTTATGACTTAAGAATCGTCTTCGAGCGGTTGCGTCGCTACGATCTTAAGATGAATCCTTTGAAGTGCGCCTTTGGTGTCGCGTCAGGGAAATTTCTAGGTTTTGTGGTAAGACACCGTGGAATTGAAATTGATCCTGCTAAAATCGAAGCTATCTTAAATATGCCGCCTCCTAGGAGTCTTACTCAACTAAGATCTCTTCAAGGTAGATTGGCGTATATAAGAAGATTCATCTCTAATCTTTCCGGAAGATGTCAACCATTCTCGGTCCTCGCTAAAAAGGACGCCAAATTCATTTGGGACGAGAAATGTCAATCTGCTTTTAAGAATATCAAACAATACCTGACAAATCCTCCAGTCTTGGCAGCCCCTATTCCGGGGAGACCTTTAATACTCTACACTGCGGCCCTTGACGAGTCTCTCGGGACCCTCCTTGCTCAAGTCAATGACGAAGGGAAAGAGAATGCTCTCTATTACCTAAGTCGAAGACTTTTACCAACGGAAATTCGATATCCAACGATTGAGAAATATTGTCTTGCCTTAGTCTTTGCAGCTCAAAAACTAAGACATTATATGCTTTCCCATCAAATTAATTTAATTTCCAGTTTTAACCCCTTGCAATATCTTATGACCAGGCCTACGTTGTCAGGACGTCTGGCTCGTTGGTCTATGATATTGCTCCAATTTGAAATCACTTTCATTCCCCTGCGTGCTGTGAAAGGGCAGGCCGTCGCTGACTTTCTTGCGGCACACCCGTTGCCGGCAGAATCCCCTCTAAACAATGATTTACCTGATGAGCAAATCATGAATTTTGGGGAAGCCACTACTCAAACCTGGGAAATGTATTTTGATGGTGCTGCGTCCTCTCAACGTGGCAAAACACCTGAATCTACTATTCCTGGGAAAGCCGGAGTTTGCCTGGTATTCATAACACCAGATAAGGGAATGATGTACTTTTCCTACCATTTATCAGAACCTTGTACGAATAACGAAGCTGAGTACGAAGCTCTGATAACCGGCCTGGAACTTACAATTTTGATGGAGATTAAAGAGATTAAAATTTTTGGTGATTCCCAACTGGTGATCAACCAGATTGCAGGAACCTATAAAGTTTTGAATCCTAAACTCCTGAAGTACCATCAGTACACCTGTCACTTGCTCGAGCAAATTCCGATTGTAACTATGTATAAGATTCCTCGTGGAAGCAATTCTTCGACGGATGCCCTCGCAAAGCTTGCAAAGGAATTTTCCTGTCCCGAAGAAGACTCCATCCCTATAGAGGTGCAGGGTCGTCAAGTCCTGTCTCCTATAGATTTGGAGCACATCAACGAACAAATTTTCCAAATTTTTTCTACCTCTTCAGCAGTCAATGAAGAAACAGATTGGAGACAACCGATAATTGAATACCTTCAAGAAGGCAAGCTCCCTCACGAGAGATCACTTGCCCATCAAATTAAAAAACGTGCCCTATCCTACGCACTAGTCAACAATACGTTGTACCGACGGTCGTTCGGTCAGATGTGGCTCCGTTGTTTAGACAAATATGAGGCCCTGAAGATCGTTAACGAAGTCCATGCTGGACTGTGCGGTGCTCATCAATCGGGTCCAAAGATGAAAATGAAGATCAAAAGACTTGGATACTACTGGCCTTCGATGATTGACGATTGCATGAAAATTGCAAAGTGTTGTCATCAGTGCCAAGTACATGGTGTGGTTTTACATCAGCCGCCTAACGTGTTGCATCCCACGATAGCCTCGTGGCCCTTCGAAAGTTGGGGCACGGATATCATCGGGCCAATTGACCCTCCTTCCTCGAAGGGTCACCGCTTCATTTTAGCAGCGACTGACTACTTTTCAAAGTGGGCTGAAGCAGTCCCATTGAGAAATGTAACATCATATCATGTAATGAAATTCTTTCGTGACCATATCGTTTATAGATTTGGCGTTCCGCGCAGAATCATATCCGATAATGGGTCCGCTTTCAAGTCTACAAAGATTAACAATTTTGCAAATCGCCATGGTATCGATTGGAGATACTCAACAATCTATTATCCACGGGCTAATGGATTGGCTGAGGCCTTCAATAAAACTTTGGTTCAAATCATCAAAAAAACCCTCGATGAAAATAAACGTCAGTGGGATGAGAGGTTGGTGGAAGCTTTGTGGGCCTACAGGACCACTTATCGAACCCCGACCCAATCCACACCGTTTGCACTAGTGTATGGATCCGAGGCCGTACTCCCTCTGGAAGTTCAAATCCCTTCACTCAGAATTGCAATTCAGAACCAGATTACAACTCAACAAAATGCGCAACTCCGTCTAGAAGAACTTGAAAGTCTTGAAGGATGTCGTCTTCAAGCTCAGCAAAATTTAGAGTTGTATAAAGCCCGAATGATTCAAGCTCATGATAAGTTAGTGCGACCTAGAACCTTCCAAGTAGGCGACTTGATCTTGGTTCTTCGGTGGCCTATCTTAGCGCACCGAAAACTCGGTGGAAAGTTTGAACCAACTTGGGAAGGACCTTTCGTAGTGGAAACAACCTACGAAGGAGGCTCGTATCAGCTAGTGGATTGTAAGGGAAATCACCCGATGCTTCCTGTAAACGGGCGTTTCCTTAAGAGATACTATGCTTGATGTAGCTCGAATTTTCAATTAATAAAAATTTTCAAGTTTTAAGTCAAATTGATTCAATTGTTGCAAATCGTTTTAATTTCAATATCCCATATCTCTTTTCTTAAGTCTAGATGTGAGTTTTCATGTCTTCCTACCTCGAATTTAATCTCCGTTAGTGGTGGAGTATGCCCTCTGTGGCACCACCCTAACATTTGAGTTAAAAACGATTAGTGATGGAGCGTGCCCTTCGTGGCGCCATCCTAATTCGTATCCGTTAGTGGTGGAGCATGCCCTCTGTGGCACCACCCTAACATTTGAGTTAAAAACGATTAGTGATGGAGCGTGCCCTTCGTGGCGCCATCCTAATTCGTATCCGTTAGTGGTGGAGCATGCCCTCTGTGACACCACCCTAACATTTGAGTTAAAAACGATTAGTGATGGAGCGTGCCCTTCGTGGCGCCATCCTAATTCGTATCCGTTAGTGGTGGAGCATGCCCTCTGTGGCACCACCCTAACATTTGAGTTAAAAACGATTAGTGATGGAGCGTGCCCTTCGTGGCGCCATCCTAATTCGTATCCGTTAGTGGTGGAGCATGCCCTCTGTGGCATCACCCTAATATTTGAGTTAAATGATTAGTGATGGAGCGTGCCCTTTGTGACGCCATCCTAATTCGTACCCGCTAGTGGTGGAGCATGCCCTCTGTGGCACCACCTTATCATTTGAGTTAAGCGATTAGTGGTAGAGCATGCCCTTAGTGGCACTACCCTAATAAATTTAAATCTTGATTTCCTAGGGATGAATTTTTCATTCCCTTAGGATTAAAATTCCACACTTGATCTTTAATCCCGGTCAACACCAATATATGCAATAGAACTTCGCTCTCTTACACATATTGGGGGTCCATTTGTTGACCTCATTTTTGTATGAGTTCACTTGGATTACTCTTGACCCTAAATCAATTTAATTTTCAAATCAATTCAAATTTTAGGATCCTCCTAGAATCCTGACCCTAGGATCTATGCTAGGATTCTTCTAGAGCTTAGACCCTATGAGCTACTCTAGATCCTAAACTTCTTCTAGATTCCAAGCTATAGGAATTTCTTAGCCTATAGGATCCTTCTAGATTCCTAACTTTAAGATATATTCAAACCTTAGGATCTACCTGGATCTTAGGTCAATCAAGCCAAATTCAAGGTCCAAGGGTTTTGTCCTAAAGGCCTTTTCCGTTAAATTTTCAAACACTTTGAAACCTAGTCAAATGACCTCCGATTCAGAGTCTGTCAGTTGCATACTGATGGGACATGTCTCTGGAGGCAACCCTCCAAATTTGAGCCCATTCCAAGGTCTCTAACCTCAAAAACTTAATCAAAATCCATAGGCTGCAAAACCTTCAAATATTTACAGCCTATGCCACTGGACCTATCACTTTGAAGATTCTGACCTTAGAGCATTCACCAAAGCCTCTAGTCACTTCCAGACCTTTAATTTTAATATGTTGAACATTAAACTGCATTTTGGTTGATCCATTTTGACCCCCAGTTGACCAGGGGTCAAAATGACCAAAATACCCCTATGGGGCTCAAATGTTGATTTTCAACCAAATGAACTCCATATTGAATGCAACCACCTCCAACAAGTTTCAAATGTCATTTCGAATGTTTTGAACCTATTCCCAACCCCTGGGTCAACCTGGTTGACCAAGTCAACAGGTTTGACCCAAGAGGCCCTTTAAGGGTCCAAACATGTGTTTTGACCCAAATGACCTCTCTAGGCCATCCAACCATTTCCATTAGTCTTGAAATGCCATTTGAAACCTGTTCGACCCAAACCCAGACCTTGGGCCAACCTAGTTGACCAAGTCAACCTAGGTTGACCAAACAAGCCCTTAAGGGTCAAAACAGGCATTTTGACCAAATTGACCCCTCCAGACCTTGGGACCACCTCCAATGGTCTCCAAATGTCATTTCAAATCTGTTGATCCCATTTCCGGGCCTTGGGTCAACCTGGTTTACCAAGTCAACCTAGTTGACCCAAATGGCCCTTTAAGGGTCCAAATAGGTGTTTTTGACCTAAATGACTTATTTAAGCTATGGAACCACTTCCATTGATTTTAAAAAGTCATTTCAAACTTGTTGAGCCTGATCTCGGACCCTGAGCCTAGCTGGTTGACCAAGTCAACCAATTTGGCTTAAGGGCCCATTAAGGGCCCATTAAGCCCTTTTGACTCAATTGACCCATTTAAACCATGGAATCACTTCTACCAGACTCCAAATATTGCATCAAACCTATCCAGACCAGACTCACACCTTGGTTCAATCTGGTTGACCCAGTCAACCTAAGTTGACCAAAATCAACCCTTAATCCCTTTCATTTTAAATTAAATTCCAAACGCATTTAAATCTTGGGCAAATTTTATCCAAGGTATTTTAATTAATCCCTCAAGTGGCCCTAGCTGCCACATCACCTATTGTTGACCAGTTGACTAGTCAACATTGGTCAACAAATCTTTTTAATGCTTTAAGAGACTTAAATACACAAGCAAGTGTAAGTCACCTCAACCCCTTTGAACCCAACACTCAAGACATCCCTCCATGCCACCTCTGCTGTCCACTTGGCTGTTGACTGGTCAAACCAGTCAACAAATGGTCAAATGAGCCTTTTAGAGCCTTAATTAATCCATTAAAATTAATCTCTCCTAATTTAAATCACTCCAGCAGTTTGAGCATGCTCTAGAAGCTTCCTAGGGTTTATTCCAGCCCTTTGATCTTGATCTAACAGCCCCCATTAATCCATGTGTCCAAATAATGAGACAAAATACCCTTTCCATGTAGGATGTCCTTGATCCGTCCTTGGTTTCTGCTCCCACCAACTCCCAGTGACACATGGCAGCATCTGGAGGTCCAGCCATTTAATCCCAGCCCTTCATTCAATCTGGAGGAGATTGAATAGGGCAAAAGGCTCAAAATAAGCCTCATTCTTGCCCTAAGCCTCTCTCTCCACTCAAGCTCTTTCAAACCCAGCCCCCTGTTCCATTGAGCTCTCCAGGCGTCTCCCAACACATCCCCATTCAAACTCCGGCGATTAAAGCCGTCTCCGACCATCTTCCGGCGAGACCTAGCTTAATCCATTCAAGGAGTTTTTTCCGGTCGATCCAGGCAATTTCGGAGCTCGGAGTCAACTAGGGATCTACACTTGGACAATCTACAAGCTCAACCATCCATTAAACGGTTCAATCCGTCCACAAATCAAGGTAAAAAACCTAACCCTAGTCTAGAGCACTTAAGTTAAATAGCGTTACATTTAGTGAATATTATGCTAAGAAATTGGTTCCCCAAGTTTTCTGTTAATAACCTAAATCTAGATTTAAAATTTCGTTGATTTTCATTAAGCGGATTGAGAGAACAAGCCAAAAAAACCGATCCTGGGGCGTTTTCGCAGCCTAGTCCAGGTTCGTGTTTTCTGGACCGTTGATCGTTTGATCAACGGTCTGGATTTGGCTCTTCCGCGGTCAGTTACGACCATGTATTTGATCTAACGCTCGGATGACGGTCTACCGATATCTGGACCGTTAGTTCGAAACCGCAGGATCAAATGGTGGCCGTCTGATCATTCTTTGTTAAGTCGAATCGCGTGAATCTATCCTGCCCGTTGATTCTTTTATACGGGTGATCGAACGGTGGATGATCCGAGCTGACTCGGATTAGTGAAACCGCGTGAGGTATCCGGCGTGCGACGCGTATCAGCCGCCGCCGCGCAGTTCGATCCAGCGAACCACATCACGCCACGTGGCTCCGCGTTTTGGCTGGCCGAACCAAAACGCGCCATCTGTCCCGCCGGCGCCGTTTTTTTTGTTTTATAAATAAAATAAATTATTTTAATTATATTTTAATTAACAAAACTTTAAAAAATTATATAAAATTAAATATAAATCCAAAAAATCAATATAATATATCAAATTTTTCGGAAAATTAAGATCTTTAATTTAAAGTTAAATTTGATTTAAAATATTATATATATTTTAAATTATTTGAAATATTAAATATTTCTTCTTTCGAATTAATAATTATTTAAAATTCAATTAAAATATTTTAGAAAATTCAAAATTATATTTAAAAAAAAAATTATTATATATATATATTTTAAATTAATTCAGTAACATATTTAATGCTTAATTAACTTTAATTTAGAAATTTATATTAATTATTAAGTATCTTTAAATATTTTAAATAAGTTTAATACCTTAAATTTTAAAATAAAATTTAAAAAAAGGAGAGAAATTCATCTTGAAATCAGAAAATTTAAATAAATTTAAGTATTGTAACTCAAAATTTATCTTAAAATTTTAAATTTAATTTGTTTTAATTTGAATTACTTATAAATTTTGCTTCATTAAGTTAATATTTAATTAATATTACTTTAGATATTTTCAAAATTTAAAATTCAATCTTAAATTGTTTTCTTAAAATTTCAGAGAATATGTTTATTTTTTTTTTTTAACCTCAATTAAAAGTAATTTGATATATTTTATGTATTTCTAGTAATTTTAATTACATAAAATTTGAATATTTAAGTAATGTTTAATTCTAATAATTTTTCAAAAATTCAAAGAATCCTTATTTTAAATCATTTTATATTATTAAAATATTTTCAAATATGTTTTAAAACTATTTTTGATATTTAATAAAAAACTATTTTAAATTACTTTAAATTTTCTAGAATTTCTAAAACTAATCTATTTTATAGATATTAAAATTAATTTTAAAATTATATATGTTAAATTTTGAGAGCATTTGAGAGATTCCTTTAAAATTTTAAATATAGATTAGGCTTGATTGAATAGAAGTGTTTGGGGAATGATTAGTGAGTGATTATTTTATAATCATTCATTAATCAAAATTTTGTTACCTTAATTATCGTCAATTCTTGCATGTTTAGGTTATACACACACCACCTAGTCTAGGTTCTCCTAGATTTAAGGACTTGAGTGTGATGCTTATGTGTTTCATTCATGCTTGTTCAAGGTTTAGAGAAGATTTGATTTGAACCTAATCAACTTAGTGACATCATTAAGGACAACAATTAAGGACCCTTGCTAGAAAATTTAGAATATTTCCGATAAATATGATTCACTTCTTTTTGAGTTGAAAATTCAAACAATTAAACTTAGTGACATGTACAAACACTAGGAGAATTTTTGCTGAATTTAGAATTCATTGAGGTCCTTAATTAATTTTCCTAAGTTCAAGCCTTAATTAAGCCATTAAATCTTCCGGAAAATGTAATAAATCCATTTTAAATCTAAAAATTATGTTTAACCCCTCTAACTGACCATAATTAAACCCTTAACCATTGAAAATTAAAACCAAAATTATTTGACAGCAAATTAAACCTTAATTTAATTTTAAGTGAAAATCAATATTTAATTAATATAATTAATTAATTATTATTGAAAATTCCAAAAATTTCCCAAACACTTGGGAATCTCTCCTTAGGTCTTTCCTGACCTTTGGAGCTGATTTCAAGGAGTTGGGAACTCATTTGGAGCAAAATTACAAAAAGGGCCCTCTAATTAAGTAATTTCAAGAAATTCATTAAATACCTAAACTTCAAACCTTCATAATTAATTCCAGAAAAATCCAAATCACCCAAACTCACTTGCATTCATCTCCTAATAAGGTATAATATTTATTAAAAATATTAAATTCCAGAAATCTGTAATATTTCAAAAAGTCAACAAATTGGTCAAACCATAGTTCAAAACTAGTTCAAAACTTCAAACCTTTGTAATAAAATGTAAAAAAATCCGATTTCAATGTACTTACTGTCTAACTGATCGTAGTGAGGTCTAGTATTTTAATAAAATGCTAGCTGTCCAGAATTTAACCTTAATCAAAAAATCAATTTTCGACCCTTTAATTAAATGATTAAAATATTCCAAAATTTCATAAAACTCTAAATCATTCTAAAACTCCAGGAAATGTTAACTTAATGTTTAAAATATTCAACAAACCTTTTAAAACACAACAACCATCCTAAAGATGAAGTTTATTGGCTGGACTACTCCAGGCTGCGGGGCTAAGTGTCCTAAGGAGGCTGGTTCCTCGAGCCTGGTGGCACAACGCCACGAATGGATTCCAAGGGGTGTTAAACCTTAAAAATAGATTAATCATTAATTATTTAACCTTTTAAAACCTATAATTCAACTACATTAATTTGGTTTATCGGCTGGACTACTCCGGGCTGCGGGGCTAAGTGTCTTAAGGAGGCTGGTTCCTCGAGCCTGGTGGCACAACGCCACGAATCGATTAATGGCAAACTTAAATTAATCAATTTTGAAAATCAGCGACCAACATTTCTAATAAAAATTCATTAATTCTTAAGTTTTAATCAACATAAAATACTTAATTATATCGGGTACCACTGGGTAACCCAGGCCTACGAGGCTATTAACTTAGCCCCAAGGAAGGTGAAATAAACTTCACGGCCTCGGTGTGAAACAAAGGTGATATCCAACAAATAATTAAGTGAATTTTAAAATTAATCTTAAGCTATTAATATTTGAATTCAAACTTAAATCCTTTAAACCTTCCAACCAATCAAACTTTAGACAACTTTAACTAATAATTCTAGTTAGGACACATCAAAACCACACGGCCTACCTCACACATTTTAGATGGTTTGCTAGGATCACCGACTCTAGTTTTAGGATAGGCCGGTGTTTTACTTTCTGCAGTTGTGTGCCGAGTTTTTGAGCTTTTACTGCATGCTGTTTGCTAGTGTAGAATTGATGTGTTTATTTACTTATTTCCTGCATTCTGTGATTGATTGTACGATAGATTTACCTCTAGGTTAGGAGCGAATTATACTTGTGCAATCTTATGCAGGTGGTCATGCTCGTATAAGGAGCTAAAAAATTAAAGGGGGCAGTTAATAAAAAATATATATATACTCTTTGCACAGGTACCTGCCGCGCTTAAGACCCCTTTTAAATAAAAAGAGCATGGCCAAGTGTGGCTAAAAAAAAATGCATTTTAAATTTTCATATTATAACTGCTTGGGATTGAATATACAACTGTTGATTATTAGGATAACCTTATAGGATCGAGTCTAGATTTTTCTTATTTCTCTCAATGTAAATTTAATTCAGTTAAGGTTGTAATTCTTTAAAATGTTTTGAAATTGGGATATGAATATCCTATTTGAATTTCAAAGAGGTGAAGACATCCCTAAAGGGGAGAGTCTTCTTCCATTTGGAATTCAAATTAGGATACTTTGCAAGTATCCAAAGAGTAAAGATAACACCCCGTTCAAGGGGGAGTTTCTTTCCATTTGGATATCCTGAACCGACGAATTGAGACGTTTGTGAGAAGATGAAGGATTGGACAACGAGAAGAATCCCAAGTCTCAAAATCATTTGATTTAGGATTAGAAATCCGGGTTGTAGTCAGTGGTGCCCGGCCACTTTAATTCATTGTAATTTTTGAGATGCAAAAATGAGTGGCACTTGCCATATGGACATTCAATTTGATATATTTAATTGATTTATTTAATTGATTTCGCATTAGAACTCCTGCTTTTCTAGTCTTTTTACTTGCATGCCGTATTTGATTTGACCTGGAATTCGAATTTAGGCTCTTAGGGGCCTGTCAAAATTCTTCTACTTTAATTAAATAAAATTTTTAAGATAAGATAGAAACTCTAAACGGTCCTAAGAAGTAAGCTCGGACTCGCCGAGGGTTTTTCATGCATCCATATTGTACTTTCTCAACCTTGTTAGGCATCTCCCCGCCTGCGGGTTCTGGCAGACCACCTGGCCTATGAGGGTGCTGATCTGTCAAGGGGATGTTATGCAATCTCTAGGGAAAAACCTATTTTTTAAGCCAAAATTTTTAAACTGCTACATACAAATTTTGCATTCAATCGAGTCAATTAGCATGCATCGCATTAGCAACAAATTTAAAAGGGTCTAATATTTAATTGCATTACTTAGACATCAAATACCCAACATAAGTCTAAGGGGTCAATTAAGGATCTACTCTAGATGTCGACCCCGTTCCTTTATACTTTTCTAAATAACGTCCCTACCACTTAACATTAAAAGACCGGACTCATAATTTTAAATCGTTTAGGTGGTTTAGCTGGCTCCCCAATTCAGGCCGGGGTTAGACCAGATTCGCATTGCACTAGCTAGGTTCAGGTCACTTTTTAGTACCCAATTTAGACTTAGGTTCTAAGGCTGGCTCGGGCCATAAGACCTCAACCTCCGGGAATTGAATCCCAACTTTCTAATAAAATTGATCACTTAAATGTTAAATCTCTTTCAATCAAATTTAAGCCCAACACTTAAGATAGATTGGAGTGTTTTCTGAAGTAATTCAGAATCTTAAAAACATTCCCTACTCCTCTTCCTTTGACCCCGAAAATAAGTCTTCAATCTTGAACCAATCCCATTTGAAATTCCTACCATTTTCTCCTTTGATATCAATCCTTGAAATTCTTAAATAAAATTTACACCGCTATTTTAATCGAGAGTTTTCGTAGGAAATTCCGATTTCCTACGATGTAATTAACTACGAGGGCTTGCGCTTGTAGGAGATTTAGAAACCCAGATCTAATTTTCAAAATTGAAATTTTCAAAACCTCTAATTAATTATCTTTGGGAAATTTAAAACTTTGAAATTCGAACCCATTAGGGAACGATACGTTCGTCTTTCGAGGCGATATATTGTTCATAATAGAGTGTTCAATTTCAAAATTCCAAAATTTAACATTCCCAAAGAAAATTAATATATTTTCAAAACTATATATATTTAAATAAAACATATTTTTTTTTAATCAAAACAGTCGCAAGCTAGGATCGCAGAGTGGAGTTGGCCGGCGGTCGGCTCGGCGAGTGCAAGCGGTGGGAGGTTGAAAACGGAAATGTCATCATGCGGGTTTGTGTTGTATCCCACTTCTAGAGATGTTTCTATTGGATTGGGATCGATCTGAATCGGATCAAGATTGTAGTTCCGTTTGCGAGGCGACGTAATCTGTAGAGGCGGAGGATTTCACCATCGCAATGGAAGCTCGAGCGGTGGGTATTCCGGCAGTGGATCACACCATCGGAGTGGGAGTTCGAGCGGAGCGTAATCATCAACGACCGTGGGAGTATGGCGGGACTGATGACGTATGCGTGAAGCGGACGAGGACATCGAAGAAGAAGAAGAATACCTCGGTATGGTTGTCGACGACATTCTCATCTTCCTTATTGCCCGAAGGTTTTCTCGAATCCGATCAAGGTTTCTATCTACGTGATTAAGCGATTCCTTCGATTGAGCTTGATAGAAGGCAATCCGGCTTCGAGCATCGTCGACAGCCCACCTTCCTTGGCGTCGATCGTCGTGGACAGCCAATCTTGTTTTGCAGCTTCAATCGTCGTTGACAGCCGACCTTCTTCCGCAGTCCATTGATCTTCACAAGCTCCAAGCTCTGATATCAACTAATGTAGTGGATCGTCGGAAGACTCGACCTGCAAGAAGGATTTCGGTTTCCCAATCCAGGGAAGAAGAAGAAGAAAGCTTCAAAAGCTTCAAAGAGTATATTATACCATTCAATACCCTCTTCTTCTACAATACCTCATACTTATAAGGCCAAAAGAGCATTCTAAAAGGTAATAATAATAAACTAGATAAAGTACTCCTAAGGAACCATTCTAGCTTAAAATGCACCGCATCACTTGTCCTACTCCGAGAAAAAAGAATGGCCGTCATCTAATAGAACGCAATGCAATTTGGTCGGTCACCTAACAGAACACAATTAATTTAATAAATAAGAAAAAGTAATTATTTTTTTTAACTTTTTATTAAACTAATTAAATTTTAACTAAGCTTGAATAATGATAATTATATTTTATCGTTGTTATATAATCAAAGTAATTAGAATTAATGAAATTTATTAATTTTCTTGCGTGTTAGGAATTTTGTTTGGGTAAAGTTGGTATTTTATGTCTTAATTTTAGACAAAAATTCTGCACACACATAAATAAAACTTACCTAAGATAAAAAAAACTTCAAATGGAAAACTCGAAAAAGGTAAAAAATAACGATAACTCACCCAGTTGAAAAATATACTATATATCATGAGATACAAGAATCTTTCCTTTCCTATAGTTGAATAAGAGAGGATTATTGGAAAATAAAATGTCTGATTTCTCTATTGTAGGGAATTTAGAAAATCTGGTGTCCAAAAGCAGGGAATTGAAGCATGACAGTACGATTAAATCTTGGCAGAAGTCTATAGACAATAGCGATGATTGTTGGTGGAGGTTGTCGGCTAGAGTTGACGATCGTCATCGATAGAGGCAACTGGTGGTGGCTATCGGGGGTGACGAGAGCTAGAAAACGCGAAGGAGCTCTCTTTCTCTCTGAACTCTTAAACACCCTCTATGTAGCGAATGAGGCTCTCTCTCTCTCTCTCTCTCTCTCTCTCTCTCTCTCTCTCTCTCTCTCTCTCTCTCTCTCTCTCTCTCTCTCTCTCTCTCTCTCTCTCTATTTTTATAAGCTTTTTAAGAGGGCCATTTTGATATATTTAGCTGGAATCTTAAATGCTCTATGATATAGTCCATATTGATTTCTTTTATCATGGAAAAATTTACTCGGTAATAAAGTGGCTTAATTATCCCTGAATTGACTGAACTTTGGCGCATTATATTCATTTCATAAAGTTTCTCGATTTGGCTATAAAAATAGAAAATAATTATCTCAAATGATGGTAAGATGACCTTCATCGAGCGACAGTGATCCGAACGATGATAGTTGGGTGATGATGGTTGGAGGATTGTAGTCGTCGACCAACGGAGGTTTGAAGAATCATAATTGAGCAATGATGGCTGAATATCGACGAAGGTTAGAATGATCGCAGTCGGGCAACTAAGATTTAAATATCATAGTTGGTACATAGTTGATGGAGGTCGTTAGTATGAAAGCTTTATAAACGTTTAAATTTAAATAAGATAATATAGTCTTTTGATATTTGTTAATGGAACGTGAATATTTTTAATGATGTGTTACTTGACTTTTTTGCGCTTTGTTAGTCATTGAATACTATTGTCAAAATAATTGATATTATAATCTCTTGAAACAATCAAATTTTAGGCATAATTATATTCATCCATATAGATTTATATAATAGTTTAAAAAGTGACAACTAATAATAAATATTTAATTAAATTATTTACAAAATTTATTTTAATATAAAATTTAATAATGAAGTCATCTAATTCACCATATATATTTGAAGAGCTACGAGAAATAAAAAAAAAAGGGAGGGAGATTCAAGAGCTAAGAGAAATAAAGAATTCTCTTGTATTTCCAAGCTATCATCGTCGCTGACTGTTGCCAGCAATCGCCGTCAGCATTGTCTGACTTCTATCAATATTTAACTCAGTTATTGAATTTTAATCATCCACTTATAGATATCAAATTTTTGTAATTCCTACACGAAAACTTAGACAATTGTTCTTAATTCTAAATAATCCTATCTTCAGCAAATGTGAAGAAGGGAAGATATATTCTTGTATCTCATATTAATGTCAAAAAATAGGATGATGAAAGGATACTATAAAAAATTCATACAATCGGCCCAAATCTCGATATATATTTGAATTGAAAACCTTCAAAATGAAGTTTTTGATCATCCAAACTTTGAGTTTAACAAACTTATATTCGAAGTGAAGTGTTGATGAAACGAATCTACCGATGCTACAAATGATTCAATCCAATTCAAAATGAGCTCAAATCAAGTTCTTAAGTTATGTTTGGAAACTTTTTAATATAAATTAATTTATCGAACAACCTCCAATCAAAGCATGCTCATATTCAACTCGAGCAACTAACGAGCCAAATCTAACAAGCACAAGATCACTTGATTTGAACATGATTAAGACATTCAAATATTTGATAAACAATCCACGGTCAACAAGATCAATATGGACTGTACGATGAAGTGCCTTGACTTATGGCCAAATTAACCAAAATGTTCATCTCAAAAAGCTTATAAATAGAGCCTATGGAGGTTCAATAGTTGAGAAAATTAAATAATTCTCTTCTACTTCCTAAATGTGTCATAGCCAACTAACACCACTAACAATTATCATCACCATCGTCAAGCTTCTTTCAACATATAGCCATATTGTTAGGCTTTTAATCATCTTTCTATGGACATTAAGTTTCTATAATTCCTACAAAGAAACTCCGATAGTTATTCTCAATTATAAATAATCTCATCTTTTCCAACTATAACGAAGGGAAGATTCTTATATATTATATTATATAATGGATTATTATAACTAGGCTAAGGTTTTGTTTGGGACGGCTTTTTTATTGCTTTTTAAAACGGAGTTTTAGTACAAAATTTGTTATTTTTGTACTAAAACTCCGTTTTAGAAAGCAATAAAAAAGCCGTCCCAAACGAAGCCTAAATTAAGGCTTTGTTTGGGACGGCTTTTTTATTGCTTATTGAAGCAGCTTTTTAGCTAAAAAATTTTAATTTTTATATTAAAAAACTGTTTTAAGAAGCAGTAAAAAAGGTGTCTCAAACGAAGCCTAAGTCTTGTGATCTTTCCACTTCTTGGATTTTTTTTTCAAAAGAAGGGATATTAAACAACAATGCTACCGACGCAAATTTTTTAGCAAGTAACAGTAGTAATTGATAAAAATTAAAATATAAATGAAATAAAATTAAAATCACTAAATATTATTAAATTATTGAGAAATAAATAAAAGTCAATACAAAAAGGTTTTTTCCAAGTCTTCTTAAACTAATCAAGCACTAAAATGAAAAATTAGTTTCATTCTGACGGCCATGCATGTAAAATGCTTTTCACATTCACGAAATAACATATTAATCGAGTTGGGGTGAAAGCAACTTTTGGAAGGTAAGTCAAATCCCAAATTTTCTTAATAAAATAAAACAGAGCTACAAACAAGTGGGTTATAAATTATGATTGAAACAACTACGTTCAGAGCAGAGATATTCCTTCATTAGGCCTTTTCCAGCTTTCCTTCTTCATTTCCCCTTATGTATTCTTTAATAAGAAGAATGAAGTATTGCCTCCCTACTCTCTCAAATCTTTATCTTTCTACTGATTTTTTACCTAATTATGGCTTCTTCCTGCCATTAAAGATACAGCACAGCGCTCAGTATTTCTCATCAACCCCATACCTTCTTCGCCTTCGCAAGAAGTGTTACTCTGTTGCTTCAAACTCTTCCACTTCCTTTCGAAGAACAACAAATTATCAGCCGAGCTCATGGAATGACAGTCAAATACAGACTCTGAATACTACTACTTTCACTGTAATATACATTAATATTCTTAAGATCTCTTTATCTTCTTGTTTTTATTATACATCAAATGTTTCTACGCAGGGAGATGTGCATGAAAAGAGAAGAGAGAAGCTGAAGGAGGATGTTAAGCGTCTTATTAAGGAGAACAGTTTTTCTGATCAGCTGAAGCTTTTTGATTCATTGCAAAAGCTTGGGGTGGCCTATCATTTTGAAGATGAAATCAAATATTTGTTAAATTTGATGAAATATTCAGAAGAGAAATTAAGAATGGAATTTACTGAAGACGTTCATGTCATGGCCTTGTATTTTAGGCTTTCAAGGGAGCGTGGCTTTGAGGTCTCCAAAGGTATTCAATTAGCTATTTGATTTGATTAAAAAGAAATATAAAATATTTTGAAAATGGAGAATTTTAAATTTTGTGTTTCATTTGCTGAACAAGGAATACAATGTAAAATTTCAATGATTTTTTTTAATCCTTAGTTCATTTGTTATGTATTGTAAACTCATCTATTTTCTTATAAAATTCTTTTTTTATCATAAGCTGTTGCGTTAACACTGCCTCCCGCCACCCACCATTATATGTTGGTCGTCGTAGCCATCACTACTATCGTTGCCATCCCCGCTCGTTGAAGGCCACCACCATCTGCCTACGACCACCTCCGCTTTCGCTGCCGCTAGGGGTGTAAGTGAGCCAAGTTTTCTCATGAATTGGCTTAAACTCGAATCATTAAAGAGCTAACAAGTCAAGTTTATCGAGCCACGAGCCTAATAGTTTTCAAGTAAGCTGAGCTCGAACTCAGTAAACAAGTTCGATCTCAACAAGAATTAAACAAGTTTAGCTCGATTAGGCACACACTCAACTCAACTTGATTATAACCCTAGCCACTACTGCTAGCTATCGACGCAACTGACCGCCGCAAATTATCATCATCATTTAATTTTATATTACATTCATTTTACTTAAAGTGATAAAAAAAATTCTCCAACATTTTTTTGCACTCTTCCTACATATTTATAATATCATGTGATTCACTCATTCTTCATGTTTTCATGTAATCATTTAGTCAGGTGAGATAAGTTCTCAAGAAGCAAAACGTCATTGTTTTTGTTTCCTGCACATTATACGTGTGGGGTTATATGGTTGTTTTAGAACATCATGTTATGTCTTTTAGATTTTTTTTTTTTTTTATCATTTTTTATTTTTAAAGATGATTGTGATATATGGCTCAAATCTATATAAACTATAAAAAATGGCCTTAATTATTTGATCAATATATGGTTTAATTTTCATGTAAATAATTTTAATTTAATTAATTTTCTTCAAAATACTAACAAATTAACTATGCATAAAATTTGTACTTCTATATAGATTTATTGGTTAAAAGCTACAAAGATGAGAAGGGGTGCTTCAAGCCTTGTGTTTTTCATGATATCAAAGGATTGTTAAGTCTCTATGAAGCTTCATTTCTTTCAATGGATGGAGAAGATGAAATAGATGAAGCAAAGGAATTTGCTCTGAAGCATCTAAAAGATTGTATGAGGTCAAATTCTTTAACAAATCCAGCGCTTGCAAAACACATAGCCCTAGCTTTGGAGCTTCCTTTGCACCATAGAATTCAGAAGCTTCAGGCTCCAATGTTCATCGAGCATGCTCGCAACATGAAAGAGCTTGATGTGGACCCAATCTTGCTTGAATTTGCTCAATTGGACTTCAACATGACCCAAAACATCTACAACAAAGAGCTCAAGGAAATTACAAGGTACATATTGTTAGAGATCATAAAAACATTACATTTTTGTTTGACTTAATGAGGATAAATAATTCATAAGCATATATTTATATACTGTTATAATGTTTTAGGTGGTGGACAAAAATAAGTAATCTAGCTGGTGGTGAGTTAAGTTTTGCAAGGGAATGGCCTGTGGAGAGTTACTTCTTAGCAGTAGGTGTGGCTATGGAACCTCGTTTTTCAACATGCAGAAAAGAATTTGCTAAAGCGATATGCTTCATAAATGTAGTAGATGATATCTATGACATATACGGCTCATTGGACGAGCTACAACTCTTTACTGATGCTATTGAGAGGTAAATAATAAAAAAAAGTCTAAATTGCAAGCAATTTTTATATGTTCATTGTTTACTGAATAATCTATGTTTTATTTAATTTATTGATCTACTTTATGTCATAAGTGCAACAACAACAACAATAACAATAACAAGCGTTTATTCCGCACTACATAATCATTTTTCTCCATTATGTCCTATTACGAGTCAAATTCTCATTTAAATCTAATAAAAATACTTTCAAATCAAGTCATGACATGAATCCTTCTTTGCCAACTTGTAAGAAAGAAAGAAAAAAAAAAGAACCAGAACGAGCTCTCATGACATTTTTTTTTTTGGATTTGCTTGCATAAATGAAGAAATATCACACAAACAAAACATGATAAAAAAATAAATATACACATTGGTTTTAATACATCTTGAATTGACTACATAGGTGGGACTTTTCTACAAGCAAATCACTTCCTGCATACATGAAGATATGCCTTTCAGAATTATTCAACACAATGAATAGCTTAGCATGCAAAATTATGGAAGAGAAGGGGTTGAATATTCTCCCATATCTTAAAAGAGCGGTAAAGTTGTTAAAACTCTTAAATTAATTGAAAAATCTTTTTCTTGTGAGAATGTTATCTAAAGTGCTTGAAATTTATTATTTTGTTTCAGTGGTTAGATTTATGCAAAGCATATATGGTGGAGGTAAGATGGTATTACAATGGATATTGCCCTACATTTGCAGAATATTTAGATAATGCATGGATTTCAGTTGCAGCCCCTTTAGGTTCAGTTATGACACTTTGTCTGAGTGAGAACTTAACAAATTTATCATTCGAAGACTTTGACTTCTATCCAAGCATCATCCGCCAATCATCTATTATTTTTCGGCTTTACAATGATTTAGGAACATCAAAGGTAACTAAATATCAAAATGAAAAAAAAAGTCCTATTAGAATATTTTGATACATTTTGTTTCCTTTGAAGCTAATTTTAATACACATGTTGTCATCCCTCAATACAACTAAACTATCACATAATATAATTTCATTTAAAAGATAAATGCCGCGGCCATACTATTAATCATTCAAAAATACAATACAACTATATAATTTATCTGATAGTTTAGTAGTTTTATCTAACATTGTGGTCGTATTTTCTTTTAAATTTTACTATATCATTAAATAATTTAGTTGTTATGAGGGTAAAATGTTATACATGAAATCAATGTCACATGTAATGAAATTAGTTTCATTCTAATACAAAATGTATTAGGATATTTGAACATTATATTTTCTTCCAATTAAACATTTATCAACTTATGATGAAAGATAAACATATTTTTGCATGCATGTAGGGTGAGCTCCGCAGGGGAGATGTTTCAAAATCCCTCCAATGTTATATGAAAGAGAAGCATGTTTCAGAAATAGAGGCACAAAAGTGCATGAAGAGTATTATAAATAAATGCTGGAAAGAATTAAATAGAGAATGGATAAAAGCTTCAAGATATGAAGAAACATTCAAAATGGTTGCAATAAACTTGCCACGAGTTGCCCACCTTTTTTATCTACAATCAAACGATGAGAATGTTGTTGAGCTTAACTTGGAGAAAATGAATGACTATGTCATCTCGCTTTTCTTTAAACCCATTACATTGAAAGAAGGATGATTAATGGACAATTGTATTTGTTATTGGCTGTAAATGGAAATTGAACTAAAACTATATATATATATATATATATATATATATATATATATATATATATATATATATATATATATATATATATATATATATATATATATATATATATATATATATATATATATATATATATATATATATATATATATATATATATATTAGCTTGATTGGGTCTCTTATGTAGTGAAAATAAATATCAAAATATTTACTTCTTTCATGATGTATATGGTTAAATATCTAAAACTTCCAATTATGATGTTAGTTGGCTTCACCATCCTTCATCCTTCTTCAATAATTCATGCCAAATTCTATGAACCACTTTTAGATTAGTTGTTGATAATTCTTATTCTAAATATACTAAGAACCTCTTTTGCATAAGCTTATTACGTCGTTAAGATTGTTTCATTATTTTGCTTTAATTATAGTTTTATTATTTTGCTTCACCTTTCAATATATGGGATATCATATAGTTGAAATTTTACTCCGGATGTATTTCACTTTTTATAAAATTTTAATAATATTGTTGAATTAATTGCATAATTAGACTTATTTATATTCTTTATTTTATGTGTTGTTGTGATTGCATATTCATTATTGCATTAGTTGTTGTCTAAAATTATTTTGCTTTCTTTTTTGTGATAATATTTAAAGTTATAGTCTAAATATTAGTGCATTTAGTTATCTTCATATAATATTTAGCATCACAGTGTTTATTTTTTTAGTGTCGCGGTCATTTAAGTTAAAAAGTGACCCCAGCCAAAAGTCAAAATTACATTATACAATTATAACTTGAATTATTAAAGTTAGGTGGAATAATTAGCGAGTGCGGCATTATCAGACATCATAATTATTTCACTTATAGTGATACAACGGTTCACTAACATAAGCATCGTGTTATTAACACGTGTCAAACGCCGCGGCGATGGCCCTTCCTAAAGTTAAACTATAATTTCCAAAAATCAGGACCACTGTACCACATGGCCTGAACCACTACAGCGCTTGCCGGATAACCATTTTGTCATTTTTGTTTTTGCATTGAGCTCCGCAACACCATATCTTATAGCGCCACAGCATTTTATCATGTTATAATATGGGAACATTTTTGATTTCATTCAACACCTTATATTTCCTTCAAACTCTTCTTTTTTCTTTGAAATCTTCTCTAGAAATAATAGCCCTTAAGATGTTTGGTAAGAAGAGATCTTCCTCTTTTGATAAGAGAAAATTTATCTGTGCTGATGATAAATCTAGATTTAAGAATACAGTAGTAAATAACAGCTGATTCTAGAAATAGGTTTTGAGATTTCTATTCCACCCATCATGCAAATCATAGCAAGTATATGTTAGAAAAGATTTTGTGAAGAACCCTATGCTTATATAATTAATGTTATTCGTGAATTTTTTGAAAATGGAAAAGAGGCCATGGAGAATAGGTGATATATTTGGGGTAAGTGGGTTTCCTTTGATGCTATAGCTTTTACTAAGGTTTACTGACTTAGATACTTTAAATTTGATGAGGACAATGTCTTCATTAATACACATATAAATCCTGATGACATCTTAATTGAATGTCATGTATGGACCTAATAGTGGAGCATGTTGGAAGAAAAATGATAATAGAATTATCAATTTTCCTACTTCTTTTATGACCCAAACCTCTAAAGCTTAACATTATTTCCTTTCTGCCCGATTGTTGCCTAGTTGTAATACTAGTGAAGTTACTCATGATCATGTCCTTTTGAATTACTTAATTCAAATGGGGTATTATATTGATATAGGGAAACTAATATATTAATCTCTTATGTATATCATTAGGGGTACCATATATGTTGGGTTAGGGCATCCTTCTCTTGTTTACACTTTGTGTGTAGCAGCAGTGTTAGGGGGGATCAAAATGAAGAATAGTTATATCCTATTCATGCTATCAAAAAAAAAAAAAAAAAAAAAAAAAAAAAAAAAAAAAAAAAAAAAAAGAAATATTGTGAGCTTTAAGCAAATAGGAAAGGATGAGGAGGAACGTGATCGATTTCAGTGAGCATAGACTACCCAGTAGACAACGTAGCACCAGTGGTAGTATGAGTGCCAGAGCTCTGAAAATATTAGGTGATCAGGTGGCTGATTTAAGGGGGAAAATAGAAGTGGTGACTCACAATTGTAAAGAAATTAGGGATTGAAAATGGAAATGTGGATAGCTCATAGCATGGACCAATAGGAGCAATATTTTAGCTATACATCATATTTTAATGAAACACTTGTTGGCATGTTTAAGAGTAGCCCTTTTTTGGAGCATCTTGAGTAGCTCGAGTTTCCCCTTGAACCTACTTACAGACCATTTGTGTATCAGCCTAGAGAGAAAGTTCATTAGGATAATGAGGAGGAAGAGAAAGAAGACCCTGATTCAAAGGGTTAGTGATTATTTTATTTACTTTTGCTTTAGAGATGGAGAGTGAGTTTGGAGACTATTTATTGGGTAGCATTCTTATTTTATTTTGATATGTTATAATGGATAGTATGGCTGAAGATTTAAAACTTAGTGTTTATGAGAGGAAACCCACTTGATAAGATATGCATGGTGCATAGTGCATTAGCTATCTTGTATCCTATGATATGTTATGTTATATTTTGTTATATTTTTATCAGTTATATGAAAGCATGTACAGTGTTAATTAATTGTATTTCTTTTATTTACATTTTATTAAAATTTTCCTCATGCTCACAATAATTTTTGTATTATAATTATTTAATTATTATTAGTAAAAATGATAATTAAATTTTTTATAAAATTAGGATAATAATAAAACCCTATATATTATAGTTCAAGTGAATACTATTTATACTTCATATAGTGAATAAACTAATAATTAACTTACTTAAACCATTTAAGCTATTGCTTTAATTTTATATCATAAGTTATATCAATATTTAATTAATTTTTAAAATAAAAATGAATAATTACAATTAAAGATTAGATATTTGAAATTTAAAATTGGAAATCATAAACAATCTAGATTTAGAATTGATAATCTTATTAAATCCTTACATTAAATTCATTAAGATTGTAAAAGAGTTCAAAGCAAAAACTGATATTCAAAATTATTAACTATATACTCCGTATTAAAAAAGAAAAAAATAGAAAAAATTGTGAAAATAGTTCTAAAATAAAAGAAAAAGATAAGATGAATACATTCAAAAATTGATATAAGTCAAAGCTTAGAATCTGATTACAATCTTATACTTAAATTTATATATAAAAAAATAAAATAAGAAAACTAGTACAAATGATAGTGAACTAATTAAAATTTTGATTTGACAATTAATATATTTAATCATTAAACTATATTATTCACTATAAATTCATAATTAACAATTAAATATATAGTTTATGAATTCAAATTAAGCAACAACAATGATGATTATTAGTGTAATTATTACTATTTTTTAAACTAGAATTATAATCTTGTTCATTCTACTTCTAAACCATGATGTATTATCCTATATTTTACTAAATTTAAATTGTCAATTTTTACTTTGGTTAATCATTTAATCAAAATTATAATATTATTCTTATTTGATGGGGGACAAGCAAGAGTTTAAGCTTGAGAGAATTCGATAAGTGTAAATAATGTATTATTTTATGTGTTATATTTATAGTGAAAATATATTATTTTAGTTGTGTTGTATAAAAAAATATAAAAAGGGCACAAAATTCTAAACCTTATCTAGCATCAGGCCATCGAACAAATCAACCTTGCAGCGCCATCGAAGGCAGCACCGGAGCGCCACAACATTGACATTGCGATGCTAACTTATATGTTGGACAATAGCATAGTGTCAAAATGGTTAGCTTTACAGTACCATTCTCTCTATCTTCCAATACTCATCATCACAATCTATAACGCCTCGGCGCAAAAATTTCCCTTCCAGCGCTGTAGCTTTTGAAAGTCAGCAATGTTGTAGCATAGTAGGTGTAACTTCCCAAGGACACAACCTGTTAGTGAAATGACGTGATTGTTCACTAAGTAACTGATCCACATCAACAAGCACTACAATGAGGCCAAAATAATAGCATAGTGATGTTAGTTCATTTGCTAGGGAAACGACGCCGAACTTTTAATCATTGCAACTGTTGACCTCATTTTTGTATGAGGTCACTAGGGACGACCCATCCAGACTCTAGATCGATCCTGACCCTACATCAATCTAGACTCCAAATCTTAGGTTCTACTTTGACCCTAGGATTCTCCCAAATCAATCTAAACCCTAGGATTCTCCTAGATCTAGACCTTAGGATCTATTCTAGATCCTAGGATCATTCTAGAATCTAATATTAGAATCTATTCTAGGTCCTAGGATTCTTCTAGACTCCAGACCTTAGGATCTACTTTAGACCCTAGGAATTTTCTAGACTTCAGACCTTAAGATCTATTCTAGACCCTAAGATTCTCCCAGATCCAGACCCTATGATCTTCTCAGGCCTTAGGAGCTACCTAGACCTTAGATCAATCCAGACCTTGAGATTAATTTAGATCTCAGATCAATTCAAACTTCAAACCAATCCTGGCCTTAAGCTAACCCAGATCTCAATTCAAATCAAACCTCAATCAAAATTCAGACTCCAGTCCAGTTCAAGATCTTAATCTCCAGTTCAAACCTTGATCTTGTTTCTGATCAAACTTCAACCTTATCCAATCAATTATAATCCTCCAAATGATCATAAATGATTTAGATAATTCAAACTTAATCAATTAAACCCAAAATCGAGATCAAATCCAAAATTCAGACTCAAATCCTAAGTCCAAAGGCCCTGTCCTGAAGACCATTTTCAAGAATTTTTCAAACACTTCAATACCCAGTCAAATGGCCTCTGATTCAGAGTCTTTCAGTTGCATACTGATGTGACATGTCTCTAGACGCAAACACTTCAAAACCCAGTCAAATGGCCTCTGATTCAGAGTCTATTAGTTGCATACTGGTGGATCTAATCCTAAGGAAAGGAAGCTCTAGGACTCACACCTAATCTCAAGAAAAAGAAGAAAGAAAGATCTCGTGGCAAGGAAGCATTGCTTCCCATGAAAGATCGGATCTGGATTTTGAATTTAGGATGGTGCCACAGAGGGCGTACTCCATCACTAAAGGACGATCTTGTGGAGAGGAAACTTGCTCTACACAAAAGATTAAATCTAGAATTTGAAACTAGGATGGTGTTACAGAGGGCATACACCACCACTAGTAGATCTAATCCTAAGAAAAGAAAGCACGATTACTCACATCTATCCTTAAGGAAAAGAAACTCAAAGATCTCATGAGAAGGAAGCATTTCTTCTATGAAAGATCGGGTCTAGAATGATCATATGTGGAGGAAACTTGCTCCACACATAGGGTCGGGTCTGGATTGATCGTATGTAAAAGAAACTTGCTTTACACAGAGGATCGGGTCTGGAATGATCATATGTAGGGAAAACTTGCTCTATACAGAGGATCGAATCAGGAATGATCATGTATGGAGGAAACTTGCTCCACACAGAGGATCAGGTCTGAAATGATCGTATGTAGAGGAAACTTACTCTACACAGAGGATCAAGTCTGGAATGATCGTATATGGAGGAAACTTGCTCCATATAGAGGACCAGGTTTGAATTTTGAAATTTGTGATTTGAATGACTTTTAAAATTTAAGTTGATTTTGTTTTGAGTTTAAGGATGTTTAAATTTGAAATTTGATTTAACGAATTTGAATTTGAAACTTGATTTGATTTTGAAGGATCTTTGAACTTGAGGTTTGATTTTGAATTTGGAGATTTGATTTAATTGATTTTGATTTGTTTGAATTTGAATTGTTTGAATTTGATTTGATTTAATTTTTAAGAGTTTTAAAAGTTTTATTTTAAGAATGATTGCGACTTTCAATGGTTTGAATTTGATTTGTTTAAGCTTGAAGATTTTTTTTAATTTGATTTTAAGTTTTGACACTCATCTGGCATGATACTTCTTGAAGAGCCGCCGCGATGTTTGAAAATATCGGGTGGCATCCTTCAGGGTTGATCAGTTAAAAGATCGTCTCTATGATAAGAGGAAAGTCTTGAGTTAGTTCAAGCTCCTCCACCGATCTCTCGGTAGACTAAGATATGCATCCAAAGAACCTAGACCATGTTTCCTACTTGCAAGGTTCTAAGTTGCTCTATCTTATCACGAGCTTCAACTAGTCAGGCTTCGTATGATTCTGAATTTTATTGAGCCTTAAAGACAAAGCTCTACAAGGCCTAGAGCTCCTCAAATTGGAGTCGGGCACTCTGCTCAGTCGTGGATTGCTTTTGAACGGCAATTCCCAGCATTACAAAATACTCCTCTAGTGGGGTTGATCTTGGACCCAGTATAGAGTGTAATTTTGTTGAAAAGGCCTTAAAGGAAGAGATGCCTCTGTGTAAGGACTTGCACACATTCATCAAGGACAAGATTTAATTTTTTATCAGGAGTAGAAGATTCGTTGATTTTATTGGAAATTTCCTCTAACCATTAGGACCCTGCCGGAACGACATGTGGGAACAAATTTAGAAGTGCAGTGAGAAGTAGTGTTGACTCCAACTAACCTTGAAAATGTTTAAGGATTTAGGTTTTGTTGACCCAGACCAAGTTTCATAGAAACTGAACAAGGTCTCCCTTTTACGAAGTTTGAATTAAAATCAATTTCAAAGAGATTTAGGTTGGATAAAGAAATTTGATCTTTTCGATTCTCTTGCACGATGTTCTTCTATCTGATAGATAATTCATGCATGGTGAAGAATCTGGATTCAAGATTTTCAAAGTCAAGTACTTGAAGGTGATCGAGTATTTTGAAGTTTAAGGATTTAAAAGAAGGAAGCCATCTTACTCTTCTTCTCTTTTTTCTAGTGACGCAGTTTGCGTATTATTTGACTTGGTGCACTTCGTGCATTTTTTGATTTTTGGCGCATTCGCACATCTTTTGATTTCAATTATTTTTTTAGAAGAGGCTCTACTTTCTTCAAACACCTGAAATGATTGCTCTCTTTTTGGAATGCTGGGATTATCTCAAGTATTATAGAATCCTTTCAACCAATCAGAACTTCAAATGACTTTAGCAAATTTCCCTCCATAGGACATATCCAAACCACACGGCCTACCTCACACACTTTAGATGGTTTGCTATGACAACCAACTCTAGTTTTAGGATAGGCCGGTGTTTACTTTTCTGCTATGTACCGGGTTTTTGAGCTTTCACTGTATGCTGGTTGTTAGCTTAGAATTGATTGATTATCTATTTATTTATTTACTGCACACTGTTGAGCATTCAAATTTTAAATATATCAACTGCTTGAGATCAATTATAATTGCTTGGGATTATATATAACTGCTGATTATTAGGATAACCCTGCAGGATCAAGTCTAGATTTTTTAATTTTGATTAATGTAATTTGATGTAATTTGAGTTGTATTTAAAGTGATTTGAGTTGGGATGTTTAGATCCAACTTGAATTCCAAAGAGGAGAAGACATCCCTAAAAGGGAGAGTCTTCGTCCATTTGGAAGATCAAGTTTGGATGCTCTTCAAGTATCCAAAGAGAAAAGATAACATCCAGTTCAAGGGAGTGATTCTTTTCATTTGGATATCCAGAACCAACGAATCGAGATGCTCGTGAGAAGATAAAGAAGTGGATAATGAGAAAAATCCTAAATCTCAAGTCACTTGAGTTTTAGGATTAGAAGTCCGGGTTGTTGTTAGTGTTGTCCGACCACTTTACTTTTCTATAATTCTGGGATGTAATATTAAAGGCGCTAGCCTATGGACTTTTAATTTGAATATTAATTTAATTGATTTAATTAATGTTTGATGTTGATTGAGATATAAGATTGTCTGCTTTTTGTAATTTTTAGGCGATTCTTGCATGTTGATTTTGATTTTGCTTGGAACCTGATCGTAGGCTCTTAAGGACTCATTAAAATTTTTCTATTTAAATCAAATTAAAATATTTAAGCTCATATAGAAACTCTAACATTTTAAGAAGTAAGCTCGGGATCGCCGGGAGTTCTCATTTCAAAATTCTTCATTCAAATTCAAGCATTTAATCGAGTCAATTAGCATGCATCACATTAGCAACAAATTTAAAAATCTCTAAAACTTTAATTGAATTAGCTTAAGCATCAAACACCAAACATAAGTTAAGTGGCTAATTAGGATCTGCTCTAAATACCGACCCTATTCTCAAAAACTTTTCTTAAACAACATCCCTACCCATTCTAACATTAAATGACTTGATACATAATTTTAAAGCGCCTAGGTGGTTTAGTTGGCTCTCCAATCCAGGCCGGGGTAAATCCAGATTTGCACTGCATTATTTAGGTCCGGGTCACTTTTCAGTACCCAATTTAGACTTAGGTTCTGAGGCTGGCTCGGTACATAAGACCCCAACCTCCGGAATTTGAATCTCAATTTTCTAATAAAATTGACCACTCAAATTGAATATCTATTTTAATCGAATTCAAGCACAATACTTAGGATAGGCTGAGATGTTTCTGAAGTACTTCAGAATTCCAAAACACCTTATACCCTTCTTCCTTTGACTCCAGAAATAAGTGTTCAACCTCGAACCAATCCCGATTGAAAATTCAAACCCTTACCTCCTTTGACATCCAGCTTTGAAAATCTAAATAAAATTTCTACCGCTATTTTAATCGAGAGTTTTCGTAGGGAAATTCTAATTTTCCTACGATGTAATTAACTATGAGGGCTTGCGCTCGTAGAAGATTTAGAAACTCAGACCTGATTTTCAAAATCAAGTTTTCAAAACCTCTAATTAATTATCTTTGGGAATTCAAATAAAAAAAATGGCGATCGTTATCGTCATATTCAAATAATCGGTAATAGGTAATATCATCTTTCTTCGGGAAGAAATATTATTTTATTATCATTATTTTAATTATGAAATTAACGATCTCTTATCCGAATTATTATAGTTAAATAATTGATTGAACGTCATTTTGATCTTTCAAGATCATATGTTGTTCTCCCTTGAGTTTGACTACGATAACTCGGATAAATTTGAAATTCAAAAATTTGAACCCATTAGGGAACGATATGTTCGTCTTTCGAGGTAATATATTATTCATAATGACGTGTTCAATTTCAAAATTCAAAATTTAATATTCCCATAGAAAATTAATACTTTTTCAAAACTATAATTTTCAATCAAAATAAAAAATGGCGACTCTGCTGGGGACTTGATCTCACTTTCCATCTTTAATGGCGGTCCAAATTTTATTGCATCGGTAGTTTTAACTACCTTTCTCTCCGTTGGTTCTTCTACCCATTTCTTCCTTGGGTGAGTGTGGTCAACTCAATTAAGACATGTCAAAAGAGGGGTGAGCGTAGGAAACCTCTATCAAAATCGGGCTTTGACATTTTACCTCCAAAGTTAATTGGTAGAGTGAAAGAGTCAAGCCAAATACTTCTGTATATGTTACAAACTCGCATGCGAATAAATCTATTATGCTAAGTTTCACAATTTATAGAAAACTCTTCGATTTCAAAATTAAGATTTCAATCCTTAGCAAAATTCAATCACTTTCAAATCTTAATCGATCTATATATTCTATCATTACATATGAAATTATAACTCCTATAATTTAGTATGTGTGATAGAATATAGACTTCTTTTTTAAATTCGACTTTAGAGTTTGAATTTTTTTGACAAAGTCTGACTTTGACATTCCACTCCCAAGTATTCGTTGGGATGAAATAGTCGTGTTGACTTTTAAGAATCTTTCCCGCAAATTTATAAACCTTTATGTTGAATGTGAATTCAACACATTGAGTTTCAAAATAGGGAAGTTTTGCCTGATTTTCAAAGATTCAATATCTTTCTCAAATCAACTTCAATTGTCTGTGCTATGTGTCTTCTATAACATTCTGTTGTATTTGAACACATGCAACACAAACCCAAAACTCTCAAATCAATTCTGGATTTTGACATTTCACTCTAAGCTAGTTAGTGCAATGAAAGAGTCAAATCATGGTCTCCAGATTTTTCCTGAATTTTTGTTAACCATTAGGTTGAAAATGATACTCAATGTTTTGAGTTTCAAAAATGAAGGAAAATCTTTCAAATCAACTTCAATCCTCGCTACCATGTGTTTTATATAATATTTTGTTGTAGTTGAACACATGCAATGCAAACTCAAAACTCTCCAGTCAATTCTGGGCTCTGACATTTCACCCCCAAATCACTTGGTGGGATGAAAGAGTCGAGCCTAGTTACTCAGGATCTTCAGGTTACTTTGCAAATCGGCATATTCGACTAAAAATCAATATGTTGAGTTTCAAAGTTTGAAGAGGATCTATTCAATTCCAACCTCAAAACCAAATTCAATGCTAAGTTTAAATTCAATCCTAAAATTGAATTCAAGTTTGATTAAAACCTTAAGTTTGATTGAAAAATATAGTTTTGAAAAAGTATTAATTTTCATTGGGAATATTAAATTTTGAATTTTGAAATTAAACACATCATTATGAATAATATATTGCCTCGAAGACGAACATATCATTCCCTAATGGGTTCAAATTTCAGAATTTCAAATTTATCCGAACTATCATAGTCAAACTCAAGGGAGAACGACATATGATCTTGAAAGATCAAAATGACGTTCAATTAATTATTTAACTATAATAATTAGGATAAGAGATCGGTAATTTCATAATCAAAATAATGATAATAAAATAATATTTCTTCCCGAAGAAAGATGATCATATGCTATTGGGAGGGAGAGATTATTATAGAGTTTGCACTATCCTTAGACGTTGCTGCATTACTGTAATCAAAAGATTTATCACAATAGGACCCCATTGAAATTTAAATTTTGATGGTATCACAATCTGATCCAATCTTAGATTATTTCCTCCTCTCACAATACCAGTGGTCTAGTAATTAAGAGAGTGGCACCCCTAGTGGTTTCTACTCCTCCTCTGCAGATGATGTAGTGGGACACGTATAGTATCGTGCCTTAACATCTTCTAGTAGAGTGGACGGATCATAACCTTCAGTTGGGGGCCTATGGCCTATTGCAGGTGATCGCTCAATTCTCTCTTGCTCGAGTCTTTCTGTGTAGTAGTCAAGCAGGTGTATTGAAGATCGCGCTCTCGTCTCTACAACCTCCCTCCTTTGTGTAAGGAGAGGGTACGTAGGAGGAGCGACGAGTTCTTGATTGGCCTCAAATTTAACTTGATCTAAGGTTTTCGACTCAGCAGTCATTCTGGCCTTCACAACTTTCTTTCTGACTCTTTGAAAGTAGTTCTTCCTCTTGTTTTTGTCAATGACAAGAGTGCTAGAGCTTGACCCAATCTCAGATTGAGATGGTAGCTCTTCTATCATTGTTGACTTCTAGTTTTTATCCTCCTGAATAGAGGATACAGTGGATACAGGGGCGCCAGCGACCTCCCTCTCAGAGATGGGGGAGTCAGCTCCTAACCCTAAAGTAACTTCTACTAAGGGGAAATTCACTTGAGTACAAGCGGACAGATCTAAGATTCTTTCTCCATTAACTAAATTCCTGAGGTCTTAAAATTCCACTTCATACTGAATTTAATTGCCACTAAGAATTTTTTCTACATGCACATCTCTATTCAGTGAGAAGACGAGTTTCCCAGTCATTTGAGTGCTTGATTTCCTGGAATTGAGAAAGTGTCTTGAATTAGTGATTTAAAATAACATTTGAGTTTTAAATTTGATTGATTTTATTCAAAATTTTATAACTCAATCTGTTCAGTCTACACTAAACATGATGGTTCATAAAATTGACAAGTTAAACTTGACTCTTTCGCTATACCAATTAACTTGGGGCAAAATATCAAAGTTTAGATTTGAATTTGAGATCAAATTTAAGGTTGAATTTAAAGATTAAAACAAACTTGAGTTTAAGGTTGAGAGGTTTGAATGGGAGATTAAGATCTTGAACTGGACTGGAGTCTAGATTTTGATTGAGGTTTGATTTGAATTGAGATATGGGTTAGCTTAAGGCTAGGATTGGTTTGAAGTTTGAATTGATATGAGATCTAAATTAATCTCAAGGTCTGGATTGATCTAAGGTCTAGGTAGCTTCTAAGGCCTGAGAAGATCATAGGGTCTGGATCTAGGAGAATCTTAGGGTCTAGAATAGATCTTAAGGTCTGAAGTCTAGAAAATTCCTAGGGTCTAAATTAGATCTTAAGGTCTAGAGTCTAGAAGAATCCTAGGACCTAGAATAGATTCTAAAATTAGATTCTAGAAGGATCCTAGGATCTAGAATAGATCCTAGGATCTAGAATAGATCCTAAGGTCTAGATCTAGGAGAATCCTAGGGTTTAGATTGATTTGGGAGAATCCTAGGGTCAAAGTAGATCCTATGATTTGGAGTCTAGATTGATGTAGGGTCAGGATCGATCTGGAGTCTAGATGGGTCCCTAGTGACCTCATACAAAAATGAGATCAACAAATGGACCCCCAATATGTGTAATAGAATAAACTTCTATGACACATATTGGTGTTGATCGAAAAAGGTCAAGTATGGAGTTTCAATCCTAAGGGAAGAAAAAAGTCTATCCCTGGGGAATTAAGGTTTGAATTTATGCTAGGGTAGTGCCACTAAGGGTGTACTCTACCACTAATAGATCTGGCCCTAAGGGAAGGGAGTACCTAAACCCTAAGGAAGAGAAGGTTGTAGGACCCTGTGGGAAAGGAGTATTACTTCCCACAGAAAATCAGGATTAGAATTTGAAAACTAGGATGGTGCCATAGAAGGCGTGCTCCATCATTTGATCTTGTTTCTGATCAAACGTTAACCTTATCCAATCAATTATGATCCTCCAAATGACCATAAATGATTTAGATAACTCAAACTTAATCAATTAAACTCAAAATCCTGACTCAAATCCTAAGTCCAAAGGCCCTGTCCTAAAAACCATTTTCAAGAATTTTTCAAACACTTCAAAACCCAGTCAAATGACCTCTGATTTAGAGTCTGTCAGTTGCATACTGATGGGACATGTCTCTAGATGCAAACCTCCAAATTTGAGCCCATTCTGAGGTCTCTAACCTTAGAAACTAAATCAAAATCCAAAGGCTGTAAAACCTTCAAATATTTATAGCCTATGCCACTAGATCTGCCACCTAGTGGATTTTGACCTTGGAGCTTTCTACAAAGACTCCAATCACTTCCAAATACTTAAGCTTGACCCATTGAACATTAAACTGCATTTTGATGGACCTATTTTGACCCCCAGTCAACCAGGGGTCAAAATCACCAAAATACCCCTTAGGGGGGCTCAAATATCAATTTCAAATCAAATAAACTCCAAATCACTTGCAACCACTTCCAACATGTTTTAAATGTCAAACCAAACCTATCAGACTCAAACTCAGACCCTGGGTCAACCTAGTTGACCAAGTCAACCTGGGTTGACCAACTAGGCCCTTAAGGGGTAAAATAGGCATGTTAACTGATTCGACTTCTCCAGACCTGGAGACCACCTCCAATAGTCTCCAAATGTCATTTCAAACTGATTGAGCCATATCTAGACCCTGGGTCAGCCTAGTTGACCAAGTCAACCTAGGTTGACCAAAATAGCCTCTTTAAGGTCAAAATAGGCATTTTGACCAAATTGACCTTTCCAAATCATAGAACCACTTCCAATAGACTCAAAATATCAAATCAAACTTGTTGAGCCCAACTTTGAGTTTTGGGCCAACCTGGTTGACCAAGTCAACCTAGGTTGACCTAAATACCCTTTAATGTTTAAATAGGTTATTTTAACCTATTCAAACCATTTAACCCTTTTTAAGCTTCAAATCATCTCCAAACTACGGCCTAATCATACCCTAATGTTTGGCTAATCAAACCCAAATCAAAGTTGACCAAGTCAACTATAAGATTTGGTCAAACCCCTTTAAAACCCTCTTTAACTCTCCCAAATTCTAATCCTCAAACTTTAAATATCTCTCAAGCCATCAAACCCAACACTCAAATCTCTCTCCCATGCCACCACAGCTGCCATGTGGCATAGGGACCAATCAAATGGTCAAATCAAGGGTTTAGAGGGATCAAACTTAGTCAAACCCCCTCTTAAACCTAATCTACCTTAATCCAAATCTCCTCAGCTGTTAAGACTCCCTCTAGAACATTCCTATCGCGATAAATCTTTTGATTACATTAATGCAGCAACGTCTAAGGATAGTGCAGACCCTATAATAATCCAGTGGTCAACCTAATCGTAGGCTCTTAAGGACTCATTAAAATTTTTCTACTTAAATCAAATTAAAACATTTAAGCTCACATAGAAATCCTAACATTTTAAGAAGTAAGCTCGAGACCGCCGGGAGTTCTCATTTCAAAATTCTTCATTCAAATTCAACCATTTAATCGAGTCAATTAGCATGCATCACATTAGCAAAAAATTTAACAATCTCTAAAACTTTAATTGCATTAGCTTAAGCATCAAACACCCAACATAAGTCAAGGGGCTAATTAGGATATGCTCTAGATGTCGGCCCTATTCTCAAAAACTTTTCTTAAACAACGTCCCTACCCATTCTAACAGTAAATGACTTGATACATTATTTTAAAGCGCCTAGGTGGTTTAGTTGGCTCCCCAATCCAGGCCGGGATAAGTCCAGATTTGCACTGCATTAGCTAGGTCTGGGTCAGTTTTTAGAACCCAATATAAAGAGACTCTTTGGTGAGTAGATTTCTAGTGAATGGACAGTGGGCCCTCCCCTTTCACCTCAACTCTGGCTCAGCTGTGGGAAGAGAGAAAAAGGGTGGAACTTACTTAGGTTCCGAGGCTGGCTCGGGCCATAAGACCCCACCCTCCGGGAATTGAATCCCAATTTTCTAATAGAATTGACCACTCAAATTAAATATATGTTTCAATCGAATTCAAGCCTAATAATTAGGATAGGCTGAGATGTTTTTGAAGTACTTCAGAATCCCAAAACACCTCATACCCTTCTTCCTTTGACTCCAAAAATAAGTGTTCAATCTCAAACCAATCCCAATTGAAAATTCAAACCCTTACCTCCTTTGACATCCAGCTTTAAAAATATAAATAAAATTTCTACCGCTATTTTAATTGAGAGTTTTCGTAGGAAAATTCTAATTTTCATACAATGTAATTAACTACGAGGTATTGCGCTCGTAGGAGATTTAGAAACCCAGACCTAATTTTCAAAATCAAGTTTTCAAAACCTCTAATTAATTATCTTTGGGAATTCAAACAAAAAAAATGGCAATCATTATCGTCATATTCAAATAATCGGTAATAGGTAATATCATCTTTCTTCGGGAAGAAATATTATTTTATTATCATTATTTTGATTATGAAATTAACAATCTCTTATCTGAATTATTATAGTTAAATAATTGATTGAACGTCATTTTGATCTTTCGAGATCATATGTCGTTCTCCCTTGAGTTTGACTATGATAGTTCGGATAAATTTGAAATTCTTAAATTTGAACCCATTTGGGAATGATATGTTCGTCTTTCGAGGCAATATATTATTCATAATGATGTGTTCAATTTCAAAATTCAAAATTTAATATTCCCAAAGAAAATTAATACTTTTTCAAACTATATTTTTTAATCAAAACAACAGCGTTAGTTACCGACTTTGTGTTTTTTTATAAATAGTCATTGTTATATTTGTAAGGTAGTTCAGTCACTTATATACTTTCAATATATTTTAGAGTACTTCTCTAAATCTCTTTTAGGGAAGTTCTTGATACAATCATTAGAGTGTTTGTTTGCGTTTGTTTGGGAAACTCCATACATGAAGGAAGGAGTGTAGTACATTGAATATTCTGGTGATATCATTCTCTTGTATTTTGATTCTTCTATGATTTCAATGAAAATAAGTTTGTTTATATTTTCTTTCATAGCTAGCTAATTCCTTAATTTTGGATTGATGATGTAGAGAACATATTAAGCACTAACGAAAATTCTATACTCTAAAGTTAAAAGATATTTTTAATATTATCTCATTCTTTATTTAATACATATAGTGGTAATATATATAGTTAAAATCTAGTGTGATGTATAGCTTTAACGAGAGAATGTAAGAAGAAACATGAATATTAAAATAGTATATTTGCATACCTAGACATAAGATGTAATATTTGCTAGATTTTTAAGGAGATGATATAACCGTAGGAGGTTAGCATATATTATTTTTACCCCTAAAAGCTTGACAGACATCTAAGGATGCATATGCTTTGAATCACATCACAATTAAGGATTTTATTATCAAAGATATATAATTTATATTCATCAATCCAATATATTTTATTTAAATATTATATTAATTGATTAACTATTTTTATTCAGAAATTGAATCTCCATAACAAAATTTTATATTTAATTAAGATAATTTTACAATTAGAGTAAATAGTCGTAGATGATGTCTAAAATATATACTTTCTCGTGGGTTCAATATTATGCTCTATCATTTTATTACTTTATTCGGCACATATACTTATGTATATTAAGTATAATTTATTAATTTATATCAAATAAAATTTAGGCATTATTTAATAAAGATAGAGCCTTAAGCATTTATTTTTATAATTCAAATTCCACCGTAAAGCGATATTCTAGGATTAGATGGGGGCATTTAAAAGATATTAACAAAAAAATTTTGAGAGTAAGATTTTAGATCTTAAGATTTTATCTAGGTCTCAGAATGCTAATGTTATATATGAAATAGTGGTTAGTGATATTAAGAATATTGCAAAAGATATGCTTGGAGTATCAAATGGAAAAGCTCATAATAATAAAAATAGTTGGTGGTAAAATTCAAATTGCAAGAAAAGATTAAAAAAAAATTATCATAAAATTTGGTTTAGATGTAAAAAATTTGATAATTGGGAAGGATATAAAGAGGCAAATAAGGAATCTAAGAAAGCAATATGCGATGCATAGATCTTTGCTTTTGATGATTTATATAATAGATTAAATACTAAGGAGGGAGAAAAATATATGTATAAGCTAGTCAAATAAAGAGATAGGAGTAGTAAGGATATAGTTAAAGTGTGGTGTATTAAGGATGAAGATCAAAAAGTACGTTTCTTAGAAGATGATATTCAACATAGGTGGATGAGATATTTTATTAAAAATTTTTATGAATATTGTGATAATACAATTGACTTTAGTGACCTTAGAACCCTAAATGAAAATAAAGATTTTTATTTTCATCGACATATTAGTAAAACCAAAGTTAGAGAAATTTTATAAAAATTAAAAGAAGAAAAGCTATTGGATATGATGATATTCCAATTGATGTGTGAAAATAATTAGGAGATGAAGGAATTTCTTGGCTTACTAAACTTTTTTAATACTGTTTTGAAGACTAAAAAGATGACAGATGAGTGGAGAATAAGTGTGTTGATTCCTATTTTTTAAAATAAAGGTGATGCACAAGTCTGTATGAATTATAGAGGAATTAATTTAATGTGTCACACTTTAAAACTATGGGAGCGAGTTATGGAGCGTAGGTTGCTACGTGATACTAATGTTTATCAAAATTAATTTGGATAATGCTGGGTTGGTATATTATGGAAGCCAGACATTTATTGAGAGGTTTGATTGAGAAAAATGGATAGAATAAAGATGATATACATATGATATTTATTGATTTAGAGAAAGAATAAGAAAAAGTTCCAAGAGAAGTGCTATGAAGAGTTCTTGAAACGAAAAGGAGTTAATATTACATATATTCAAATCATTAAAGATATGTATGTGGGAGCTATTGCTTATGCTCAAACACATGGTGGTTTGACCAAGTATTTTCCTATTTTGGTTGGATTACATCAAGGATCAGCCTTAACCCCATATCCTTCTATTTTAGTCATAGATGTTCTCACTAAACATTTGAAAGAGGATGTAACTTGGTGTATGCTTTTTGCTGATGATAATCCTCTTGTTGATAAGACTAGTGAGGGAGCTGAGTAAAGGTGAATTATAAAAGTCAACCTTAGCATCTAAAGATTTTTATTTGAGTAGATCTAAAACTGAACTTATTGAGTGTAATTTTAATAGTAATAGACCTAGTGGGAGGTTTATGACTTTGGGCGATCAAGTCATTAATAAGAGTACACATTTTAGATATCATGTATCTATTATTCAGAGTGATGGTGATATAGATGGGGATATTATTAGTAGAATTCAAGTTGGATAGTTGAAGTGGAGGAATGTATCAGACATGTTGTGTGATAAAAAGTTCCCCTAAAACTTACAGAAAAATTCTATAAGATGGTGGTGAGACTAGCTTGTAATTCTTTATGGTGCAGAATGTTGGCCATTAAAAGAGAACCATAATACTAAGCTTAGTGTTACAGAGATGAGAATGCTCAGGTGGATGAGTGGATTTACCCTTAGAGATAGGATACGAAATGAACATATATGTGAAATGGTTGGAGAAAAAGGATCATGTAGATGGTTTGGTCATATAAAACAACGGCCTTATAATGACTCAGTTAGGAAAGTAGAGGTATTATATTTGACTTATATCAAGAAAGGTAGAAGTAGACCTAAAAAGAGTTGGTTAGAAAATATTATAAATTATCTTTCTTTATTAGATTTAAACGAGAATTTGACTTTTAACATGACACAATGGAGAAAAAGGATCATTTAGCCGACCACACATAGTGGGACAAATGTTTGATGTTGTTGTTGTAAATTCCACCGTACCTTCACACTCCCATCATTTGACAAATCTCCAAATAGGAGTTAAAGATTCAAAACAATGGAAGAAATTTATGTGAAATCATGGAATATAAGATGACGACAAGATTTTGATCTACAAGTAACCAAGTATTATACTCAAGTTTAGACTGAATATCATCGGAGGTAGTCGAAAAAATTTTAGAAGGTTTGGGTGTAGATCCTTTGAGGTAACCATAAAAGCCATTGATAGTAAAAAGTTTTAGAATATGGGATTTCCACAACGGATTATTGTCTGTAGTAAGTTGTATGTTAAGAATTGACATCACATTATTCATCAAAAACTTCAGTTGTGATGGAATAGGAGTATCTAACATCTTAACGACTTGTGTGGCTTGTAATGAGATGGAAGAAGAAGGAGAAGAGTCCATCATTTACTTAATGGAACCACTAAGAATGGAAGAGAAAACTTCTAATTTCACTCGTTGGGTACAAGCAGTGCTCTGATACCATGTTGAACTTAAACTCCTATTTTGTTCCTTGATGTATCACCTGCAAAATGTGTTATACAACATGGTAAAGAAAGGAGGGAATAGAAATGAATGTATTTACGTATGTAATGCTTCACCTCTCTTGTTTATTGTATCGCCTAATACATCTAGAGAAGAGATACACAGAGAAGACAATGACATCAACGGTGTGGATTAGAACGTTAATAACCAAAGACGATTATGCTACGAATCAGAGAGTGTGCATCAGGCTGCAAAACAGAGAGCAAATGGCATGAGTACAAATAAAACATCAATGTCTCATGCACGGTCTATTTCAAAATGTTTTATACCTATGAGCTACATATTTGAGCAGATTTGTTTAATAATCTAAATACAATGCACTTAAAACTACTTAATCAAATAGCTCTTAAATGTGGCCAACTGCAAAGCCGTGTCTCTTTGAAATTACAGATTATTTAAATTCTAAAGCATCCTCCACGAGACACAACTCACATAATGTTTCCATTAATAAATATGAGTTAGTACTCTTTTTTATTAATGAAACTAAAGATTATTTACGCACACTTTATAAATGGACAAATTTTAAATAAGATTATTTATTACTATGATATTTACTAATGGAATGTGAATTGCATGAGTTTTAGGCTTCATTTGAGTCTTTCTTACTATTTCTGAAAATAATTTTTTAGTATAAAAATTTTAAATTTCGTATTAAAAATTATTTTAAAAAGTAGTAAGGAAGCTCTGCGAAAAGAAACCTTACATCTAATGCCACATAAGAGCAATTTAACATTGCAAATAATTTGCGAAGACTAAGGCTTCATTTGGGATGGCTGTCTTACTGCTTCTTAAAGCAGTTTTCTAGTATAAAAATTTAAATTTTTCATGCTAGAAGGTAGCATTAAGAAGTAGTAAGAAGCCGTCCCAAATGAAACCTAAGAGAACTATAGGAATTGTCAAATAGGCAAAATAAATTGCACAAAATTGGTACATGACGTCGTCATTATTAAAGATGATATGATGTCATGAATGTATGACAGTAAGAGGAAACTAGAGCTACAGTCGGCTAACACTATAGTTTACAAGAGGGGAGATAATGGCTGAATAACATGTCTTTCAAGATCCAAATTAGGGAGAAGAAAGGGTGTTCTCCCTTGGATTGGATCAAAATGTTACGTGGTCCAGATGTTCACATAACAGAGTGATATTGATAACCATGGAAATGTAGCAATGAGGCAACCCATTAGACAAAAACGTTTGTAGCTATTGGAGTTTTTGTTTGATTCTCAACTATTTCTTTCATATATTTTTGATAAAATTGAATGGAGGTTCAAAATCTAATTTAAAGTTATGATTTGCACGAATCTGATAGAATGTTTTTGTTGCATCTCGAAGCATTTGCTAAGGCAGAAAGATAGCGAGTTTAACATCTTAGTTTTATACGAAGATCCAAGACACACATAAATAAGAGAAGAGTTTGTAAGAATTTATTTGGAAAATACATGAAGTGGAAAACCATGAGGGCTTGCTCAATTAAGTGATTCTACTATTATTTGTTATTGATTTCAAATGATGCACTTCTTTAAACAAAGTCATTAATATAGAATATATGATTTTGGTTGAAGTTGAAAGAGCTATGTGGTGGAATCCAATATAAATCACAATGCAAAAGTAGGGAGTGAGAGTTGATGTTGACATCATATATAAGTGATGATTTAGGCTGGCTTGATTAGTGATGATAAGTAATGAACTCTGTTGGCATAGGTGTTTCCAAGTGATAATTGTTAGAAGATTATATGTTGGATAGTGATCGGAGGGTCTTAGTTGATTGATAGTGGTCGGACGATCCTAGTTTGATAATAGTGGTTGGAGGGATTGTAGTCGGCAAGTAATAGAGGTCAGAGGAATGTACTTGGTCAATGATGGTAAGACAACCTAAATAGAGCGACTATAGTCGTTGACCAACGGAGGTTTGAAGAATCATAGTTGAGCGATGATGGTTGACGATCAACGAATGTTAGAGGAATCGTAGTCGGACAACTATGCTTGAAACATCGTAGTTGGTAGTTGAAGGAGATCGTTTGTATGCACGCTTTATAAATGGTTAAATTTAAATAAGATAATGTGGTCTTTTAATATTTGTCAATGAAATGTTAATATTTTTAAAGATGAGCTACTTTTGACTTTTATACACTTTATTGGTCATTGATGCTTTTGTCAAAATAATTGTTATTAAAATCTCTTGAAACAATCAAATTTTAGTCCTAATTATATTCATATATATAATAGTTTAAAAAGTAATAACAAATAATAAATATTAACTAAACTTGACAAATCTAAAATTAGAAGCCCCCTAATTGGATGTTAATTTTAGCACTAATTTAATTTTGATTAAAAATCACTCCTTTAATTAAATTAAATAATTAAAAATTATTAAAAATTTAAAATTTCCCAAAACACTTGGAAACTCTTCCTTGGGTTATTCCCGACCTTTGAAGGTGATTTCAAGAGGGTTGGGGCTGATTTGGATCAAAATCCCTTAAATGACCTTAATTAAGTAATTTCGATAATTCATCAAATACCCTAAATTTGAAAATTCATAACTAATTCCAAAAAAATTTCAAATTGCGTAAACTAAAAAACATTCAACTCCAATTAAAATCTAGTATTTATTAAAAATATGAACTTTCCAAAAACCAGCTTAATTTAAAAAGTCAACTCTTCGATCAACCGTTGTTCGATAACTAGGCCCGAAATTTCCAAAAATCATAACTTTGGGTTGTAAACTTAAAATCCAATAAAATCAAAGTCTAATTACTCCTTATAAAGTCTAATATTTAATAAAAATTTTAATACACCAGAACCTAACTTATTTATAAAAATCAATTTTGGACCCCTTCAACTTAGCGGGTAGGATGACCTCAGACTCTTTGAAATCTGCTAACTCAACTTAAACTTCAAATAATACTAACTTAAGCCTTGAAATGGACCAACAAAGTAAAATAATTAAAATTTACCCCAAGATATTAATATTTGAACTTTAAGCAAAATCTCCCCTTTTGAATTTCAACAAATTGGATCACAAATAACTTGAACTAATTGTCCAATATAAGACATCTAGAACCACACAGCTTACTAAACATATAGAATTGTTTGCTAGGGCATCATTTCTAGCTCTAGGTCAGGCCAACATTTTTCTTTTCTATTTTTGTGATGTGAAGATCTTGCATGTGGCATGTATGCTGGTTGCTTTGGCTTGTTGTGATAAATTTTGCGATGAACTTTATTATTATATTTTCTTATGATGTAATGTGTGATAGATTACCCATAGGTTATGGGAGATCTTAATACTGACGATATTTTCTATAGGTGGACATGCTCATGAAGCGCTAATAAAGGGAGCTAAAATAATAAATAAATTATATATATGATTGCTACAGGTGCTTTAGCCATTTAGCCCCCAAATAAATAAGAGCATAACCAACCGTGACTATCATGAGTATTTCCATTTCCATATATAAATTCTTGGGATATTTTCTTTAACTACTTAAGATAACACTGTAGGAGAATCTAGATTTTTCTTTTTCAATGATGTAATTTATATTTGATGTATCGAGTTGTGAAAGTCTTTAAATGAAGGCATTTTAAATATTAGGGATCCAAAGGGAAAAGAAAGTCCCTCCATAGGGATTTTCTTTTCATTTGGATACCTAATTAAAGATGAACCATAAGAAGACTGAGGAAAGGAGATCCATAGAAGGACTTGAAGATGGAGATGAAGATGAAATGCCTTACTTTTAAGACTTGTGACATTCAGTAGGATTAGAATCTAGGTTATTGTCGATGGGGCTTGGCCACCATTACTTTTCTGCAAACTCTGGGTTGTATTTTTTATGGCACTTGCCATGGACTTTTGGACTTTCTTTTACTATGGTGGATATTTATATTGATGTGTTTACTTTGCTTGAGCCATAGAAATTGCCTACTTGTTATAGGTTTATTTCTTGCATGTGTGTGCGCCTGATTTTGCTAGGCTCTTTAAGGATAAAACTTTTTGTACTTATAATTAAAATTTAATATTTTAGGAATTAAATAACATAAAAACTTAACAATCTAGGGAATAGTTAGAATCGTCCGGGGTCACATGCATATTAATGCACTTTCTCTTTCCTTTCTTTAAGACACTTCCCCGCCTATAGGTATAGTCTTGATAATCCGGCTTATGAGCGTGATGTGCTGGATCTAGGGAAGCTTAATCTTTCTAAAAAATATTTTTAAGCCTTTTTAAAATTTCATGCATTCCTATTTTAGAGACTTTATTTAACATGCATTACATTATAAATTAATTAAATTAAAATTTTAAGTGCATTAGTTCTAGAAGTATCCTACCCTACATAAGTATAAAGCCTCTTAGGAGTTTCTATAGATGTTAGCCTTAACTTTCAAAAACTCAGCCACCCACCGATCTTTCATAAAGACCGAACAGTATGGATTTTACACGACTAAGTGGTTAGCTATCTTTCCTTTTCAAGCAAGATATAAGTCCAAAATGCATTAGATAAGACACAATGTTAGTGTTGTATGTAAAACACTAAACCACTTTAGATTTAAGGTTCAAGGCTATTACTATCAATCTCTAATAGTATGCCTCATCAGTGGGTAAGTCCTCTATCCTTCAGAGGTTATAAATCCTACTTATCTGCATCACATGGATGATGCCACCTCCATTATTCTCTCTTATATACTCCGAGTGCATTGTTTTCTTTTTCTCCAATTTCTTCTTATTACTTTAGTCCCTCCGGATGTTGACATGGGTTGTATATATTGACTAAGCCAAGTTAAAGCTTTCCATTCCCTTGAGTATGAACTTCCTAGTCGCCTTCCTATGTGTTATTATCATTTAAGAGGATAATATATGATCCTTAATTGAGGGTCTTCTTAGGCTTCATCTTAAGATGTAATTAATCACGGGGGCTTGCGGCCATGGGAAACTGAGTCTCACATCAAATAAATTTCACTTGAGCTGATGTATTGGGTGGGGGAAATCCCGTGACTCTAATCAGATCATGCATATAATTACCCATTATGAAGCATAGGTAAAAGCCACTATCCTTAATGGTTAATTGTATGTATGATCTAATTTTCCCTCCTATTAGCCCGCTTGAGAAGAGTGTGAAGGCTCATGATCATGTCATCCCATGGGATGGTACAAAGGTTCGCGGTCATTTATAATGATGTGTTTTAGCTTCCTTATTCTTTTCATAATTTTTTTTCACTGTCAAAATTTCTTAAGAAATTGACACCTATCACTACAAGTAGGGTTTTTGGGACCGTTAGGTGTTCATTTTGCAAAATGATTACACAAGAATGCTTTAAATAAAATTTGATAATTTATGAATATTTTTCTATAATATTTGAAATTCCTAAAAGAATTTTTATGAATTTTTTATTGAAAGTTAATTATAATAATATTATAAATCAAAATATCTAAAAGCATTTATATATATTATTAAATGTTTATTTTCTATGCCATTATTAGGTTTTGCTAAACAGAGAATAGGTTAGAGGATTACAAAAGAAAGGAAGTGAGAGAAAGAGGAAATCTAGTTTTAGGCAACTTTGAGCTGTTTTCGTTCATTGGCCCAATTGAGAAATTTGTTTATCTAGAAGTAAAACACATTATGACCATTTCAATTTTAAAAAATGTGCAAGGTATAACAAATATTTTGATTAAAATTTTTCATCAATTAACAAAAAAATAGGGATAACTTTGCACTGGTGAAACTTTCATCCTATAACTTTTTATATATTATAGAGATTATGATTATGCATATTTTTAATATTTTCTAAAAAATTTATGATGATGGTTTTGAAATTTGTGGGGTTTTTATTGAATAAAAATTATTTGAATGTTGAAAAATAGTGTTGTGGTATAATAAAAGTCTTAAATAATCATTTTATACAATCCCTAGAAATTTAGTAATTTTTTGAAAATGTGCATTTTTACCTAGTTGGATTTTTTGTTATCTACCATCAGGCAACACTGTGAAGTTTTGATACATGCTTAATTACTCTTTAATTATTAAAATATGATGATAAATATGGATATGTGATTAAATTATATCTATTAGGAGCCATAAGAAGCCAGAATCGTTTGAGATTCTTTCTATATTTACAGAATTATTGGGAGTTATAATGGGTCAGAATCCTTTGAGATTCTATCTGATTTAAGAATACATGATATGTTCTGGTGATATAAGCACAAATAAAAAAGGGAGTCAAAAGAGGATAGAATATTTAGAGATTCTATCTGGGTCTGAAAAATATAAATTGAACCACTTCTTTATAGGAATTTCAATTTATTTATTTGTTCCATACTATTATTTAAATCTGAGAATAGCTACAGTGCATTTATCATATTTCTCAGTTTAGTGATTTATTTAAATTTCATTAAGCTGCTTTTAAATATTCAATAAAATATTTAATAAAAGAATATTTAAAAATTTAGATTAGTTTGTGTGGCTTGATGAGCTATTGTAGCTCATTGTAGTTTTTCTTTTAGCTTTTAGGTTCTGATAAGGGGAAAGATGTTGTGGACTAGCATTTCAGGATTAGATCTGAGGTCATAAGAATTCTGTTATTTTGATTTTTTTTATACATTTATGGCTAGTTAAATTTTTCGTTATATAGCTCTTGCCTGTAGTTATATATATTATAGTGTAGATATTTATTTTGATGAAATAAAAGAAATTTTGTGGATAAATTTAATTTCAACATTTGGATATTTAGTAGCTCTGTAGTCTGTAATTTGTTTCAATGAATATTAGAAGAAAAATCTAAAATAATTTCAAAGCTAGATCTGAGGATTTTCCTATCACAGCTCAATCCAATATGACCTATCCTGGTCTGGTTGGATTATGACGCGTTGAAAAGGTCTCGAGGAAACCTACATAAGTCATATGAATTCAATCCATGATCATATATGAAACTCAGTCAATTCCAATAATGTCCCTAACATGCTTAAAATTTCCCCCCTTTATTTGATGTGTTTAAGGGTATAATTAAGTTAATTTAGTCTTAAGGGTCACTAATTGACCCATAATTTCAAATTAGCTTAATGACATATCCAATGGGCTTTAGGGTTTACTTTTCTATGTGTTATTCATACATAGGCTAGGGAGTAGATAGCCATTGATTTTATACCCCCTCTTAATTTAGATATCCCAATTTAATTTCCTAAGTATAACCTTATGGTTACCTTAGGGGTCTTGGTTAACCACCTTTGAAGGTCCACAATGGGCCCCAAATTTGATGGTTTGGACTTTGAGACCAGGTTAACTCATAATCCAAATTTCATTGAATTTAGAATCCATTTGGTCCACTATCTAGGCAACCCAAATCCACCACTAAAATTGACTTAGAATATTAATTAACTCATAATTAATTGAATTTAAATGTAAAAAACATAAGAAATATATCAAATTATTTAGAATTAAACCCTATATCTAGGAAAATTAAAATCCCCATCATTAGACTTCAAATTTGAGATTAATTTAATATTTAAGAAAAAAATAAAAATTAATTATAATAAATAATTAAAGCTTATTAAAAATACTAAAGAACTTTTAAACCCCTAAAAATAATTCTACAAGTCATCCCTAACCTTTGGAAGTGATTTCAAGGAATTTTGAGTGAGCTTAGTGGAAAATGTAAAGCCTCCTTACTTAAGAAATTAATTAATTCAATTAAATATCAGAACTTTGAAAACTCATACTTAATTCCAAAAAATTCTAAATTGAATAAGCTTAAAGGCATTAGACTCCTTTGAGGATCTAATAGTTATTAAAAATATCAAACTTCTAGAATATACTCAAAATAAAAAAGTCAACACTTTGGTCAACTTTTGTTCTAAAATAAATCATAACTTAATCTAAAAAAATCAAAATCTAGCAAACTTAATGTCCTTTTACTCACTTAGGGTCTAGCAATCAAGAAAATATTGAAACTCTAGAATTTAATTTAAATTAAAAAGTCAAATTTGGACCACAAATGGATTCAATGGAGTACAAAAACTTTAAAATTAATTAAATATTAACTACTTAATCAAAATTAAGTCGTTAACTCAACTTCATCAACTTGGTTTTAAGATGGACTACCTTGGGTTGCGGGGCTACATGTCCTAAGGAGGCCTTGTTCCTCAAGCCCACTATGATAATGCCATAGTTCGATTGATGAAAAACATAATTAATTTATTAATTTAAATTAGCAACCAACTAATTTAATTAAAAATTATCAACCTTTAATTAATACTAATTAAATTCATTAAATAATATTTATTACTACTAAGTAACCCAGGTCCATAAGGCTATTAACTTAGCCCCAAGGAAGGTGCAAGAAACTTCACAGCCCTAGTGTAAACCAAGATAGTAATCACTCAACATTTAAAATACATATTAAAACCAACATTAAAACATTGAAACTTAAAATCAAATTAAAAATCCTCTTTGACATATAATAAACATTAAAACACCACACAACTTTAACAACTACTCAACTTATGACATACGCAATCCAAAGAGCCTGATGTACATACTTTAGATAGTTTGTTAGGACAACCAATTCTAATTTTATATTAGCCTAGTGTTTTCCTTTTTTTCGTAGCTTGTGTGCCGAGCTTTTTTATGGATTTCATTACATACCAGTTGCTTTAATTAATTGATGTGATGTTTATTAAAGTGCTAATTTTATTATGCTATATATGAATTAATGTGATAGGTGTTAGATTACTCCTTGGGTTATAATTAAATGGCACTAGCCACATTGAATTATATACTCATTTAATTTATCTTAATTTCATGGTTTAATTGATGTGCTTAATTCTGTGCAATAGGAGTTTCGTAATCTTTTTAGGTTTCTTACTCTTGCATGCCGGTTTTAATTTATCTTGGAAGTGTTTAGGCTCTTTAAGGGTAAGTTTTCTACTTGTAATTTAAATAAAAATTTTAGGCCAACATAGAAAGATAATTGATTTTAAAAAACAAGCTTGGGCTTGTCGAGGGTCACATGCATACATATTAAAACTTTCTTTTCGTTGTTAGGCACCTCCCCACCTGTGCTTTGTGGCAGACCACCTAGCTTATATAGTACAGTTATGTTTAGAGAATATTGTGCAATCTCTAGGATATATATATATATATATATATATATATATATATATATATTGTAAGCCTATTTTTAAAATTGTTTCATATCATTTATGCATACAAGGTCAAACATTATGCATTGCATTAGAAATAAATTAAATCAATAAAATTGTAATTATATTCAAAGTGTAAGCACCCTACATAAGTAAAGGGGCCACTTAGGACATTCTCTAGGTGTCGGCCTCAATTCCTTAGAACCTAAACAACTATCCACTCATCTTTCATAAAAGATTGGATTCATGGTTTTTATGCATTAGGTGGTTAGTTGGGTCTTCAATCCAGGCAAGAATAAGTCTAGATTTACATATCAATAGCTAGGTTCGGGCCACTATGGTTTAGTGCCCAAAATACGCTTAGGATCTAAGGCAGACCCAAATCGTAAGACCCCATCTTTTGGAATATAATCTCAATATTCTAATAAATTGATAACTTAAATTAAAATATTTTCTGATCGAAAATTTAAAACCCAACACATAAGATAGACTGAGATATTTTTGAATTTTTTCAGAATCCCAAAATGCCTCCAACCCCTTCTTCATTAGCCTTCAAAATAATTGCTTAAATTTAATCCAATCCCATTTAGGAATTCAACCTCACTCCTTTGACATCACTCCTTAAAAATTAAAAAAATAAAATTTCTATCATTATTTTATTCGAGAGTTTTGTAGGAAGCCCAAAATTTCTATGATGTAATTAACTATAAGGGCATGCCTTCATAGGAGATTTAAAGACCCAAGACCAATTAAAAAATAATAATTAATTCTCTTTGGAAAAATCAAAATTAAAGATGATCGTTATAGTTATATTCAAATGATTAATATGGATTTACAATTTCTTCCCTTGGGAAGATATATATCATTTGTTATTATGACATTGAATATGAAATTAGCAATAACCTATCTGTTTTATTGTAGCTAAATATTTGATCGAATATCATTTTGACCCTTCGGGGTTATATGTACTTTATTCTTGAATTTGACTACGATATTTAGGATTAAGCTTGTAATTCTAAATCTAAATGCATTAGGAAATTTTATCTCTACCTTCCTAGGTGGTATATCATTTCCATTGGTATGTAGAATTTTAGAATTAAAATTTAAAGTCAATGTCAAATTTTTGTAAGGAAATTAAATTCTCAATTGCTTTGCATCTTTCCAAAGAAGCAAAGCTTTAAAAATAATAGAGGAGTGAGATTGTTATAGGTAGTATTAGGTGCTCATTTTATTTATTTTTCATATACATATGTTCCATAAAGTTATGTTCAGTGCCTCTGAGATGCATCAGCCATATCTATATATGACTAATGGTTAGAGCTCCAGTTAGGCAGCTCTAGTTTAGGGCACAACTCCTGTGATCAGTTTTGAGATAGTTCCTCATATTGTATGTCTGATAGCACTAAAGTTTTACTTGTACAAAGTTATCATTACTTTTTTATAACAAAAATTGAAATTAAGTTAGAAAAGTTTGAAAAACTTCATATTTTTTAAACTGAGATCGACATATTGTAATCGAACAACTTTCACAACTAGGTCAACGACTAAAAATGACTTGAAGCAGCTCAAAATTCATTTTTTCCTCTCCAAAATCCCTCTCCTTCTTTCTCCAACTTGGCAACCCAAAATCCCATATTCTAGACAACTTTCACAACTAGGTCGATGGCTAAAAATAACCTCAAGCTGCTCAAAAATCTCTTTATCTCCTCCAAAATCTCTCTCTTCTCTCAACTTTGGCAACCCAATTTGTTCGGCTAATGGAATAGTGGAAAATGTTATATATAAGTGCATACAATGGCTCAACAATACAGTGTCACTATCCAGTGCTGTGGCGCTAGTTCATTTTCAAAAAATTCGAGGCTACAACATTATAATGTCTCTATTTAGCACCAAGGAGACACTACAGTGCTGCGATACTTTACACCTGACATTGTGGTGCTCTAAGGGGAAAAATTATGGAATTCACCAATATTTGAACTCATTTCAGAACACATGCAAACCTTTTTATACACCAAAATACTTCTAAACAAATGCAAATGGGTTCAAAAAATAAAATTTAAAATATTTATCTTTTTTTATTTGAATCAGAATAGGTATAAGTAAATAATGAATTTAGAGATGTCACAACTCTTCCCTACTTTAAAAAATATCATTATCAATATTTCAAAACAGAGATCTCATATCACACAAATAAATCAAGATACAATTGTTTAATCTTAGACATTTTTATCCCAAGTAGCTTCTTTTCTAGTTATGTTCTTTCACTGAACTTTAACCATTATAATCTATTTATTTCTTAACTATCAAACATCATAGGCTTAAACCATCTCTGGTATTTCCCTATAGCTTTGATTCAGACATAATTTGATTTATTTAGCAAATATCTTATTTCCAAAATTAGATACTCGTTTCCTCAAAAGTGACATATGAAACACATTATGAATCTTAGACATATGATCAAGAAACTTCAACCTGTAAGCAGATTTCTCATTCCTTTCAATAAAGTCAAATGGTTCAACATAACTTTGACTCAACTTTTCTTCCTTGCCAAACTTACTAATGTCTTTCATTGGTTTAACCTTCACATATAAAAAACCCTACTACTTGAACTCCACATCTCGATGCATAACATTAAAATACTATTACTACCTATCATGTGAAGCTTGCAATCTATCTCTTATCATATAGATCTTTTTAGTAGCATCTTCTACTAAGGATAGCCTTATCAATGGTCTTTCTCCCACCTCTATCTGAGACAACAATGTTCTACATTATTGTAAGCAAATTCGATTAGAGGAATATGACAACATTATCTATCATGCATACTTATTATTTATTGAAAGCTATTATTGTAAGCAAATTCGATTAGAGGAATATGATCCTCCTAGCTGCCATCAAAATCCAAAACATATAGCCTCAAAAGATCTTTTAGTACTTGCATAATCCTCTTATATTGTCCATCAATCTGAGGATAAAATATCATATTAAAATATAGTTTCATACCCAAACCTTGTTGAATACGTTTCTATAGTCTAGAGGTAAACTCAACATCTCTATTAAACACTATAACATTAGGTATCCAATGTAAATTAATAATTTCACGCACATATACATGTGCCAACTTATCCATTGAATTAGACTGTTAGATCAAAAATGGTATAAACTGATTTCATCAGACGATCTACTAAAACCTAAATAGCATCATATCTTTATCTTGTCCTGGGAAAACCCATAGAAAAATTTATGGTAGCCTCTTTCTATTTTCACTCTTGAATGGGTAGTGGCTGCAAAAAACCTCCAAGTTGTTGATTACCTAACAAGCTTCATATTTAGAAATAAATCAGCTAAATATTTTTTTTCAATCCAAGCCACCAAAATATATCTTTAAAATCACTAAATAGTTTACTACTATTTGGGCAAATAGTAAGCCTCGTGTAGAATCTCCCATCTTAGATCTCCAAAACTAGGAAGATAATACCCAAATCATATACTTGTAGTTCAAACTTCTTACCATCTTTGATCTAATCAATCAAATTCAAATATTTTTGCATCTAACTTTAGAGCTTCCTGAACATTTTCTTGTAAAGAAGGCTGAATGATCTTTTAAGACAATATTCTAGAATTGTAATCAATAGAAGAAATCACCTCTAAATATAATCTCTCTAAATCCAGTATTAAATACTCATTAGAAGTACGTTGAATATATAAATATCTAGAATATTTCCTACTCAGAGCATGCACTATCACATTAGCCTATCTAGGTTGTTACTTAATAGTGAAATTATTGACTTTAATAATCAATAAATCTTCTTTGCCTTAGTTTCAAATCCTTAGATAATATTTATTTCAAAAAGTATGTACCTTAAACATAATAGTAGGCCTCAGCCAATTAATAATTGCCCAAACTTTCTAAGATCTATTGAAATGCCTGCACTACTAAGAACATTTCCCAAAAAGAAATATATCTCAGCCAGAACTCATATTTGAAGAATTTTGCATATAGTTGATACTATCTCAGAGTCTACAAAATAATCCTAAGATGTCTAGCATAATCTTCTTTAGAAGTAAAAAAAAAAACATCATCTATGAATATAGTTACAAATTATTGAAACAATCCCTGAAAACTCTGTTCATCAAATTCTTAAAAATGACAAGTGCATTTGTCACCCCAAAAAGTATGACTAGAATCTCACAGTGCCTATACCTCATACTAAAAGCTATATTCATACCAATAATCTCCATATCATAAACTAATCTTAGAAATATAGATGATCCAATAAGCTGATCAAATAGATCAATAATTAGTGGCAAATAATACTTATTCTTGATAGTGACTTTGTTCAAATCATTATATTCAATATAAATTGCATCATAGTTCCTTTTTCTTCATAAATAAAATAGGTAATTCCCATAGAGACATGTTAAGTATAGTTTATCATGTTTAATTTCTATAAAAATATATTATTTTAGTGTGTTTCTGCAAAAAATATTTATGAGAAAGCAAAAATCTATAAAAAAACAACATCGCAATGTCATCATCCGAAGCACCACAGTATATGATTGTACAACACTGCGGAGCCAGATTCAAACATCGCAACATCGTGTTCCATATTTTCTAGCACCGCATCGACATCAAAGTTAGTGTCACAGTGCTACATAGTATAGTTACACCTAAATTTAGCACCACAGAACTGGAAATTCAGAACAAAACACCAAAGCATAGAGACATGCAATGCCATAGGACCAAAATTCACATTGAAGCGCCATAGTGCTCAAAATTTTGAGCACTGTGCAATGGAGATTTTGTTGAGATGAAAAATTGCACTTAGTCAAATGACATGTCATTTCAATCATTAACCTTGCCAGGTCATCCAACATCATAGCGGAGCCAACATTATAGCTCTAAGGTACTAGTTCATTTTATAACATAGTAGTGCCCCCTTATTTAGTGTCATGGTGCTTGATCCCATCCCTATAATTACTATAAATATTTTTTTATAATTATGTATTTTAGGCAGTTGTATCACCTAAGTAAAATTCTATAATTTTAAGTGTGTTTCTTTAGTACCCCCTTGGAGTAACATCTAAGGGAGGCTAGGGAAGTGCAAGGTACTTTCATTATGGAGATCTTAGTCTATTTGTGTAAGAAACTCTATGGTTGGAGAAACAAGTGTAGAGAAGATCATTTGATCCTATCGAGTGTTAATGTTCTTATTACTTCTCTTTTATTACTTCTTTTAATGAGTGAAATAAAAATGAGTTTGCTTGTTGAATCTTTCATTTATGATTAATTCTCTAATTTTGGGTTGATTATGTAAAAAAGCTAGCAAGTACTAATATAAACTCTTATGCCTTGAATGAAATATTGATATTTTTAATATATCTCATTCCTCTTTTAATGCACATATTGATCATGTGTGTAGTTAATATTTAGTGTGATGTATAACCTCAATGGAGGAATACTAGAATAACAAGGAGTATTTAAATAGAATATTGGCATGCATAGACATATATTGTTTGAATATTCTAGGTTTTATATAGATAGTAAAGATGTAGGAAGGTCATAAATCTTTCTTTTCACCCCTAAAAGCTCAACAAAGATCTAGGGATGCATATTCTCTGATCCACCTAAAAATTAAGATACTCATTAAGAAAACTATGTTACTTACATCTATTAGTTTAAACACTTTATTCACATAAGTATCCAAATATTCTTGTAAGTTTTTCTTTCAATAATGAAAACACAAAAAAAAACTTTTTTAATTTAGTATGATAAATTATGCATTTAAATTAAATAGCATTAGTTTAATTATAATTAAGTAGAACACTTTGTGATGGGATCGTCTCTCTATGCTATTATTTTATTACTTGATTCAGCACGTATACTTATGTATTTTAGTGGTTTTTTTTATATCAAAAAAATCTAAGCATATTTTAACGTAGCAAGTCATATTCTAGCTCTACACCCATCAAGACACACTAGAATGAATGAATCCCTTGTCAACCAAATCCTAAAACTAAACCTTCAACTCTTAAAGCTCCTTAGGTGACATCCTATATGGAACCTTAGAAATTGGGGATGTACCTAAAAACACATCAATGTAGAACTATATCTCTTTGTCCGGAGGTAAACTAACTCATAGGAAACACATATTGGAATTCTCACACTTCTGAAATATCAGTAATAGAATAAGAATCCACTATGCTATAACAGATTGATTTTAAAAATATCATGCGCGCAACTCTTCTTTCATAATTTATCTTCTTTCACATCAGAAATCAAACAAGACATAACACATCTAGCTCTCTAAAATACATAACACTCACTATCCATAAATAAGGTAATTCTTTCTTCAAGCAATCAATCTATTCCTCATATCAACTCAACAAGTCCATAACAAGAATGACATAAAATGTACAAATGAGTAATAAAATTAAACTAGACATTTACCTCCTATCATAAATCATAATGTCACAAATGAAGACCGTACTAGCTATCATATCATCTATAGTCAAAAAGTAACAAATAGAGAGATATGTAGTAAAAATAAAAGCAAAAATAGTAAATCAAAGAAATGATCAAAAATAAATAAATGACTTGCTCCATAATCAAATAAAACATGATATGGGTGCTTAAAAATATAAATCATACTTGTAGCCATATCTGGAGTATCTTGAGCCTCATGCTGAGTCAAACTGTATATACATGCCTGAATTGGAGCTAGTGTAATAGAACTACCAAACTCTCTCTAACTATTTTCTGATGGCCTCCCTATCACAAAATCAGATCCAATGCCTCTACTGGATGGTCCCTTAAAAAATTTATAGAGTGGAATTACCCTTGGTTTCCCTATGGATCTAACAAAACTCTTAAATCTGAGCTGAGATAATTGTTAGTTAAATCATATCTGTGGGCACTCCACCATCCTATGTCCCACCTGTCCACTTATAAAATACTAGTCAGTTATCCTTTAGCACTAACCAGAATGTCATCTGCCATAACTCTTATATATAGGTGCCACAATAACAAAACTCCCATAACTCACAACACTTCTCTATTCAGAGGTATCATAAGCATAGACTATCCACCTTTCCTTGTCTCTTCAGGAATGATTCTTCTCTTCTTCCTAGAAAATCCACTATTGGAACTCTCACCACTAAATCTCTTCCTACTAGCAGTCGACCGCTATTGAGTAGGTATCATATCATTCTTTATTATTAAAAAGTCACTATACTCAAAAGGTTGATAAAAAAAACTTTCAAAAATAAATTTACGGTGGAATGAATTATTTATTTTATAAATATATAATCAAAATGATAGGGAGACTTGAATTCTAATTTAATTCAATATATAAATTTATAGATATTTTTTAAATTTATTAGCAATAAATTTGGCATGACTTGAATTCTTATTTTAGTGGAATTAATATTATTTAAACTTGAAATGGGTACATAAAATTTTTCCATCATAGTAGCCCTCATATGCCATTTTCATCTCCAATTCATTTCTCTCCGCTTCAACTTTCATAGAGAAAGCTAGACACAATATAATATTAATTGTACTTTGTGATGAAACAAAAATAATTTGTATTAGAAAACTGCTCTAGAAGCAGAAAGAAAACTATCACAAATGAAGCCTATGTTCATTGATGAGTTTATAGGCACTTTAATGACATATGAGTTAAAAAGGAAAAAAAGAATGTATAATAAAGATCTAAAAAGAATTACATTTGTGTTAAAAAAGGATAAGAAACAATTACGAAAGATTTGAGAGATTTAAAATATGAAATGTGTAATAAATCTCATGTACATTGTTATATTTGCAAAAAAATAGGTCATTACGATTCAAAATATTAACATAATAAAGATAACCAAGAAAGAGCTAACATGGCTGAGATGAGATAGAAGGAACCTTTATTGTTGCTAGCATAGAAAATTTATTTGAAAATGGATATGATATCTACATAAATAATAAGAAGCTCACAGTTAAAATAATTTAAATATGTGTTTAAGAACATATTCAAGAAATGCATCATGAGTTTGACAAATGTGATTTAGGTATCTATGTTTTATAGATCAATAATATGTCAAAGAAAATATGTTACATGGCTTGCCATACATTAACCATTCAAATAAGTTGAAGAAGGTTGTGTATTTGAAGAGTTACCAAAAAATATTTTTTCAAATAAAGCAAGTATTAGAGTAAAGAAGTCACTTTAACTAGTTCGTACATAGATATATGGGGACTAATTACCATAGTAACTTTTGAAAATACTATTATTTTCTTATTTTCATTGATGATTATGCAAGAAAGAATGATTTTTTCTTTTTTTGAAGAAAAAATTATAATTTTTTACTACGATCAAGAAATTCATGTTAAAAACGAGGAAATAAATAAAATATGTTTGATTTAATTAAGGAAGCAAATTCACTTCCAAAACCTTTGAAAAATATTATAAAAGTATGTGACATTCAATATCAACTAACAATATCATTTTCAGCCCAATAAAATAATATGTCATAATGAAAGAATCACACATCCGTAATATTCCAAAGGAATTTTTGGTTAGGAAGTTTGTATTGTATATACCCATAGAAGCTAATGCTCAACTTCAATCTTAAAGAAAATGATACCTCAAGAGGCATGGACAAGGAGAATTTTAAGTCTGTCCAACTTAAAGGTATTTTGGAGAATTACATATGAAGATTTTCTTGAACTAAGGAGGAACAAACTAGTTGATAAGAGCTACAACCTCATTTTTTATAGGTGGATTTACCAACATAAGACTCTAAACTTATCTATTTGCATATCGAACACCTAAAACTTGTAAAATACACTTCATATACCCTAAAATTCTTATTGCCTCACATCTCACACTTCATTCCATCACTGTGACCCTTGGACGTGCCAACTTCTAGCCATTATCAGGTTTTCCTCCTTGTTCGCTTGTTATCCATCGATTTCCTATTGCTTATACGTCTTCTGATGGGTGAGAATGCCCGTTTCTTGAGCCCTAAACCCCACCTTAGTAATTCTTCTCCTTCTTCCTCATCATTATGCTGATCCTATGAGTTTTGAGTGATGCCCTAATTTTTTTCTTTTGCTTTTTGTCATGATATATACATATAAATTTTTTTCTATTATCCACCTTATTTTTTGTAGATTTTTGACTTAGTTTGAGTTAGCTATAATGGAAGTTATAGTAAATGATGGTGAATGTGTTTGTGTTACATTTAAGTTTGGGTGATATCATAATGAAGTTAAAGGTGAACAAAGAAAAAGATGTGAAGGTGGAAAACTAAAAGATAATGAAATTGGAGAATGATTTGATTAATTATTTTGTCCTCAGAGAGAAGGTTGAAAAGATCTATCCATGACTAATTGGGCATGAGTTTAAGTTATATTATCATGTAAGTCACACTTCTCCCAAAGTCTACAAGACTATTTTGAGTGATGTTGAGGTGATGGAAATGATAAGACAATGTACTGATAGTCGATGGGTTGAAGGTATGGTTTCGTTACAAGATGATGTATTGGATAATTTGATATTAAAAGATTCAGAGCATTTCCCTAGCACCATCAGAGCTATTAATGTTGCTTCAAATAACATTGAATTTTAAAGCTTAAATAATAATCTCTTATAACACCAGTTTGTGATGATAAAACATTAGAAGTATTTGCTTGCTTCATGATGCTAGTAGTTTCAAGCAGTTTCTATGATCTACAACCATTGTTAATAACTTTAGAGTCCAGATAAAGGCTAGCGATAAGTCCAGAGTTATAGCAACATCCTCGCATTAAGAGTGTCCTATGAGGGTACGTGCTTCACTATATAGAGATGGTCAGACTTTTGAAGTTAGGAAGTTAGATGATATGCATATGTGTCATGGAATATACAGAGCTGAAAACAAACTTGTTTCGTCAAACTAGATTACTACATAAAGTCAGTGGTGTGTCGTTGATACCATGTCCAAGTTGGTGTGCCTAAAACTCAAAGATCTTGGGGTCATCCTAAGAAAAGAATATTAAAACAAACTTTTTAGAAATAAAAACATACATAAAAGAAAGTGAAAATAAATACAGGAGGTGTGGCTTCTATGGCCATCACAAAACAACTTGCAAGAATCCTATATGATGATCATTGAGAAATATATGTTTTTTTAGTGAATTAGGATGAACAATTTTGAGTACAACATACAAATGTTTTCTGATGATTTTTTAATGGGGGCATATATGTTGTAATTCTTGTATCGTTCATATGAAGAAAATGAGTAATGTAAGAGTTTATTGGCAAAGATGAATGGAATCATTTTGCACTATCTCAAAAAACTTACATAAGAGTTTACATAATAATAACAAGTACAAAAGAGATTACTAGTACATACATATTTCACTTGCTAGTACAACTTTACAACTCATGAGGACATTACAATATCTTCTTGAGTACAAAAACATAATAACAAAAATACAACCAAAGCTAGTAACAAACTTGATTTGAAACAAGTCAAGCTTCATGGACTTCAATTTCTCCAAAGTCGTATCATCCATCATTCTTAGTATCGATCAGATGATGACTTTTGTTTGATGACGTTTGATTGTCTTCACTCGAAACTCATGGGACTAGTAGAACAAAGAAGGAGTGGGAGTAATTAGTAGAGATGTGGAGTTTAATGAAGCATGAGCTATAAGGCAAGAATGTGAGAATGAAGTCATTCAAGAAAAAGAGAAAGTATCCATGAAAATAAAAGATCATTCTCTTCTTCATATTCCACCACTCTATCAACATCTTTGGACCCATATAAATTTGAAAGTCGTACGAGATGGATATTAAAAAGGTACAATAAGTAAATCAATTAAGCCTAGTGGAGAATGACACATAGGAGCTTACAACCCTATTAGAATGATCATAGAAAATCAATCATTGGTCTTATAGGTGTTTACAGATAAAGAAGTATGTAATTAAAGAAGTTTAAAAGTATAAACATGATTGATGATAAATTAATACAAAAAAGGTAGGCATTGATTGTGATGTAACCTTTTCTCTTGTTATTTGTATGGAACTTGTTCATTTAATATTTTCTCTCATTACACCAAAAGTTTGGTCTATTTATCAAATGGATGTGAAATCCTATTTTTTAAAAATGAATTTATTAAAAAAAAAGTTAATGTTGAGCAAATTTCAAAGCCTGTATGATATAAAGTTTATAAATGAAAAAAAAAAAAAAATTTTTACGGCGTTAAGCAGGCATCGAGAGCATGGAAGACAGGGAAGTTAATCAAACCATGATATAATAATATGAGATTCCATATATTGGAAGGTGAAACAAAATAATAAAACTAAAATTAAAGCAAAATAATGAAACTATCTTAATGATATAATAAGCTTATGCAAAAGAGGTTCTTAGTATATTTAGGATGAGAATTATCAACTACTAAGCACCTTCATATATATATATATATATATATATATATATATATATATATATATATATATATATATATATATATATATATATATATATATATATATATATATATATATATATATATAATATGGTATTGAAATTGCACGCCGCTATATAGAAAAGCTTTTTGAGACACATTTAAAGTTAACAAAATGTGTCATTAATTTTTTATATCAAAGGTATATTAAATAATAGAGTATGATTATTATACTCTCTTTTTTCAAATTAAATAGTGATTGATTTGGAGATTAAGATGATAGAAAAAATATATTTGATTTAAAAAAGCAACCAGTTGTTTTCCACAAGGCATCTTCATGCATGTGCCATGAAATATCATATAAAAAAATTTGAGTTTTCTCAAAATGGACTTATAAAAGTTTATGTAGGTAATCAATTGGCGATTGTATTGACAATGAATCTATTGCATTATGAAAGAAGAAAGTATTTTGATTTTTATTTTTACTACATAAGAGACCCAATCAAGCTAAAACAAAATTCAAATATTATGTACAAATTTTATAACATTTACCAATTGTAGTTCTATTTCCATTTTCAAACCAATAAAATTGACCATTAATCTCTAAGTTAATGGTCATATAAAATCTCCTTCTTTCAAAGTGAGGGGTTCAAGGAAAAGTGAGATGACATTGCCTTTGATATTCTCTAAGTTAAGCTCACCAACATTCTCATCATTTGATTGTAGATAAAAAAGGTGAGCAACTCGTGGCAAATTTATCACAACCATTTTGAATGTTTCTTCATATTTCGAGGCTTTCATCCATTCATTATTCAAATCTTTCCAGCATTTATCTATAATAGTTCTTATACACTTTTTTGCTTCTGATTCTGAAACATGCTTCTCTTTCATATAGCATTGGATGGATTTTGAAACATCTCCCCTTCGGAGCTCACCCTACATTCATGAAAAATATGTTTATTTTCCATCATCATTAGATAAATGTTTGATTGGAAGAAAACATTTTATATTAGAATGAGACTAATTTCATTAAATGTGACATTGATTTCATGTATAACATGTTATCCGGCATTACAACTAAACTTTTTATATTATAATAAAATTTAAAAGAAAACACGGCAACAATGTTAGATAATACAACTAAACTATCAGTTAAATGATGTAGTTGTATTGTATTTATGAATGATTAACAGTCTGGTTGCGACATTTATTTTTTAAATGAAATTATATTTTTGTGATAGTTCAATTGTATTAAGAGATAATATGTGTGGTAAAATTAGCTTCAAATGAAATCAAATTAGCTTTAAATGATATATATATATACTTACCTTTGATGTTCCTAAATCATTGCAAAGCCGAAAAATAATAGATGATTGGCGGATGATGCTTGGATAGAAGTCGAAGCTTTCGAGTGATAAATTTGTTAAGTTATCACTCAGACAAAGTGCCATAACCGAGGTTAAAGGGGCTGCAACTGAAATCCATGCACTATCTAAATATTCTTCAAATGTAGGGCAATATCCAGTGTAATACCATGTTGCCTCCATCATGTATGCTTTGCATAAATCTTGCCACTGAAATATAATAATAAATATCAAGAACTTTCGGTAACATTCTCACAAGAACAAAGAATTTTGAATTTATTTATGAGTTTTAACAACTTCACCGATCTTTTAAGATATGGGAGAATATCCAACCCCTTATCTTCCATGACTTTGCATGCTAAGTTATTCACTGTGTTGAATAATTCTGAAAGGCATGTCTTCATGTATTTAGGAAGCAATTTGCTTGTAGCAAAGTCCCACCTATGTAATCAATTGAAGATGTATTAAAACCTATATGTATATTTATTTTTTTTATCATGTTTTGTTTGTGTGATATTTCCCATAAATGTAAATGCACAACAAAATTATGTCATGAGAGCTCCTACTGGTTTTTTTTTTTACAAGTATGGCAAAAAAGGATTCATGTAAAAAATGGTTTGAAAGTATTAAAATATTTTTTTATTAGATTTAATAATGAGAATTTGACTCTTATTAGGACATAATGGAAAAAAAAAATGATTCATGTAATATACAATAAACACTTATTGTTGTTGTTGTTTTAAAGCAAAACAAATAAATAAAATAGTGCATTTAATAAAAAAAAATTTCTTGGAGCAAATAATTAATTTGAGTTCCATTTTTAGGCATAAAATAACTTTACTAATTAATATACAAATGTCTTGACTTTCTATGTAAGCATTCTTCTGTTTTTTGTTGATTGAAATAATAAAAAAATGCATTAGATAACATAATTTAATCTTATGCCATAAAATGAGTTTGTTATTTTGCAGGACAAAATAGTTGTCCTATATATCATTATTATACAATATCTTATATTTTGATTTTAAATATATATATATATCAATCAATCAATTGTTTAGCACTTATGACATAAATTAGTAGTTTAATAAATTAAATAAAAAATAGATTATTATTAAGTAAACAAAGAACATTGAAAAAATTGCTTGCAATTAGAAATTCTTTTTGATTACTTACCTCTCAACAGCATCGGTAAAGTGTTGTAGCTCGTCCAATGAGCCGTATATGTCATAGATATCATCTACAACATTTATGAAGCATATTGCTTTAGCAAATTCTTTTCTACATGTTGAGAAACGAGGTTCCATTGCTAAACCTACGGCTAAGAAGTAGCTTTCCAAAGTCCATTCCCTTGCAAAACTCAACTCACCACCAGCTAGATTACTTATTTTTGCCCACCACCTAAAACATTATAACAATATATAAATATATGTTTGTGAATTATTAATCCTCATTTAGTAAAATAAAAATGTAATGTTTAATGATTTTTAACAATATGTACCTTATAATTTCTTTGAGCTCTCTGTTGTAGATGCTTTGGGTCATGTTGAAGTCCAATTGAGCAAATTCAAGCAAGATTGGGTCCACATCAATCTCTTTCATGTTGCAAGCATGCTCGATGAACATTGGAGCCTGAAGCTTCTGAATTCTATGGTGCAAAGGAAGCTCCAAGGCTAGGGCTATGTGGTTTGCAAGGACTAGATTTGTTGAAGAATTTGATCTCATGCAATCATTTAGATGTTTTAGAGCAAATTCCTTTGCTTCATCTATTTCATCTTCTCCATCCATAGAAAGAAATGAAGCTTCATAGAGACTTAACAATCCTTTGATATCATGAAAAACACAAGGCTTGAAGCACCCCTTCTCATCTTTGTAGCTTTTAACCAATAAATCTATATAGAAGTACAAATTTTATGCATAATTAATTTGTAAGTATTTTGAAGAAAAATAATAAAATGAAAATACTTTACAGGAAAATTAAGCCATATATTGATCAAATTAGGGCTAATTTTTTTTTATATAGTTTATATATATTTGAGCATATATCACTGTCATCTGTAAAAGTAAAAAAAAAAATCTAAAAAGCATAAGACATGACGTTAAAAAACAACCATATAACGCCAAACGTATACTGTGCAGGAGGACATATTGTTTTTAGTAACCAGCTGGTACCAATACAATAATGTTTTGGTTCCTGACAACTGGCCTTTCATCAGACCAATTGATTACATGAAAACATAAAAGTATGAGTGAGTTATCACATGATATTATAAACATTTACGATGAGTGCAAAAAAATGTAAGAGATATTTTTTTTAAAAGTCCTTTGATATCATCAAAAACATAAGGCTTGAAGCATCCCTTCTCATCAAAAAATTAGAGCTACATCAGGTAGTCTATAATATGTCGCCACGTGCACTTACTCTTTACCGCGCGGCCCGACGACCCGACCCGGAATGGACGGAGTTTGCGTAGCTCGGTATTGCTAGTATTTGTCGATTTTGCTCGACAAAAATGAAAAATACTATTATGTGAAGATCAATACCGAGCAATACCGAGTTCTTTTAAGTATTACTCGGTATTGATTTTCACATAGCGGTATTTCTAGTTAATGCCAAGCAATACCGAGTAATACCTAGCAATACTGAGCAAATACCGAGCAATACGCGAACATAGTAATCCCGGATTCGGTCCGAGTCGGGTCGTCGGGCCGCGCGGTAAAGAGTAAGTGCACGTGACGACATATTATAAGCTACCTGATGTAGCTCTACATCAGGTAACCTGACGGAATAATTTTTCCTTCTCATCCTTGTAGCTCTTAACCAATAAATCTACACAGAAGTACAAATTTTGATCATATTCAAGAAGTTAATTAAATGTAAATAATTTACAGGAAAATTAAACCATATATTGATCAAATTAGTGTTAAAAATTAAATGATGAGGTTAAAGAAGAGCCATATTACCCCACACGTATACTGTGTGGGAAACCAGGAGTGACTGGTTTTTAGTCACCTGGTACCAAAACATTAACGTTTTGCTTCCTGACAAGTGACAACTGACATTTCACCTAACTAAATGATTAAATGAAAACATGAAGAATGAGTGAGTTATCACGTGATTATAAATACAATAGGATGAGTGCAAAAAAAATATAGGAGATTTTTTTTTTATCACTTTTAAGTAAAATGTTTAATATAAAATAAAATGATAGTGACAGTTTGAAGCGGTCAATTGCCATCAAGCTGGTAGTAGCGGCTAGGGGTGTAAATAAGTCGAGTCGAATGTTTGCCTAATCGAGCTAAATTTGTTTAATTCTTGTTAAGCTCTTGTTTATTGAGTTCGAGTTCAGCTTACTCGAAAACTATTAAGCTCGTGGATTGATAAGCTCGATTTATTAGCTCTTTAATGAGTCGAGTTTGAGCCAGCTCATGTTACACCTCTAGCGGCAATGATAGTGGAGATGGCCGTAGGCAAATGGTGGTGGCCTTTTGCGAGCGGGGATTGTAGCGATGGATGTGACGACGAACAGATAATGGCGGGTGGAGGCAAATAGTGTCAACGCAATTTGCTTGAGGTAAACAAAAAGAATTTGATAAAAAAATAGGCGAGTTTACAATAAACATAAAAAATGAACTAAGGATTGAACAAAAAAAAATCATTGAAATTTTACCATGTATTTTTTTCAGTAAATGGAATTCCAATTTAAAAATCTCTATTTTTGAAAAAAATTACATTTCTTTTTCATCAAATTGAATAGCTAATTGATTACCTTTGGAGATCTCAAAACCGTGCTGCCTTGAAAGCCTAAAATACAAGGCCATGACATGAACGTCCTCAGTGAATTCCATTCTTACCTTTTCTTCTGAATATTTCATCAAATTTAACAAATATTTTATTTCCTCTTCAAAATGATAAGCCACCCCAAGCTTTTGCAATGAATCAAAAAGCTCCAGCTGATCAGCAAAACTCTTCTCCTTAATAAGACGCTTCACATCCTCCTTCAGCTTCTCTCTTCTCTTTTCATGCACATCTCCCTGTATATAATAAATATAATCCCATGAGCTAAATAAAACAAGAAGAAAAAGAGATATGAACGACATAAATGTATATTACAGTGAAAGAAGTAGTATTCAGAGACTGTATTTGACTGTCATCCCATAAGCTCGGCTGATAATTTGTTGTTCTTCGAAGGGAAGTGGAAGAGTTCGAAGCAACAGAGTAACACTTCTTGCAAAGGCGAAGGTATGGAGTTGTTGAGAAAGACTGAGCGCTGTGCTGTATTTTTAATGGCAGGAAGAAGCCAAAATTTTGCACAAAATAAGTAGAAAGACAAAGATTTGAAGAAGAAGAAGGGAGGCAGTTCATTCTTCTTATTAAAGAATACAAAGGGGGAATCAAGAAGGAAAGTTGGAGAAGGCCCCTAATGAAGCAATATCTCTGCTCTGAACGTAGTTGTTTCAATCATAATTTATAACCCGTTTTAGTTATTAAGAAAATTTTGGATTTGACTTCCCTTCTGAAAGTTGCTTTCACCCAACTCGTTTAATAAGTTATTTCGCGAATGTGAAAGCCATTTTGCATGCATTTAATATGTAGTGATATTAATTACTTTAAAAAGACTTGGACAAAAAGATTTTGTATTAACTTTTATTTATTTCTCAATTATTCAATTAATATGTAGTGATATTAATTATATCTTATTTATATTTTAAATTTTATCAATTACTACTATTATGTGCTAAAAAAATTGCATTGGTAGAATTGTTGTTTAATATCCTAGCTATTGACAAAAATCCAGCAATCAATTTTTTTTTTTTTTCAAAAACAAAATTTTTTTTACATAGAAAATCCAGGAAGTGAAAAGATCACAAGACTTAGCCTAGTTATAGCAATCTACTATATAATATTAGATATAAGAATCTTCATGTCCTCACAGATGGAGAAGATGAGATTATTTATAATTGTGAATAATTATCGGAGTTTCTTTATAGGAATTATATAAATCTAATGTCCATAGATGGATGATTAAAAAAACGTAACAATAGGGCTATATGTTGAAAGAAATTTTGTGATGGTGGTGACTGATAGATCCTCTATCACGAACAGAAATCGAGCCAGATAAGAGAAAGAAGAAAGTGAAAGTAATTCTCATTAATCCAAAGGTCTACTGGTGATACATATAAATAGCTAATGAATAAAACTAAGAGCCAATAACAAAGGTACACGTAAGAATCTTGATAACAGACAATGTATGGAAGGCTTAGTCTAACAGCCCCCCTCAAGCTGTTGTCTCCGAAGGTGTAATCAGCTTGCTGGCTAGAAATTTAAATCTGGTTGAATGTAATGGTTTTGTGAACATATCTGCAGTTTAATCCTTGGAGGAGATATGATGAACCTGGATGGATTTGTCCTCGATACAGTTGCATATGTAATGGCAATCGACCTCTATGTGTTTAGTACGGGAGTGAAAAACTGGGTTATTTGCAAGTGCAATTGCAGAGGTATTATCACAATATAATGTAGTAGCTTTGTTTTGAGGAAAATTTACCTCTTGTAGAAGACAACGTATTCAGATAATCTCGGTGGCAACTGATGCGAGAGCTCTATATTCGGCTTCGGTGGAAGAGCGAGCTACTGCGGTCTGTTTCTTGACAGTCCAAGAAATGAGTGAGGAGCCAAGAAAGTTGCAATAACCTGTAATTGATTTTCGGTCAGTTGTATCTCCGGCCCAATCAGCATCTGTGTAGGATCGGAGGTTGAGATTGTCAAGAAACAGAGGTAGCCTAATGTGTATAGTGCCATGAATAAATTGTAGCAGCCTTTTAAGGGATTCAAAGTGAAGGTTGGTCGGATTCTGCATATGCTGACAGACCTTGTTGACAACAAATGATATATCCGGTATCGTCAAGGTTAAGTATTGTAATGAGCCAGCGAGTTGACGATATAAGGAAGGATTTGAAAAAGCAGTAGAAGTTTGGTTAGTATGAGAAGATTTAATTTGATATGGAGTAGAGACTGGTTTACAGTTTAACATACCTGCTGGGGAGAGTATTGTTTGAGCAAAATGACTCTGGCTAAGGTGAAGTCCGTAATTGGTATGAGTTACCTATATCCCGAGAAATTGTGATAGCTGGCCAAGATCATGCATGGTAAATTTGTTGTGCAAGTTGTTGAGGAGTTGCTTGATTGCATTGGGACAGTTTCCTGTAAGGATAATATCGTCGACGTTTACAAGAAAATACATGGATATTCCATTGTTGTGATATATAAGTATAGAACTATCGGAAGCACTGAATTTAAATCCGAGCGATTGTAAGTGTCCAGACAGTGTAACAAACCACTCACGTGGTGATTGTTTTAAACCATAGAGTGCCTTTTTGAATCTACAAACATGATGAGGGTGAAGTTCGTTAGTGAAACCAGGTGCTTGTGTCATGTAAATGGTGTGATGGAGATGTCCGTGTAAGAAAGCATTCGAGACGTCCAGTTGGTGGATCGACCATGAGTGATGAAGATCTAGAAGAAGAAGAATCCGAATTGTGGTCATTTTGGCTACATGGCTAAATGTTTCGTTATAATCGAGACCATATTCTTGTTCAAAACCTTTGGCTACGAGACTGGCTTTGTACTGAGCGATAGATCCATCAGAAAGATATTTGGTTCTAAAAATCCACTTGCAGCCTAGAATATTTTGATCGGGAGATGGTGGAACAAGATCCCAAGTGCCATGAGATTGTAAGGCTTGAAATTCCTGGGACATAGCGGTACGACAATGTTCATGATGGGCAGCTTCGGTATATGAGGTAGGATCTGGCGGGTGAGTTATGTGAAGAAAACTGAAATGTGTTTATGCTTCGTGATTCCATATTTGGATCGAGTCTGCATAATATGTTAATTCGAAGCCAGATTTTGAATGGGAGAGGAAGTAGTGTGATGATCAGATGTCAGAATAGGAATGCACTGGGTAGAATTGCTTGATGGAAGTTGAGGCTCAGGAATATTAGAGACGTTGGTTGGGTGGACAGTGACAGAATTAATGTTAGAAGTGGGAGATGTAGGTGTGTTTGTTGAGATAGGAACCATAAGTAGAGGAGGAACTAAAGTAGAGGGAACAGTAGATGAGGAATTTGAGTTAAGATGATGATAAGGAAAAACATTCTCATTGAATATTATGTGCCGAGAAACATAAGTTTTACCTATTTTAGGATCAAGGCACCGATAGCCTTTTTGAGCAGAAGCGTAGCCGGTGAAAATGCAAGATGTGGATAGCTAGAGGTGAAAGTTTGGTGGTTTTGTAAGGACGAAGCCATGGATAACACAGGCATCCAAAAATTTTGACATGATTATAGGTTGCCGATTTGTGGTATAAAGTTTGATATGGGCTTCGGTTATGAAGAGAACGCATTGGTAGCTGATTAATTAAGTAAGCTGCTGTTTCGGTCCAAAAGAATGTGGGTAGTTGAGCTTCGATAAGAAGACTGCGAACAGTTTTAAGAATGTGACGATGTTTTCGTTCAGCCGTTCCATTATGAGGTGGTGTGTAGGGACAAGTATACTGATGAAGGATCCCAAGGTGTTTGAATAGAGCCTGAAATTTATGAATAACAAATTCTCCGCCGCCGCCTGAGCGAAAAGTTTTTATTGTGGTGTTGAACTGTCTTGTAATCATGTTGTTAAACTCAGAGAATTTGTAAAATGTATCAGATTTTTTTAACATGGGATAGACCCAACAGAATTTAGAAAAATCATCAATAAACGAAACATAATATTTGTAGCCATGAGCAGATATATGAGGAGAGGGTCCCCAGACATCTAAGTGGACTAACTCAAATGGAGTCGTATTAAAACTAGTAGAGTTAGCAAAAGATAAGCGACGACTTTTGGCCAATCTACTGGTATTACAATTTAAGATATGCAACTTATTACAAGAAACATGAATATAATGTTGTAGTTGTTGAATGGTATTGACAACCGGGTGTCCCAAGCGTTTGTGCCATAGATGCGGCACTTCTTGAGCTGAAAAGAGAGCAAGATTTTGAGACGAGGTGATCGAACGAATGGGATACAGTCCGTCAAGGCAGGGACCCTTGAATAGAAGTCGTCCCGTCGTCAAATTCTAGATTTGAAAATCATTAGCAGAGAATTTGACAGTACAATTGTTGTCATGGGAGACGATGAATAGATATAAGGTTAAACAAAAGGTTCTGAACATAAAGAAGATGGTGAAGTTGAAGATTACCTGACGGTGTAGGGAGAATACCTTTGCCAGAGTTTTGGATGGGGAGTTGGTGGCCATTACCTAGTGTTATGTTCTGAGAGCCGGTATAAGGTTTTGTGGAATGGAGTTGTGAGGAGTCGGACGTCAGATAACTTGCAGCACTACTGTAAAGAAACCAGTTCGTGGAGGCAATAGACTCGGACGGAGCGAAGAGAGCTGTGTTGGTTTGTTCATCAGTGTAGTTGGGATCATAACGATGCCAATATTTTATTGCAGAGTGCCCTGTTTTGAAACAAATTTGGCAAATCGTGGAAGAAGAGGCTGATCTGTCGGAGCGAGGCCGACTGGACTGATTTGAACCATTTGAACGACCGCGAAAATTATTGTTTTGGTTGCGCCCTCGACCATGATAAGCGGCAAGAGCAGTGGCAGGTTCGGAGATCTGGAGACTTTGAAGTTCTTTTGTAGTTTCTTGAGCAAGATTTTGCTCTTCACTACAAAGAAGCGTATATAAATCATCTAGACTGATTGGTTGGAGATTAGTACGAATGGCAGTCTTGAATGCCTGGTATTGCTGTGGTAGACCATTAAGAGTATAAAGGATAACATATTCAGGATCAAGCGGGCTACCGGTGGCGGCAATGGCATCAACTTAGGATTTCATGGCAAGTAGATATTCCGACATGGTTTGATTTTTCATTGATAAGTGATGTAATTCATTTCGAAGCTGGATGGTGCGGGAGCGAGTGGACGATTGAAGACGACGAGATATGGTTTGCCAAATGTCCGAGCAGTGTTCTACAAAAAGAACGTAGGGAAGTATACTTGGTGAAATAACAGAGTAAAGTGCAACAGCAAGATTTTGATCAAGAAGCGTCCATGTTTGACAGGAAACGGAAGGAGCATAAGATGTAGTTGTCGGGGACGGACATGGATAGATGCCGTCAAGAAAGCCTTCGAATCCATTGGCTTTGAAGATTTTTAAGACTTGAGAACTCCAGATTGGGTAATTATCAGCGGTAAGAGTGATAGAGATGAAGCCTTTGATGTTGCTCAAAAGAAATTTTAGCTGCGGTGGGATGGGTTGAGAGTCAAGAAGATTACCGGAATGTTGTCCAGTATGAGATGTAGCGTCGGAAGACGCGGCAGAGGAAACCATTGATAGCAAACGAAGGTAGATGAAAAACAAAGAAGAAGAAAGGCTATGGGGAAGCGCGGGAACAAAGATGGAAAATCAGGTTCTTGCCTGCTCTGATACCATGATAGATCCTCTATCACGGACAGAAACCGAGCCAAACAAGAGAAAGAAGAAAGTGAAAGTAATTCTCATTAATCCAAAGGTCTACTGGTGATACATATAAATAGCTAATGAATAAAACTAAGAGCCAATAACAAAGGTACACGTAAGAATCTTGATAACAGACAATGTATGGAAGGCTTAGTCTAACAGTGACAATTGTTGGTGGTGCTCGTTGGCTATGACACAGTTGGTGGGAAATATAAGAGAATTATTTTGTTCTTTTAACTCTTGAACCTTCCTAACCCCTATTTACAAGCTTTTTTGAGATGAGCATTTTGGTCATAATTCGAGGCACTGCATCGTACAGTCCATATTGACCATGTTGATTGTGGATTGTTTATCAAATAATTAAATATCTTAATAATGTAAAAATCAAGTGATCGCATGCTTGTTAGATTTGTCTCGTCAGTTGCTCGACTTGAATATGAGGATGCTATGATTGGAGGTTGTTCGATCAATCAACTTATAATAAGAGCTTAATTTGAGCCCATTCGGAACTAGATTGAATCACTTGCAGCATCGATAGATTCGTTTCATCAAGACTTCAGTTTGAATAAAAGTTTATTGACATCAATGTTTGGATGATCATGACTTTCATTTTTGAAGGTTTTCAATTCAATTGTGTATCAAGATTCGTGTCGATTGTATGAATTTTTAATAGTATCATTTGCCATCCTATTTTTCGACATTAATTCATGTTACATCTAAAAATATATTTTAAAATTTTAAAATCTTCTGCAACCCAAAAATTAAGCTGAGGGTTTTGAAGTTCCCACATGTCCTCTGATAGTACAACATATGCAAATATTTATCCCCACGTTTTAAATACCTAAAACATTGAATATATGGATATATGCCTTGTAATATTATAAAACTTTAAAGATAGTGTACTAGCTGAAATTCACCCGGATACTCTTGTCATGTTTTGGAAGCTTGTTTAATTATTATATTTAAATACTAATAGATTTTAACAATGTTAAGCAAAATATCACATATCTTGGATGAGTTGAATTATTTAATTACAACTTACATTGAATAATTATTAAATATTTACATATCTACCAAAAATTGGCATGACATGAGTGGCATGAATCGCAATGTAAAATTTAAATTGAAATTTTCAATAATTTAAATTTGATATCATTTGAATTTTCGTTTCTGCCAACTTATAATCGAATTGAATGTATCGACAAGTCGAATACAATGGTACACAAAGTGGTCCAATCCGAGGCTAAATGAGATCAAATCAGATATTTAAAGCATGATTAGAAACTTTAAATTTTTATTGGATGACCAAATGATTTTCAAATTTTATATTTTAAAATAGCCAAATCGAACAATTTGATGAGATGAATATAACGTCGTGCCAAAGATTAGTCAATTCCAAGATAAAAAGCATATAAATTTAGAGAGAGTCTCATTGTCTATATAGAGGGCATTCAAGAGTTGAGAGAGGAAGTGAGATCCTTAGCATTTTCTAGCTCTCATCACCCTCGATGTCCATCACCAATTCCCTCTACCGATGATGATCATCAACTCTAGCGGACAACCTCCACCAACGATTATCGCCATCGTCTATAGACTTCAGCCAAGATCTAATCACACTGTTAGGCTTTTATTCCGTTCTTTGGACACCATATTTTCTAAAATCCCTACAATAGAGAAATCAGACATTTTATTTTCAAATAATCCTCTCTTATTCAAGTCTGAGGAAGAAAATATTCGTGTATCTCATTACATAAAGTGGATTTTTCAACCGGATCAGTTCTCGTTATTTTTTTACCTTCTCAAGTTTTCCATTTGAAGTTTTTTTTTAACTTATGTAACTTTTATATGTGCATGTTGAACTTTTGTCCAAAATTAAGACATAAAATATCAACTTTACCGACACTAAATTTCTAACACGTAAGAAAATTAATTTATTTCATTAATTCTAATTATTTTGATTATATAATAATGATAAAAATATAATTATCATTATTCACGTTTAGTTACTATTTAATTAGTTTAATATAAGTTAAAAAAAATAATTACTTTTTCTTATTTATTAAATTATTTGCGTTCTGTTAGGTGACCGACCAAATTGCATTGCGTTCTCCACATAGCCATTCTTTTTTCTTGGAGTAGGACAAGAGCTCGAATTTCGCCCACAAGAATTCTTAAATTTTTTTGTTCCAATCAGAATGCTAAGAGTATTGGCCTGGTACATCCTATGCCACAAGAAAAAAAAAAAACTTTGACTATGAGCAAATTTGCACATGGAAATGTATTCATGAGAGATATTTTTAAAGACTTCTTCAATTATATGTGGTGAATTAGATGACTTCATTATTAAAGTTTATATTACAATAAATTTTGTAAATAGTTTTGTTGTGTCCTAGAGTATTCACAGCGGTAGAGAAATATAAAGTTTAGCGTCTTAACGTTGTACGAAGATCCAGTATGCAATAAGATAAAAAGAGATGGCGCATCATTTATAAGAGACACCAAGATTTTTACGTGGAAAACCTCTGAAAAAGGGGAAAAAAATCACGGAGCCTAGCCCAATTTAAATGAATTCACTAGTATTTGCAGTTGATCACAAATAAGACCCTTTATTGGGGGAAGGCCTTAGCTTAATGTAACAAATATACATCATACAGAGTATGTTACTTGGTGAAAATAGGAAGAATCACTATTGATGTGTTCACTTGATCAGAAGGGCCATAATCGGTGGGCAACGAAAGTCGGAAGGACTGTAGTCGGTGGACGATGTAAGTCAGAAGGACAGTAGTTGGTGTGTGACAGAGGTCATAAAGACCGTTGCTGGCAACGAAGATCGGGAGGATGGCGTGGGGTAGAAGTCTAGTGTTGGACATAAGTCCAGTGTTGGATAGAAGTCTGACGAATGTCTGGCGACGGGCAAAAGTCTGACGACAAGTAGAAATACGGCGAAATTTCGGTGACGGGTGGAAGTGCGGCGTCCGGTAGGAATCCGACAACGGGTGGAAGTCCGGCGTCGGGTAAAAGTCCAGCGTCAGGTTGAAGTCAGGCATCGAGTTGAATTCAGGCGATAAGCGGAGTTTCTGTCACTACTCAACACGAACAGGACAAGTCTTATCGCATTGAGCTGTGACATGGCATCGGGTAGAAGTTTGACGTTAGTTGGTGGCCAGTAGAACTCTAGCATTAGGTAAAAGTCTGACATCAGGTAGAAATTCGATGATGAGCAGGGGTCCGGTGTCGGGTAGAAGTTTGATGTTAGGCGACACCCAGGTAGAACTCCGGCGTTAGAAGAAATTCGGGCAGAACTTCTGCGTCGGTAGGCTGCCAAGTGAAAGTTCAGCGGTGATCGAGGAGGAGTCACTTCCTTATTAATTATCCCCGCTTCCTTCTCTTCTCTTCTCTTCTTGCTAGGGCCTCTTTCTTCCCCCCTTTCAGGCTCCCTTCTATGAAAAATGAGGGGTCTATTTATCTTTTGCTGAGAGTGGCATGGCTAGTAAATATCAGGAAGATCAATGGTAAATTGTGGGTGGTTTGAATCGACGTTCGATGTTGAATCCTTTGATCATAGACCGTTTATTGGGCATTTGAATGTCTTAATGATATCAAAATTTGGCAATCTTGAGCTCATTGGATTTGTCTCGTCAAGCCGCTCGATTTGACTATAAGCATGTCATGTTTGGAAACCGTTTGGTAATCCAAATTATGGTTTTAACCTTTCAAAGATATATTGAGTCTTTGATTTGGATATATTTTGAGCTCGAATTGGGTTGAATTTGGTGTCGTTAAGTTTGTATTTCCAAGATGCTTAGTTCGAGTATAAGTTTGCTGAAAATGAAGTTGAGATGGTCTTCGAATTAATTTTTAAAGTTTACAACTTGATTCTACCTCGATATTCGTGCCCAATCAAGATAATTTTTTGATGATATACAGTTTAGCCCCCTATTTTCGGACGTCAAAATATTTAGAGTCTGAAATTATATAGTACAACATTTCAAACTATTTGAACTGTAGAATTATAATTTCCAAAAAAATTACGAGATGTAATTGCTTCCTAGACATCAACGTGAACCTCCAAAAGAGATTTAAAAATAAATTTATAGATTTGTATCATTATGTGAATTTTCCATCATACTAATGTTTATCGAAAATCATTTCAACCCAATTGAAATGAAGAGACTTGATTTTTTTGGACATTAGAAAATCATTGCTCTTTTAAAAAGAGAGTTCTTTAAGTATCTCATTTGGCATGAGAGGACATCATTGATAATATTATTCCTAAAAAGTATGTACTTGAACATGATTCTTATATAGAACTCATATGCAAGATTATAATTTGAACGCATTGTGCTTAACATGAAAAATATTTATGCATGACTTTCTATTCACATACACATCCGCAGTCGGAGCCGGAAAGTTGCGCCCCTTGAGGCTCCAGTTTATAATAGCAGTCGGTTATATTAGCAGTCAGATAATAGTACTCAAAATGAGAACCATAAGTTATTACTAAACGGGGAGAATTTTGACGCTGTTTGAGTGGAAGTCTATCGACGATGGACAATTAAGTTGAAGTTCGTTGGCAGTCAACGGCCGAGTGTAGAGCTGAAGGAGAGAGTTGGAGGGTGTGCTACTATCAGTAATTGAGCGAGAAGTTGATGATGGCATATATAAAGTGAAGGATCAATGGCGGGCATCAAACGAAGGGCTGACGATGGTGGGTGTCTAGTGGCATTTTGCTGAGGAAATATATATCCATATTAATGTGTGCGAACATCAGAAATACCTTATGAAAGGGGTCAAAGTGGTGTACACTATCAGCATTATTGCGACACACTGATAGTGTCAATTAAGTTGAGACCTGATGAAAATCAAATTGTAATCTTTCTTTAAAGAAGAAGTTATAGGAAATGCATTGATATACAGTAGAGAAGAAGTTATTTGAATACACCAAGGATATTTGATCTATTTGAGGTTGTATGTCAGATCTCTACTAGTTGAAGTTAACCTATGTGAAAGAGATCGAGAGAATCCACTAAGGAATTATGACCTTTCCTAAGTTACATGTCGGAGTCCTTCTCGATAACATTAACCTATGTGGAAGAGGTAAAGAGAATCCACCAAGGATGTATGACATACCTGAGATTATATGCCAGAGTACTGCTCGATGATGTTAAGCTATATGAAAGAGGTTAAGAGAATCCACCAAAGATGTATGGCCTATCCGAGGTTATATATTAGAGCCCTGCTTGATAATATTAACCTATATAGAAGATGTCGATATAATCCATCAATAATGTATGACCTATCTGATGTTATATGTCAGAGCTCTACTTGATGACATTAACTTGTGTGAAAGAGGTTGAGAGAATCCACCAAGGATATATGACCTATTCTAGGTTATATGTTAGAGCCTTGTTCGATGATGTTAACATGTGTGGAAGAGGTCAAGAGAATCTACTTAGGATGTATGACCTATCAGAGGTTGTATGTCATAGCCTTTCTAGATGATGTTAACCTGTGTGAAAGAGGTTGGGATAATCCACCAAGGATATATGACCTATCTGAGGTTATATATCAGAGTCCTGCTCGAAGATTTTAACATGTGTGGAAGAGGTTGAGAGAATCTACCAAAGATGTATGACCTATTCGAGATTATATGTCAGAGCCTTACTCGATGATGTTAACCTATATGGAAAAGGTCGAGATAATCCACCAAGGATGTATGAATTATCCAATGTTTTATGTCAGAGCCCTGCTCAATGACGTTAACCTGTATGAAAGAGGTCGAATTGAATCCCAAGGAGTAGGAGTCTAATAATGCCTTAATTGGGAGAGGGCAAACATCGTGTGTATCCTAAATCAAATGTGAAGATGTTTCTTTAGACAGTTACTATCTTTTTAAGGTCAAGATTAAGACCTTGCCCAATGAGTAGGAGTCTGATAAGGGAATGTATAAAGCTTATAGTTGATTGATATCATCTTGATGTTAAAAAGCATTGGAGATTCTTTTTTATCGTGGTTGAAGTCAAAGTTACCCCCCAGCTCGCATATGATTCTTATGAAATTGATGTAACAATGACTAGTATTTGGATGTTAATAAGAGCGATATTTTGAGATTGGAGCAATAATTACCTTTTAGTTGGTAGCCACTTTCCCACAGATTACATCATTACGTCCTGGAGTATTCGTAGTGGTAGAGATGCATAAAGTTAAACGTCTTAGCATTGTACGAAGATCCAACACGCATAGAGATAAAAAGAGAGAGGGTGCATCATTTATAAGAGACATGAAGATTTTTATGTAGAAAACCCTTGAAAAGTGGGAAAACCTACAGGGTCTATCCCAATTTAAATGAATCCAGAAGTATTTGCAATTGATTACAAATAAGGCCCTTTATTAGGCGGAAGGCCTTGGGGTGATGTAACAAATATACATCGTACATAGTATGTTACATGATGAAAATAGGAAGAATCATTGTGGATGTGTTCGCTTGGTCAGAAGGGCCATATTTGGTGGGTGACAGAGATCAGAAGGACTGTAGTCGGTGGACGATCTAAGTAATAAGGGCCATAGTTGGTGGGTGGCGGAGGTCATAAAGACTGTTATCTGGCGACGAAGGTCAGAAGAATGGTGTGGGGTAGAAGTCCAACGATGGACATAAATTCAGTGTTGGAGAGAAGTCAGATAAATTTCTAGTGATGGGCAGAAGTGCGATGGAATTTTGATGACGGGCAGAAGTCCAGTGTCTGATTGGAATCCGGCGATGAGCGAAAGTCTAATGTCAAGTAGAAGTCTAACGTCAGTCGGCGGTCGGGCAGAACTCTGACGTTAGGTAGAAATTCAACATTGGGTAGAAATCTGGCAACAAACGGAGGTGCGACGCCGAGTAAAAGTTAGACTTCAGCCGACGGCTGGACAGAGCTCCGATGTTGGTAGGCATCCATGTGAAAGTCTGGCAACGGTCGAGGAGGAGTCTCTTCCTTCTTTTCTCTTCTTGCTTGGGCTTCATTCTTCCACCACCACCCCCCCCCCCCCCCCCTTTTGGGCCCCTTCTATAAGAAATGAGGACTCTATTTATAATTTTATGAGAGTCGCATGGCCATTAAATATCAAGAAGATCAATGGTAAATTGTGAGTTGTTTGAATGGACAACCAATGTTGAATCCTTTGATCAAAGACCATTTATTTGGCATTTGAATGTCTTAATGATATTAAAATTTGGTGATCTTAGGCTTGTTAGATTCATCTCATCAAGCCTCTCGATTCGACTATAAGCATGTCACGTTTAGAAATCATTTCGTAATCCAAATTATGGTTTTAAGCTTCCAAAGATGCTTTGATTCTTTGATTTAAACACATTTTGAGCTCTAATTGGGTCGAATTTGGTGTCATTGGGTTTGTATTTCCGAGATGCTTAGTTTGACTAGAAGTTTGATGAATCGAAGTTGAGATGGTCTCTAAATTAAATTTTGAATTATGAAGAGTTTGATGTATTATTGGTAATTGTTAACCTTGCTTTACCTAAACCCTAGGTCAAAAAGTTTAACATGGTTTAAGGCCCCAAGACCACCTCTCTTATATTTAATGGGTCAAACTAAGTCTGTTGTGCCCAGACCTAGGCCCTGGTTCAACCTGGGTTGACCCAAATTGACCCAAATGCTCCCTACTTGATTTCAAATTCAATTCATGCCTTCTTAAGCTCAAATCTTACCTCCCTTGAACTCAATGGGTAAAACCCAACCCATTGGGCTCAGACCCCTACCCTAGGTCAACCTAGGTTGACCCAATTAGCCTAGATATTTCCAAATCAATTTAAACTCAATTCCATAGCTACTTGGACTCAAACCCTCCATCCCTTGGATCGCCTTGTCCAGGTTGATCAAGTCAACCCTGTTCTTCTTATGGACAATTTGACCTTTTTAGGTCAAATTGAACACATTAAGTGCATTTAATCATTTTCTTTTGCTCTCCTAGCTCAAATCCTATCTAAATCACCTCCTCTACCTCCTTTATCACCCTTAAATGAATCCTAACCGTCAATCCAAGGGTTAGGGTATAAATATGCGTCTTAGGGTTGTTGTTAAGGATCATCTTTTGATTTATCTCTCTCGAGGTTTCAAAACGCTATGAGTTCGTGTGAGAGTTCATTCTACCTCCTCCCATATTTTCCAAGCAAAACCCACTTACCAAAGCTCGTCGGCGACGAGATTTCCTGCGAACCGAGCCTATAATCCTTCCAAAGCTATTTGCGAGCAATCCAGACGTTGGGAGCTTGGGGTTTCTTCTACAAATTCACTCGTGGATAGCTTACAAGTTCAGAGAACCCAAGACCTACTGATTCCACCCATTGGATTGAGGTAAAACCCAAACCTTAGTTAGAACACATAGAGTTACATAAGTGAAAAAAAAAATTTTAAAAATAATTAAAAAAAGTAAAAAAAAAAAAAAAAAAAAAAATTTCTTTAAGTGATTTTTGAAATGCAATCCACCATGACTTCTGTTTATAACTTAACCTATGTTTCAAATTTTAAGTGTTTTGGTTGAGTATCTAGGGAGAATGAGACATTTTCTTTGATTAGGGTTTCAGTTCGGCTTATAATCCATTAGGTGTATTCTGGATCATCGATCTCGCGATCAACGGCTCAGATTTGGACTAACTGTAGCTCTATCCAACCGTTGTATCTATCTCGCGATCATGTTTACAATCCGGCTCAATCTAAGCAGTCCGTCGCATACAGCGGGTGGTCCGACGGCCACGACAGGACGCTGACGCGTATTAGTGAAACTGCGTGGGTCGCGCTGCCGTTTCAATCACCCAACAATGATTGTACGACAAGTAATGGCCGTCGTCACCGCGGTTCTGGGAGCCAATGGGAAAGCGCCATGTGGTCCACTAGCACAGCCGCCGCCATTATATATTAAAACTAATTTTAAATTTATTTTTAAACTGTTTTTAATTATTAAAACTTCTAATAATTATTATAAATAATTTATGAAGCCAAAAAATATGTGTAATATGTCGAATTGATCATATTTTTGTCCTCTTTATTTTGAAATTAAAACTAGCCTTAAATCTCTTATATATTCTAAGTTATTTAATTAACTCTATTTTAATTATTTAATTAGTATTTAAACTTTTATTTTATTAAGTATTTTCATAAAAATTAAGCATTGTATAGCATTCTGTTTTAAATAATTAAATTATTATTATTTTGAAAATATATTAACTTAAATTAGAAATATTTTATGATATATTCATTATTACTTAAATAATTTTGACTATTTAATCCTTAGAAATATAATTAAAGGTTTATATTTATTAATTAATTACTTTTAAATGATAAAAATTTACTTTATTCTATTTTATTATAATTATATATATATATATATATATATATATATATATATATATATATATATATATATATATATAAATCAAAGATTATCTTTCAATTAGTTAATTTTAAAATTATGTCTATTATTATTATTTTAAGTATTTTATAATAATTAAATTTAAATTACTTTCTAATAATTTTGTAATTATTATTTTAAATTATTTTAAAATATAAGAAAAATATTTATAATTACTTAATTTTAAATTAATTATAATTTAAGAAAAAATTCCTATTTTAAGTACTTTATTTAATTATTAAATTACTTAAATACTTAATAATTAAGTAAATTAAAAAAACATAATGATATTTAAAAATTTACAATTTTTTTTATTATGTTATTCCAAATTCTAGAAGCTTTCATAATTATTTTAATGTGATTTAGTAATTATTTTAACTATTAATTATTTTAAAATTATTTTAAAACTCTTTAATTACCCTTAAACTTCGCTAATACCTAAAAATTTTTTTAAATCAAACTTTTGCATACAATACCTTGATTTTTTTTTTTTTAGAAAAATATGTATTTTATTTTAAAATTATTTTCAGATACTAAAACTTACCTTTTCAACGGTTATTTATTTATTATTTTAATTACATAACTAATTTTTAAATAATTAATATAATAATTATTTTGAATTAAAAATTATTTTTAAACCATTTTCAAACTTCGTTCGGGTGACCAGTTGATCCCTCATACATATTTGTGTGTGTGTGTGTGTATATATATATATATATAATTTAAATTTATATATTATTAAATTACTTTCTTTTGGTGGATTCACTTTGCAAAATTTTAAACATAGATCATTCATATGATTAAAAATCATGGGGGAATGATTAGTGGTTGGTTGAGTTCTAATCATCCACTAATTGCATCATTAAACATACTTAGGGGCTGTTTGGTTGCCTGAATTAGGAGTGTAAAGTAAAACAAATACCTGTATTTACTAAATTTGGTTGTTTGGTTAATTTTGAGCTGAATAAAAGGTAATCGTCGGATGCGTTAGGAGTGTATTACGGAGGCTGTTTTGCGGGAATTAGAAACCCGCTCAATTCGAGCGGGTTATAAATTCATTGGAAGAAAAGCGAAGCTTCGTCATGTTGTTCGGCTTCAATCGAGAGGAGAAAAGCGAAGCTCGTTGTGATGTTCAGCTTCAATCGACAGGAGAAAAGCGAAGCTTCAATCGAGAGGAGAAAAGCGAAGCTTCGTCGTGTTGTTCGCCTTCAATCGAGAGTAGAAATCGAAGCTTCTTCGTGCTGTTCGGGTTCAATCGAGAGGCTTCTTCGGCTCCATCGTTCTTGTTCGACTTCGCTCCGGCAAGCAGCTCCGGAGATACTTCGCTCCGGTGATCAGCTCTACTCCATCATCCTCAAGTCCGGCCTCATCTACCTATCCTCGTCGTGCTGTTCGGCTTCATTGCATGAGAAGCTTCTTCGGCTCCTTCATTCTTGTTCGACTTCGCTCCGGCAAGCAGGTCCGGAGATACTTCGTTCCGGCGAGCAGCTCTACTCCGTCGCCCTCAAGTCCGGCCTCATCCACCTATCCTCTTCGTGCTGTCCGGCTTCATTGCACGAGAAGCTTCTTCTGCTCCTTCTTTCTTGTTCGACTTCGCTCCGGCATATCGAAGAAGCTCTGTTTCTCGCAAAAGGTGAGCTTTTGTGTTAAAAATGGATTTAGCCAGTTTTATGGTCACTTTTATTTGGCACTCCCTAAAATGTGTTATTTAACTTCATGGCTCTGTTCTGATCTAGTCCATGTGTTTTTTTTTTTCATTTTTTACTCTCATAGTTGAGGTTTGTTCAATATCTATTTTGTTATATTTTTCTCCTCTCAATTGATTTGTTGTTTTCTCTCTATTGAAAAATGTTCCTTCTTGCCTCTTGAATCCCTATAACATTTTGACCAAATCTCTTAGGAAAGAAAAAAAGGAAGGAAAAAAGAGAAAATAACACATTTAAAAAAAAAGAGAAAAGAAGAAATCTTATAGAAGATCAAATTATCCTTGGCTTTAACTTTAAGCACTACTCTATCATTTTTTCAACAATGTAAGCTGGGAGTATTCAAGATTAAAGTTAAATTCCATCAATGTCTACCAACAAGCGTTACAATCCCTTCTTGATTTAGTTTGCAATTACAGTGGTGCTGATTTAAAAATATAATACCTACCTTTCTATTAATTCACAGATTTAAAAATATAATGCTTTTATTTTATACTCTTTTTATCTCATTAATTATTGCTAATTGATTTTTATTTGTTTGAATTTTGATGTTATAGTTACAAAGATGGTTAAACCATTGAAAAATGCTGCTGAACTACATCAAATTCAAAAATATAGTGATGTGTTCAAAGTGATTAGTTTTGCAATTGGTACATTTTGTGTACTATTACAGAAGATTCGTAAAGAAAAAAAAAACAATATGATCCTCAACGGAATATACAACGTGACACATATCTTTCTAGGTTATATAATGGATGTGATTCTGACTGTGTTGACATGGTACGCATGAGGTGATCCCATTTTTTTAAATTATGTGATTTAATGCGTACACGAGGATTGTTGTAAGACATAATAAATGTTCGGATCGAGGAACAAGTTGCTATGCTATTACATACACTTGGGCATAGTGTTCGTAATCGAGTCATCCAATTTAACTTTCATCTTTTTGGAGAAACTGATAGTAGGTACATCAAAGCTGCATTACATGCTGTAGGGGAGTTATGCAATGAGTTTATCAAGCCTCCACCAACTGAAACTCCATATAAGATTAAATCAAGTAATAGGTTTATGCCATTTTTTAAGGTATAATCAATTTTTATTCAATGAAAATCTCTCTGTTTATTATGGAATCCTAATTATATAATGTGTCAAATTTAGGATTGTATTGGTGCGATAGATGGAACTCATATTAAAGCTAGAGTTCCAAAAGAGAATGATACTGCATTTAGAGGAAGGAAACCGTATCCAACACAAAATGTTTTAGCAGCAGTAGATTTTGATTTGAGGTTCACATACGTGCTTGCTGGTTGGGAAGGTTCTTCTCATGACGCAGCAGTACTTAAAAATGCATTAGAACGATCAGATGGTTTAAATGTACCAACAGGTAAATATTATATGGCTGATGGTGGGTACTCCACACGAAATGGTTTTATTTCTCCATATCGTGCCACAAGATATCACTTGAAGGAGTTCAGTTCTATTCAACCAACAAATTCAAAGGAGCTTTTTAATCTACGACATTCCTCATTACGCACAACTGTTGAGCGTGCATTTCGTTCCTTGAAAAATTGCTTCACCATTATAAAATGTGAACCCTACTTTCCTCTACAAACTCAAGTTGATATAGTGATTGTATGTTGCATACTGCATAATTGGATAGTTACAGAAGGTGGCGATGAATTCATTCAATCCGAGGATGAATGGGATAGAAGAAGCCACTGTAGAAGAGGAGATCAAACAACTGTAGATGATTCACGAGAATGGCTTGATAAAAGAGATGAAATTGCTCAGCTCATGTGGACTCGCATGCAAAATGATGGATATTAGATGTGTTAATTTCATTTTTTATGAATTTACATGTAACTTACTAAGTTCTACTTCTTTGTTTCATTGATTATATTGTTCAATATGGTATTGATATACTATTCTCATGGACCATGATGAGAATCTTCTTTTTATATATTCACAAAAGTCTTACCTACAAATATAATTAATGTACTGCCAACGATATTCCTTGTTTTCTGTCATATATGAATGTCTACTTCTTCACTAATTTTTTTCTGATTGGTTTTATTCATGTATTTATCATAGTTATAAATTTCATCATATTCAGTACTTACATGTATTTATCATATTTATGTAAGCGAGAATGAATTCGTCACAAACAGAGATGAACGGTAATTCAAAGGCAAAGAGGAAAAAAAATTTATGGAGCTTAAAACCTGAGTGGATAACTGGATTGCTTCAAATAATGATGGAATATGTAAATGCAAATATGCAAAGTGCCCAAGGATTCAAAGACTCTGTGTATCAAGATGCAGCACTTAAAATGAAAGAAAAGTTTGGAATAGAGGTTACGTGTGAGCAATGCAAAAATCAAATAAGGCATCAAATAAGTGTGTGGAGTCACATTCAGGAGTTAAAACAAAAATCAGGTGTATCTTGGGACGAAACAAAGAAAATGATAGTGATGGGTCAAGAAGAATATGCATCACATACTTAGGTATTACTTTAAGCACATAAATTAAATTTATATGTTGGGGTTAACAACTTATTTTGTATTCCTTACAGGCTTTTCCCAAGGATGCTGCTTATTTAAATATTACAATTGCAAGTTATGTAGAGTTGGAGATAGTATGTGGTGTTGGCAATTCAACAGGAGAGTGGGTGAAATCTAGAAATTCTCAATCTCCTCTTGAAACTCAACAAATACATTTAAGCGATGATGAACCCTCACCATTTAAAGATGTTGCTATAGATGAATCAATGCCTATTGACTGCTCTGATATACACGTTATAGAAGATTCTACTGGAACAAAAAAGAAACCAATACATTCATCTGGTATAGGAGGTGTGGTTAAAAAGAAGTCTAAGGCATCAACTATCGATCAAAATATTCGTGAGTATATTTCTTTGATGGCTGATAGTGTGAATGAAGTTGCCAACGCAATTAAGAGCTCAGTAACGTCTCCAACTCAAATTCAGAATATGTATATTGAACTGATATTTGAGTTAACAAATATTCCTAGCTTTTCAGAAGAAGAGGTTGATACGATATATGATAATTTATCAAATCATCCCAAATTGATACCATCTTTCCTTTCAAAACCTACAGATTCGCAGGCTAGATGGATGCGTAAAGAGTTAGGGAACTGATTGAAGTTGTTGAAGATTTGCATATCTATTAAAGTTGTTATAGCTATAAACTTATTTTGTGTTATTTTGTTCTAATTATAACTACGAACTATGGGTATACTTTTATCTTTTGTTTTTTAATTGTACATTTGCACTGAATTTCTTTTACATCCCCGCATGATTTGCTCTCGCATTTCTATGAATTTGGCTGTGAATTTGGTGCAATTATTCATTGTTTGTGGCTTGGTGCTGATTATTATCTTTTGTTATTTGTAATCAATTAGTAAGTTTTCTAGCATTTGCTTATAGTTTTCAGCAAAAGGTGATCATTGAAGGATTGGGGTGGTTTTCATTAATTTGGCTTTATGGATAGCTGTAGCAGTCATGTCATTAAGTTCAATCCTTAGAAAAATAGGATCATTGATCATATGTAGAACTTTCAACATATATGTGTGCCTGAATGTGTTGGAGGTTCTTGGTAGCTTGTGTTGCATGGATTCCACCTGACTTGGAAGGTGATTTAGGAATTCCATCATAGAGGAGCCTTGATGCTATGGATGTTACAACTTCTCCCACACGTCTTCCAATTTCTGCACGCCAGGTCATGTAAGCGCTTCGTGTCTACTCACTTGAAGAGGCAACGTAAGCCTTCAAAACTTTCTTGCTTGATTTATTTTATAAAAAGTAATTGCTTATGTCTCTCTCGGTCATGCCACAAAGCTAGTTTTTTTATTTTCTAAATCTTGATTCTATTTTATTTCTTTTATGAGGTCGTGAGCAATATTATAGAAGTTATTTTCAGCTACTGAATACTCAATTTGGTTATGTATGCCAGTTTTTATTTCTTTGTGTTGGTGAGGCATCAAGAAGGTTTAAAAAAGACAACCACTGCTGCAAAGTATTTATTTTATAAGAAGTTGACTTTTTTATTAAGAATTAGACAATAAGAGATGGTTTTATTTTCAATGTATTTTTTACGTAGCCTTACATATTTCTTCGATGTTTGCTTGTAGGAATAACTTATGTATTTTTGTAACTTCTGACATAGTATCAAATTGCATTTGCTCATTTCATATGGATGATTTAAAATCCATATATCAAATACTATTTCTTTTGAAACAGGATGATTTGGGAGAGGGTACTAATACTGATCTGGATGCTTATGAATTCAACAATAAGTTGCAGATTACACAAGAACACGAATCATCTAATTCAAAGTTCGCTCCTAGCAATCATGTTGGGCCAGCTGATGTTGAGGTTGATTTAATAACCAACAGTTCTGAAAATATAGAAGTTGATGTTCCTGTATCTATACAGGAGCAATGTTCAAACTCTCCAGTTCAGAATGACCAACTCGATTCATATATTAAGGAGACAATGTCTATTGAGAAGGAAGAATAAAATAGTTTTTTTGTTAATTTTTGTATTGAAAAGCTGTTTTAAAAAGCAAGAAGAAAGCTATCCCAAACGAATTTTAAACAATCGGTGATTACTTTTATAAATACACAAGTTATAATGATTAAAAAATATTACAAATGCAATGTTTTTACTTTACTCTTGATATATCTAACCAAACAAGGGAAACATTTCTCATGCGTTTACTTTGCAGACAAACAAATAGCCTAAAAGTATTTGAAATGCACTACATTTACTTTACACTGCATTTACTTTACATTGCGTTTACTTTGCAAGCAACCAAACAGCCCCTTAGTTATCTTTTTATTATCTTTGGTATATATAGGGTACACGAGCACTTAGCTTAGGCCCTCCTAGATCCTAAGATTTGGTGTGTTTATATTTTTATGCATTCCTTTATGTTATCCCAGGGTTAGTCTTGAACTTGTGTTTTAAACCTATTAAATGTAGTGACACCCTAAGGATAATAATTAAGGACTTGTCTAGTAAACTTCAAAAAATTCTAGGAACTAGGATAGATCTCCGATTGACATAAAGTTTTAAATACATGAACTTAGTGACATCCTAAACCTCTCAAAAGTTTTTAGGAATTTTTAGGAGCCTTTATACCCCTTAATTAATAAACCCTAATTTACTTGTTAATTAGGCTCTGATAACTTCCAAAAATTATAATAAATCCATTTCAACTCCAAAAATTACCTATAATACCTTGAAATCTTCATAATTTAATTTTTAATTTCAAAAAATTAAAATCCCCCTAATTGGACTTCAATCTGAATCTTAATTTAATTTTAACTAAAAATCACCTTTTTGATTAAAATAAATAATAAAAAATTATTTAAAATTCCAAAATTTTTCCAAACACTTGATAACATCTTCTTAGGTTATTTTTGACCATTGGGGTGATTCCAAGGAGTTTGGAGTTGATTTGTATCAAAATTCCTAAATCACCCATAATTAAACAATTTTAATAATTCAATAATTGTCCAAAACTTCTAAAATTCATAACTTTGCATAGAAATCCAAATCCAACAACCTAAAAATCTAAATACTCCCCTTAAGCTCTCATATTTAATTAAAATGCTAGAACCTCCAAATTTAGCCTATTTCTAATAGTGACCTTTTGGACCCCTTTAGCCTAGTAGATAGGAGGATTCTTGACCTTCTAAAATTGGCTAATATAATTTGAACTTCAAAGATCCCTACCCTCAGCATTAAAATAGATCCACAAACTAAATTAACTAAAATAAATCCCAATATATTAATATTTAAACCTTAATTAAAGTTTCTTTTTTAAGTCTTCAACAAATGTTAACTCAAAGCAACTTGAATTAACTACCCGACATAGGAACTATCCAAAGTCTTACAAGCCTATTACACACACATAGATTTACTAGGGAACTACTTCTACCTCTAGGATTAGGGCCAGTATTTTACTTTCTTTTTTGTTTTCTTTAATGTGGTACTTTTGTATGTGACACGTGTGATTGGTTGACTTATTTTGCTCTATTGTGATATAATTGATCTTTATTTTATTATTATAAATTTTACACTCTTCTTATAATATGTTTTTTGTGATAGATTACACATGAGATAGAGGCGCCTTTGATACTAATGTTATCTTATGTAGGTGGTCACGCTCATGCAGCGCTAAAATAAAGGGGGAAAAATAATTAAGCTTTAAAATTAGCACTATTTTTTGCAGATGCTTCAGAGATTGCTTAGCCCCTTTTAAAAGTAAAAGAGCATGGACAAGTGTGTTTCATTTTATACATGAATATTAACTTCTTGAGATGTGATATATAAATTGTTTGTAAGTACTTTATTTATTAGGATAATCATGCATAATAGTCTAGATTTTATTTTTTAAATATGTTATAATTTGTATATATATAATTATGAAAGTCTGTAAAAATAAGGCATTTCAAGTACTCGGTATCCAAAGAGAAAAAATAAAGGCCCTTCATAAAAAATTTCTTATTCATTTGCGTAACCTTTAGGAGGACGATCCAAAGGAGGACGAACCAAAAGAAGACAACCTGAAGGAAGATGATCCGAATGAAGGTGACCCACTTAAAGATGATCTATTTGAAGATGAAGACTCAAAGATGAAATACTTGGATTTTAAGACTTGAATCATTCATTAGGATTAGAATCCAAGATATTATCGGTGGGGCCTGGCCACCGTTACTTTTCTGTACTCTGGTTGTACTTATATGGAACTTGCCATGGACATTGGATTTTACTTTACTCTGTGGATTTATATTGATGTGTTTACTTTATGTTCGTAGTAAAATTTATATCTTTTTTCTATGTTTCTTTCTTGCATGTGTATGGCCTGATTTTTTGCTAAGCTCTTTAACGACTAAAAAATTTTCTACTCATAACTAAAATTTAAAATTTTAGAAATTAAATAACTTATAAATTTAACTACCTAGGGAATAGCCAAAATTGCTCAGGATCACATACATATTATTGCACTTTTTTCTCTCCTTCTATAAGATAGTTCCCCACCTGCAATTAGAGTCTAGATAATTTGACATATAAGAATGAGGTGTCGGACCTGGGGAATCCCAGTCCTTTTTTAAAAAATATTTTTATAAGACTTCTTTAAATTCTATGCATACCTGATTTGGACCTTTAAACTAGCATGCATTACATTTGAAACTCATTAAATAAAAAATTTAATTACATTAGCTTTAGGAGCATTCACCCAATATAAGTCCAAGGCCAATTATGAAACTCTCTAGACGCCAGCCTTACTTCTAAAAACTAAACTACCTACCCATCTTTCATAAAGAATGGATAACATGAATTTTATACGTTTAGGTGGTTAGCTTGCTTTCCTTTTTAGGCACGATATAAGCCCAGATTGCAATAGTTAGGACACGGCTGTCAGTGTTGGGTGTAATACACTAAACCCACCCTACATTTAGGGTTCAAGGCTACTATATTGGGTGTCTCATAGTATGCCTAATCGGTGGGTAAGTTCATTTTCTTTAGGGACTATAAATCTTGCTCATCTGCATCACATAGATGACGACAATTCCATCCTTTCCCTCTGTATGCTTTTAGTGATTTGTTTCCTTTTTTTCCACTTTCTTCTCAGTGTCTTAGTCCCTTCAAGTGTTGATTTGAGTCGTGTATGTTGACTAAGCCCACTTGAACCCTTTCTTTCCCTTTGAGTAGGATTTTCTAGTCTCCCCTCTATGTCAATCCCTTTTGGGAAGAATAATATCATATCCTTAATCGAGAGTATTCTCGTGCTATAGCATGTGATGTAATTAACCACGAGGGTTTGTGCCCGTAGGAAATGGAATTCCACCATCATTGGCCCGCTTGTAAAGAGCGCATAGCCCTGTGATCATTTCTATCCCTCAAAGTGGTACGGTAGTATACCCTTGCACTTTATAGCAGATCCCTTTCAAAGGTCCATAGTAATCTTTGGATTTAATTTGAATTTATTGAAATTTTTCGAAGTTATCTGGGTTTAATTAAAGGGTGGATTATGTTTTGTTAATTAAGAAACTTAAATGATCCTAAAAATTTCTAAAAAATTTTGGGAGATTTAAGATTTCACTAAATTTAAATTTTTTGTAAGTTTCATGTTAATCAGAGATGTATCCTAGCTCCTAGAATTTCTCTAAGTTTATTAGACGAGTCCTTAATTATTATACTTAGGGTATCGCTAGGTTAAATAATTTTAAAACAAGTTTTAATCACTAACCATTGGAGTAACATAAAAGAAAAATGCAATACATCATAACACAACATATCCTTAGAACTATGAGAGCCTAGGCAAACTGCTCGTGCATCCTTCACATGCAAAAGAAAACTAAATAATGATTAAAAAAGATTAACGATGTGATTAGTGATTCACTAATCTTTCCACATAAACTCCATTAATGTGCACAACTTATGCTTAAAATTTCAAATGGATCTCTCAAAATTAAATGACTATATATATATATATATATATATATATATATAAGTTTTAAAATAAAGTAACTAAAAAAAATTCAATGTATATGAGAGATCCATTGGCCACCCAAGGAGAGTTTCAAAATAATTTAAAATAAATTTTTAATTTAAAAATATTTAACATATTCTATATTTAAATAATATTTAATTATTTAAGTAATTACATCATAGATAAATAATTAATAAAAATTAATTTTTGATATTTGAAAGTAATTTTAAATTAAAATTCTTAATTTTCTAAAAATTTTAAGGTTTTTTGTGTATTTTTAGGATTTAAAATGAATTAATTATGAATATTTAATAAGTTTAAAGTAAATATAAGGTATTTAAAATATTTCAAAATGATTAATAATTAAAAAAATTTTAAAAGTACTCTGAATTTAAAAAAAAATTTATAAATTCAAGAAAATATTTGAATTTAATTAATTATTTATTTATTATAAATTTAAATATTTAATTAATTAAAAAGGTACTTAAAATAAAAAATATTTCTTAATTTAAAATTGAATAATTAAAAATAATTCTATATTATTTAACATAAAATTATTTTTTATTATTTAAAAATAATTATTATTCACAAATATTGCTTAAATATTAATTATATATTAATATATTATAATAATTCAAAATAATTTTAAGTTAAAATATATTAAATATTTCTCTGTAATTATAAAATATATTTTAAAATAGTATTTTTAATTTCTATAAAATATGTTATTCTTTTATAATTAATTATTAATTAAAAATACCAAATACTGAATAATTAAAATAATTTAAAATATATCTTCTATTTTAAGCTAATTTTATTTTTAAATTAAAGAGGATATTTTTCTGAAAATTTTGATATGTAATATGTAATTTTTGAATTTATAAATAATTATTTAACAAAATATGTATTAAAAAGTATTTAAATTTATTATAAAACTAATTTTGAATTAAATGGCTTCGGTCGGACACGCGTCAGCTCTGGATTTGCTCCCCAATCTGCCGATGCGATTTGCAATCATGGGCAATGATTGTGTCACCACCCAATCATTGATGCACGATTGCGGGATGATTGCTCGTGACGTTATCCCACTTAACCATGTCAGCGGTCATGGGGAGCCATCCGATCGCTCATGATTTGAAACCAACGGTGTTGATCTCGCCAAACAGAGAAACTCATTACAGGATCAAATTTTACTGTCGACCCAGATTGTGAAACAACCATATCTCTATAGTTGATCATGAGATCAACTGTTTTGATTTCTCCTTGATAAAAGGAAGTGTAAGCCGATCCTTAGAAATATTTTTTGGCTCATTCTCTCTATCGAGTGCATAATATTAAATGAAATTTTAAACATGGATTCTATGCATGAAGATCATTCATAGGGGATAAAAATTGCATTCTAAAATGAACTGTGCGAGAAGTTATTTGAATATAGGTGTTCTAGCCTAGGGTTAGAGATTTTACCTAATATAATAGATAGATTAGGGAAATCTTAGGTTCTCAGAGCTTATTGACTGTCCTCATACAGTTCCTTAGTTAAATTGAAGGCTTGAAATGCTATAGATCGACTTGTAGGAAGCTTGGAAGAATTGGAGCTTCGGGTCACCAAAAACTTGTCGCCGATGGGGGTTGGCCAGTAGTTTTGGCTTCGAAAAGGTGGGGAGAGGTCAAGGGAACTCACACACAAAATTTCTCGAGTTGGGAGAGACTAGGGTGAGAGAAAATGCCAAAAGTCCTCTCAAAGTAACCTTAACATGCCTATTTATAAACTTAGGCTTATGATCAATGGCCAAGATCATTTCTAGATTTGATTAGGAAGGGAGCCAATCTATTTGATCGTTGTTTGGGTCAAGGCATGATTAGGAAACATTTAAATGCATTAAATAGAGATGTTTTGACTAAATAAGCCAAGTTTGACCAAATAAGGCTTGGGTTGACCAAGCCATGACTTGGCATGGTCAACTTGGTCAATTAGACCCAAGTAGGTGGGGGATGGAGCCAAGGAAAGATTTGGAATTGATTTGAATTAAAAGAGTGAGGGTTAGACTTAATTTGGTCAATATTGGTTGACATGGTTAACCAAGTTCACCTAAGACCTGAGTCTGGGCTCCACAGATCTGGTTTAACCTCTTGAACAGAATGGAAGAGTTCTTGGGGTTTGGCTTAGTCAATTTGACCAAGTCAATCCCCTTGACCTAGGGTTTAAGTTAAAACAAGGTCAACAAACATCATCAGCACATAATCTCTTTCCAAAATCAAACATACACTTTCTCAAAGAATATACATTTTTTTTTCTCAAAGAATATACATAAAATACATTGTGTATATCAGACAAATGATCACGTAACAATAACTTGTAAGCAGAACTACCAGTCTGCTCAATGATCTCAAAAGGTCCAATATACCTTGGACTGAGCTTGCAAATTCTTCCAAATCTACTAACACTTTCATAGAACTGACCTTGACATAAACCAAGTCACCAATCTAAAACTCAACCAATCTGTGTTTCTGATTATAATTCTTTTTATGCCTATCCTGTGCAGATTTTAATTTTTTTTTTAATAAAAAAGATCTTTGTTGTAGTATTATCCACAAAGGTTGAACCTATGACCTGTCTCTCCCACCTCTGTCAAAGTCAAAGGAGTCCTATATTTTTTGCCATACAGAGATTCAGAAGGAGCCATGCCTATGTTGGATTGAAAACTATTATTATATGCAAACTCTATCAACAGAATATGATCCTCTTAACTTCCCCCAAAATATGAAACACATAATCTCAGAAAATCCTCCAGTACCTGAATAGTCCTATTAAATTGTCCATCCGTATGCGAATGAAAATTCATACTGAAGTGTTACATTGTACCCAGTCTTTGTTGAATACCTTTACATAATCTGAAGGTAAATGTGCCATCCTTATCAGATACAATCACCTTTGACACACCATGCAACCTGATAATATCTTTAACATAAATTTATGTTAACCTGTCATCTGGATATGTCTATTAAATCAGAATGAAATGGGAAGATTTTATTAGTCGATCGACACTAACCCAAATAATATTATGCCCCTGCCTCGATTTGGGAAACCCATAGCAAAATTCATTTTTACCTCTTCCCATTTCTACTTTAGAATAGGTAAGGACTGCAGAAGACCTACTAGTCGCTGATGATCTTCCTTCACTAGCTGACAAGCCTCATACTTCGACATAAACTCTGGTATGTCCTTCTTCAATACATGCCACCAAACATACCCTTCATATCTCTTTACATCATACTACTTCCTAGATGAATAATATAGCCTGAATAATGAGCCTCTTGAAGAATCTCCTTTCTCATATCTCAAAAATAGGAACCCAAAGTCTATCCTTACATAAAATGACACCATAATTAAACACTCATAGTTCGAATTTCTTATCAGATTTGATCTAATCAATCAACTTCAGATATTTTGCATCTAATTTTTTAGCTTCATGAATATTTTTTTCTAAAGAAAACTGAATGATCATTTGAGTCATTATAACATAATCTCAATCCGTGGAAGAAATCACCTCCAATTATAATCTCTCCATATCTCATATCAAATACTTATAAGAAGTGAGTTGTATACATGATAATTTAGAAGACTTCCTACTAAGAGTTTCTGCCATCACATTAGCTTGATCAGGTTGATACTGAATAGTTAGATCATAGTCCTTAATCCTTGATCAACTCAAGCCATCTTATTTGCCTCAAATTCAGATCCTTCTGAGTGAATATGTATTTTAGACTTTGATGATCAATAAAAATCTCACACATGACACCGTATAGATAATGCTATCAAATCTTCAAAGCAAATATAATAGTAGCCAACTCTAGATCATGCATCAGATAGTTCCTTTCATATGGCTTCAAGTATCTTAAAGCATAAGCTATCACTCGACTATGCTACATATAAACACACCCCAAACATCTTAGTGATGCATCGTTGAATACCTGAAATTCCTCTGTACTAGAAGAAAGATCCAAAACTAGAGCAGAAGTCAAATAATCATTCAATCTCTAAAAACTAGCCTCATACTCTAGTATCTAGACAAAAGTTATTAACTTCTGAGTTAGTCTCATCAAAGGTACAAAAATTTGAAAAAAACCCCTTCACAAACTTCCCGTAATATCCATCCATACTTAAAAAATAATGTATCTCAAACACAGTAGTTGTCCTCGACCAATTAGTATCTGCATGAACTTTTTGGGGATCAATAGAGATATCATCACCATTAACCTTGTGTCCCATAAAATAAATACTACTCAGCCATAACTCACATTTAGAGAATTTTGCATATAATTGATGTTGTCTCAAAGTCTCCAAAATAATTCTCATATATCTGACATGATCTTCCTCAAAATCTGAATATACCAAAATGTCATATATAAAAACAATCACAAACTAATCCAGATAATCTTTGAATACTCTGTTCATCAAATCCATAAAGATAGCTGGTGCATTAGTCACCCCAAATGGCATGTCCAAAAACTCGTAGTGTCCATATCGAGTACTAAAATATGTCTTCATCACATTAGCCTCTCTCACCTTCATCTGATAGAAACCTGATTGCAGATTAATCTTTGAGAATATAGAAGATCTAGCAAGCTGGTTAAATATATCATCAATTCATGGTAGTAGATACTTATTCTTGATAGTAATCTTATTCAATTCTTTATAGTCATTACAGATAAGCATTGTTCTATTCTTTTTCTTCACAAATAGAATAAGTGCTCCCAAAGGAGGAACACTAGGATAAACAAATCTAATGTCAACTAACTCTTGAAGCTAAACCTTCAACTCCTGAAGCTCCTTTGGTGCCATCCTATGCGAAGCTTTAGATATTAGGGCCATACACAAAAATATGTCAATACAAAACTCTAAGCTTCTGTCTGGAGTTAAATTGATTAACTCATTAGGAAATACATCTAAAAAATCTTGTAATATAGGGATATCGGAAAGATTTCCAGCATCTACACTCTTATCCCAAACTGATGCCAAAAATACCATATAACCCTTCTTCCACAATCTATCAACTTCTAATATAGAGATCAAATAGGATAAAACACCTCTAACTCCTTGGAATTCACAACTCTCACTACCCATAAATAATGTAACTCGCTTATTATAGCAATTAATTTGAGCCCTATACTGACTCAACCCATTCATATACATAATAACATCATATGAGGAAATAGGTAATTAAATCAAACTGAATTTTTTACTTCTTATAAAAAATCTCAATATCACAGAAATAGAATCTACTGGCTATCATGTTATCTCCAGCCAACAAAATAATAGAAAAAGAAACATGCAATGCAACTGAAGCCAAATGTAGTGAATTGAAGAAATGCTCGAAAATAAAGGAATGACTAGCTCCATAATCAAATAAAATATGATATGGATGTTCATAAATATAAATTATACTTGTCACAACATCTGAAGCATTTCAGGCCTCTTACTGAGCCAAATTGTATACATGTGGTTGAACTAGACCTAGAGCTACAAAACTACTAGGGTCTCTCTGACCACTACCAGATGGTCTCCTTGCCCCAAAACCTGAACCACCAGCTCTATAAGATGATCTATCAAAACAATTATGGGGAGCAACTGCCCTCAATCTCCCTATCGGTCTAATAAAGCTCTCAGATTTATACTTAAAATGTCGGTCAAATTTTGCTTGTAGACACTCTACTACTCGATACCCTATTTAATCGCGTCTAAAACACTATCTAGTCATCCTGTAACACTGACCCAAATGATGTTGACCATAACTCTGGCACACAGGTGCCCCACAAACAAAATCAAAATTGGCTACGCTGCCACTACCATAGATTGCTGTAAATGCAGATTGTCCAGCTCTCCCATAATCTCTTGGTGTAAATCTATTCTTCTTGCCAAAAAAAGTCATTACCAAAATTCTCACCACTGAACCTCTTCCTACTAGCAGTCCACCACTGCTAAGTAGCCATCAGGTTATTTTCTATTAAACAAGCTCTCTCCATAAGCTAAGAGAAATTATAAATATGAAATGGAACAAGAGGCTATCTTAGACTATCTCAAAGTTCTCTTAGAAACCTATAGCACTTCTTCGCAGGAGTTTTAAGCATATCTAGCAAAAATAGTGAACTATGCCTTGTATTGTATAATTGTCTTGCTCTCCTGAACCAACCTTAGAAAAGTCTCTTGTATTTGTTGTCAAGTAGAAGGGGACATAAACCATACTATAAACATATCAGAAAGCTCCTCTCAAATAATCATAGAGTTTAATCTCTCTTAAAATTTCCCCTCCTGTTGGCCCATCCACTAACGCTCTGCCTCACCATCTAATAAAAAGATTGCTAATAGTACCTTCCTCTCAGGAGAACACTACATACCATCAAATATCTTTTCCATCCTCCTCAATAATTCCTCTGATGCTCTTAGATTAAACAATACCCTCAAATATTGGAGGCTTAAATCTTAGAAAAATTTGTAGATGTATGTTCTACCTCTTTAGATCTAACAACTGAAACCCTACTTTATACCTCACCCATCATCTAGGCTATCAAAGTAGCAAACATTGAAATTGTATCTAAACTAACTATTGGAGCATAACTATATACAAGATTTGCTTGACTAGTACTCTATCCATCTGTTATATATAGATCTAGTGGATCTATGATCATATAGAATATACAATTGAACACATATGTATATAAACACTCATACAGACTTGAAACTACCCCAACTAGACTTATAGATCAATTCCATTAGCTTTCTTTTATGATCCAATTTCAAAACAAATATTTTGATACCACAAAAGCTTGTCACAACCCAATCTGTCTAGGACAAGTCCCATCACATTGAGTTGTGACAGGCCAATTTTAAGATCTAATTTTAAAATTATTTTAGATTTTTTGTCAACATTCATTGAAATAAACTACAAACTACAAAGCAACTAAACCATCCAAATATTAAAATTTAATTCATCCAAAAAATTTCTTTCATTTCATCAAAATAAATATCTAAACTATAGTACATGACTACATGTAACAGTTATAGAATTAAAAATTCAAAAAAGTAAAATACCTATGACCTTAGATCTAATCCTAAAATACTAGTCCACAACTTCTTTTCCCTTTCTAGATCCTAAAAACCAGAAGAAAAACTATAGTAAGCTACAACAGCTCATTAACCTACACAAACCAATCTAAACTTTTAAATATTCTTTTATCAAATATTTTGCTAAATATTTAAAAGCATTTAAATGCAATTTAAATAAATCTCAAAACTTGCAAATGTAATAAATGATTACAGTTATTCTCTTATTTAAATAACTGTACGGAATAAATAAATAAATTGAAATTCATATTAATGAGTTGTTCATATCACATTTCTCTAACCCATATAGAATTTCAAAGGATTCTAACCCCTTATGGATCTATTATTATTTGTTCTTATAGTAGCAGAACATATCACATATTCCTATCTCAAATAGAATCTCAATGGATTTTTTCCTCTTATAACTCCCAGCAATTATCTAATAAAGATAAAATCTCAAAGGATTCTAACCCCTTATAATTATCAACAGATATAATTTAATCACATATGCACATATATCATTATATTATAAAAATTAAAGATTAATTAATTGAGCATGTATTTAAATTTCACAATGTCCTATAATGGTAGACAATGAAAAATACCACTAGGCAAAAATGTATATTTAAAAAATTGTCAAATTACCATGGATTATGTAAAATAATGATTTGAGACTTTTATTACACTATAACACTATTTTTAGATATCCAGATAATTTTTTATTCAATAAAAATCTTGCAAATTTCAAAACCCCATAGTAAAATTTCTAGAAAGTGTTCAAAATATGCATAATCGTAATATCTATAATATATAAAAAGTTATGCAGTAAAAGTTTTACCTATGCAAAGTTATCCCCATTTTTTGCTAACAGGTATAAAATTTTAATCAAAATATTTGCTAAAATTTGCATATTTTTTAAAATTCAGATGAACATAATGTGATTTACCTCAAGATGAACAACTTTCTCAACTGGACCGATAAACAAAAAAAGCTTGAAGTTGCCCAAATTTGGATTTCATCTTTCTCCCACTTCTCCTTCTTCCCTAATCCTCTAACCTATTCTCTATTTAGCAAAACCGAATAATGGCATAGAAAATAAACATTTAATAATATATATAAATGCTTTTAGATATTTTGTTTTATAATATTATAATAATTATAATATTGTTATAACTAACTTTTAATAGAAAATTCCTAGAAATTCTTTTTAGGGATTCAAAAAATTACACAAAAATATTCATAGATTATCAAATTTTATTTAGAGTATTTTTGTGAAATCAGTTTACAAAACAAACACTTGATGGTCCCAAAAACCTCACTTGTACCAACAAGTGCCAATTTCTTAAAAAAATTTGATAGTACCCAAAAATTATGAAAAAAATAGTGAAGCTAAAACACAACATTATAAATGTTCTAGGTAAGACGGTTTGTGATTTGGATTTCTCTAAGCCAACAAAAAAAATCTTAAAATTTTTAAAGGTTTCAACACCTAATATGGTCAAGTGTGTGAAGATTTGTGATTTTTTAAAATTCCTTTCAATTTCTAGAATTTTTAAATAGGGAATTACACAATCAGCATGTTCTTTATGCATTACATCTTTTGTTTAGTTGGGTAATCATTGGCCGCTGATTATGTAATGTGAGATTAGATGTAGTCATTTGATGGATGATCCAACAATTATAATTAAATTTGCTCTGGGACAGCTAAAGGTAATCCGCGCCATTGATTAAGATCAACAATTAATATTACATCTTCTACATCCCATAAGCATTTGAAACTGCAAGACTTCTCCGACGTAATCTGAGAGATTCCGTTAGTGAACTTCCATTATATTTCACAAGGAGCATTAGGATAGTACAAATCATAATCCAATAATCAAAATCTAATGGTTTGATAGTTTGTTTCACACTTGATTATAACTACCTTGCTAGGAGCTTGGGATTTGGCTTATACCTCATAGAAAGCTCTAAATTCCAGTGCCTTGTATCAGGTAGCTTTAGGGAATGATTATAAAGACTTCTCTTTTAGAAGTCACATCTGAAGGAGCATCGAAAGTAGGAATTCGAGTGGAGGGTGGAAAGATTTTGATGAAGCTTACTCAAACTCATTCTAAAGAGGGCTAGGAAGCTGAAGGAAGGAAGAGGATTTCTTGGAGAGCATTGAGAATGGTTTTTGAAATATAGGTACTAATGAGGAGCTCTGGATGAGAGTGCCCTACTCAAACCTCAGTCATGGCGACATATAACTAGAATTGATCATCCAGTCCATTGGATGCTCTCCAACTGGAAGGGCGCTATTTCTTATAGCTTCTTGAGCCTAAAAGAGGTGATATCAAATTAAAAAGTAGCTATGTTCAGCTCATGTGAAGAGGGCAACCACAGATTATCGTTTTCACCTGCTTTGTCTCACGCCGGCCACCAAGCCAGGCTTAGGTATAAAGGTTGCTAGGGGTCTGTGAGCTCAAGGTTGATCTCAATTGGGCATAGGGAGGCCTAATTATGTAGGATGGTTTGGGTTGACCCCAACCTAGATAGTTTGGGTTAGTTTTAGTGCGGCCCTAGTCAAGCCAAGGTTTGGCCTAATCAGGGTAGATGTGTTTGGTTAAGGGCAACCTAACGTGGCAAGCCAATGGATCTGGTTTAACCAAGGTGCAAAGTTATCTTAAGTCAAAGTTGTTTTGACCTCTTTGGGCAAGCCTAGGTCTTGACCCAAGTAAAACTAGGGGTTGGGCAAACTAGGGAAAGTATATTGGACCTAAGGCTTCCCAATGCAATTATTACTTAGGCTGGTGAAGCCCAGGTTGAGAATTAGCTCAGCCCTTAATGGTTTTGGGTACTTTGGGCTAGCCCAATTCTTAGCTTGATTTGACCCAAGGGTTGAGCCAGTTAAGGCAGGTGCAATTAATGGGTTATGGGGGACCCAATGCAAGCATTGGCTTGATCTGATTTGGCTTAAGGTGAGATTTGGCTCATGGAGAGATCTCTTTGGACAATTGGGTCAAGTCATATTGATAACCCAAGTGGGCTCAAGGGTTGGGCCTTCAAGGGGACCCTCTTAAGGACCTAATGGGTCACCCTAAGGGTTTAGATAGGCTTAGCAATGCCTTGGTCAAAGAAGTTGAGTTAGATTGAAATGTATGTTTGTTTGGTCAAACTTTGTTGACTTGGTAAACCAATTTAACCTATGATAAAAGTTTGGGTTTATTGAGTTTGGATTGATAAGATAAGACAAATGAATGTGGTCTCAAGTGATGGGAATGCAATTTGGATTGAAATGCATATTTAAATGCTTAAGAAAGACTTGTAGTCAACCATGATTGACTTGGTCAACCCTGTCAAACAAGATATTGGGTTTGAGTTCATTACACTCCAAATGGCATTTAGGATGCATTGTGGAATGTTCCATGGTCTGATTTGGTTTGGCCATATTGAAGTTTAAAGAAAACTTTAATTTTCCCCTTAAGCGTTTTGGTTATTTTGACCTTTGGTCATTTGTGGGTCAACCAGGGTCCACTAAAATACAATTTTGTATTCAACATGTCACAATGAGGATTATGGACATGGCAAGGGCTTTAGGAAATTTCCCATGGTGAAATTATACGATGTTGAAGGCTTAGTGGCATAGTTTATAAATATTTAAAGGTATATATATTTGAAGGTTTTGTAGCTTTTGGATTTCAATCAAGTTTTTGAGTTTATAGGTCTCAAATTGGCCTCAAATTTGGATGGTTAATCTTAGAGACATGCCTAATCAATATTCAATTGAAATATTATGAATCAATAGACATTTTTACTGGTTTTTGAAGTGATTGAAAACTCACTCAAAAAGGGTTATAGGACATGACCCTTTAACCTTAAATTTTGGTCTGGAAATTTAGATTTGAACTGGATTCTAGATTTTATTGATTGTATTTGATTTATCGACATCAATGACAATCAATTAGGCTATTGTTGATTATTTGATAAGGATAATCAAGTGGTGATCACTAGGTGCTAGTGTACTAAGTTGGGCATTATACTAAGCCACATGGCCATTATAGGGCTGAAACTTCAAGTGATTAAAGATTGATGTCAATTGGATGATTGAAGTTGATTGAAGTCTAGATTGAAAGGTAGATTGAGTTCTAGATGATTGATGGTTGTTTGATTATCAACCATCATATCAACACACAGGAGTTTGTATAGATCATGATGACCTCATGCAAAAATGAGGTCAACATCTACAAATTAAATCTTATGGCTATGGTATAATTTATTTCTCCAATCAATGCTTTGATATCAAAATGCTTATTATGACCTGACCTGATATGACCCAACCAAACTTCACAGATCATACCATGCTCGATCATGGCAACATCCTAAGATCCAGTTGGAGAAATACTAAGGAGTCGAATATCCAAATTATACATAACACAGAGCCACTACTGAATATTAATATAAAGCGGAAGACTAGAATTTTATAAATAATTTCTTTATGTCATCCAAAAATATGTGTAATTTGAGGTTTATCTACACAACGCTTGGCAACAAAAGAGTACAACAAAAAATAAAAGCCAAACCTACAAAAGTAAAAGTAACAAAATGCATACTTACAACACAGATCAAAGCCCGATATCATAAACTACATAGTTTTCTCCTTATTCACACATGTATTATGAGTAATCATCAATTAACATGATGAAGTATTTTGGACCATGAAAATCCATTTATGAATAATAAATATTTGTATATATATAAAATCTATATATACTCCTTTTGGCACTCGTCTTTGACTTATTGGTCTGCTTGCCCTTAATGCAGTACAAACAAATATTAAAGTCACTGAAACGTAAATTACAAGTACTTTTTAATTCACTAACCTCTTCATTCTATTATGAATACATGACCAAATCTTCGAGCTATGACAAAGAGGAGTTTTCATTTGTAATACATCTTTTAAAACCAGCTTGAACATACATTCTATCTAGTGTAATATGATTTTGTAAATTAATATAGAGAAGATCATTTATTAGACAAAGTACCATTCCCAAAGAATTCAAATTTATAATATAAACTAGCTAAATTTTCTAAGTTAAAGGATTGTCCAATAAGTACAAGTCCGAAAACAAAATTTAAATTCCTAAAAATAAGTATATAGAAAGCTAGGGGTGTCAATTTTTGACCCAACCTGAAAAAATTCGGGTTTGGGTCAACCCGTTTGTAAAATGGGTCGGGTTCGGGTTCAATAAACTGACCCGTTTCAAAAATCAGATCGGGCTCGAGTTGACCTAGGAACCCGAAAACGACCCGAAATTGACCCGGAAATGGTCCCTGCCAGGCTGCCCGCGTCAACTGCCTGGCTGCCCGACACGTCAAACCGCGTCGCATTGTGTCGCTTCACAGTTCGGGAATCGCGACGCGTGCCAGGCTGACAACGCTCCGTTGCCCGCTTCGGCTTCGTCGCTCGCGGTTCGCATCCCAGTGCGACTAAGCCCGCTTCGGCTTCGCCGCTCGCGTGCCGCGGTGCCGCTGCCGCCTGCGCGCTGTTGTCGCGCCTCCTATCACTGTCCTCTGCCGCTTCGAGTTTAACTAACCGGGTCAGGTCGTGTCAACCCGGCAACCCTCGTAGGTCGGGTCCGGGTTGAGATAGCCGACCCGTTTACAAAAACGAGTCGGGTTCAAGTTGACCCGTTTAGAACCCGATCAACTCGGGTTCGATCCAAACCCGACCCGTCGACCCGAATTGAAACCCCTATAGAAAGCTTTTTTAATTTTAAAACCACCACTAAGTATTAAATGACATATCGAATAGATTCAACATGTGAGTTCATCTTATTTTTTGAATAGATGCATTGCTCGTTTCTTACTAGCTTCGTAGGTTTTGTATATGCCGTAAGTTATTATAATATAGATTATAAAATTTAAATCAAGTCATGAGGTGTTAAATAATATAAGCCATATTAGAGATAATAGACAAACAAGATTATTGCATCTTTCTTGTCAAGCTAATGCTTAAGCTGGATGTAATCTTTTTTCATGTGACACTTTTTTCCATAGAAGAAATGAACTGATACCTTCTTAATGCCCACTTGGAGTACGGGTGTCAATATATGACACGACCCAAAAATTCTGGGTTCAAGTCGGCCCATTTAACAAATTAACGGGTTAGATTCAGTTTGATTTTTTTCACCCGATTGATATATCGAGTCAGGTTCAGGTTAACTCATGAGCCCGGAAATAACCCAATTGACTTGATTGATATATTGTCCTCCTCGCTCCCTCTCCTACTCACCTTTGCCTACTCACCTTTGCAGTCTCGTCTGCTCTCCAACTCACCCTCACGTCCTTTCCCTCGCCCACTAACCCTAACCTGCCGCTCGTAGCCTCACTTCTTAGCCTCACTCTCGCCCATTCGCTAGACACTTGTTACACTCATGGGTTAACATGTAAGTCGAGTCAACCCAGGTTAGGGGGCGGATTGGGTTCGAGTCTAAATTTTTGACATATTTGTCTAATGTGGTCAAGTTTGGGTTCAGTCAATTGAAGGTGGGCCAATTTCAGGTTTGACCCAAACCCAACCCGAAAATCCATTTTGACACCCCTATCTTGGAGCGGTATTTTTCCTCTCTCTCTCTCTCTCTCTCTCTCTCTCTCTCTCTCTCTCTCTCTCTCTCTCTCTCTCTCTCTCTCTCTCTTCTTTGCCTGGCTCCAATGATTTTCTTGTGTAACCAACATTACACTCTCACTCAACTCCATGATTAACCTCCCATACTCTTGAAGACATAAGATAAGAAGCTCATCAATTTGCTATTTATCTTTATATTTATTATAGAATATCTTGAAGGGATTATAGTACTATGAAAGAGTGTTGAAAATATTGTGCACTATAAAGGGCTCATATATTCTAATCTCAAGTGTCTTAAGCTCAAGTGCAATATCTCGCATTTACATTATGTGCTCATCCAAATGTGAGAACTTCATAATTAAGATACTGACAATATCTTTATCTGAAATATTAAATTACTCATCAATAGCCTTTAGGAGCACCCCAACATTTTTATTCTAATCAACTGCAATGGAGATTTTGCTCTTTATGAATATTAAATTGAGATGATAAGACCACTCCCAATATTTATAAAAAATAATCTTCTCGATATCTGTAAGAGATTTCTCTTTTTTTCACTCCTTATAGTTATCACCCCTCAACTTAGAAATATCACATTTAATATCAAAAATACTTTTTGATTGCTTGACTATAAATAAAAACATAATCATATATTAAAAATTGTGAAGGCAAAGTTGTAGGAGCCTCCGTAGTAGATTAGACTGGAGACCTATTATACCACAAATCTACTTTGGATTACTGCACATTCTTGGGCAATTCACCCATATCTTGGACTGTTAAAATGAAGGCCATAGTTGCTCGCTCCTCCACTAAAGCAGAATATCGAGCTCTTACTTCACCTGCCTCTGAAATAATTTGGTTGTGTCCTTTGCTTTCTGATTCTTAAAAACTCGACTCCAACTCGCTTATATTTTGATAACTCATCGGCTATTGTCTTAGCTAATAATCTAGTATTTCATGCTTGCACTAAACACATCGAGGTTAATTGTCATTTTATTCGAGATTGTATCAAATCTAAACAGCTCATAGTTCATAATATCTCCACTCAAGATAAAATTATCGATAGCTGCTAGTTTGTGTGGAATATGATTGTGTCAATCAATCAGATTGTACAGTTGCTGCAGACCTCAAGTCAATTTCTCGTGCTCGCTAGGTAGGGTGCGGAGGGGTTCTCCCCCAACTTGGGTTTTGATGCTTTGAACTTTTTTTTTTTTGTACATGCACGGATGTTGTGTATTTGAGTGCTCCTTGGTGCTGTGTACCGAAGCACCTTGGTGCTGTTGAGTTTTTGGGAGAAATAAAATATAGCAGAGCTCCACATCGCTCTAAATTCGGCGCTGCAGCGCCGTAGGTTTCAACGCCGCAACGCTGTGGGTTTGAGTGCCGCAGCATCATCAGACGAATTGGGATTAGAGGTTTGAGCATCTCAGCGCTCCAAACTGGCGCTGCAATGCTTTGAAGCAGACTTTTTTTTCTAGTTTTTCAAGAGTGACGTCCCTTGGTACTATATAAAGACCTTTTTTTTTATATTGGGTGTGACAACATCAAATAAAGCTGCTGTTCGGCAAGTAGATGAATGCAAAATGCTTTTCGCATTCAGGAAATAATAAATTAAAAGCCAACTCAAATAGAAATTGCTCTTGTTTAAAGCAAAAAAAAAAAAAAAAAACAGTCCCTTTGTAACAAGCAATAGTGTTATAAATTATGAGATAGCTTCATTAGGCCTTCATCCAGCTTTCATTTGAATTCCTTCTTGATTTCCCCCACTGTATTCTTTAATAAGACAAATGAACTGCCTCCCTACTTCTGCAAATATTTATCTTTCTACAGATTTTGTACATAATTATGGCCTCTCCCTGCCATTAAAAATACAGCACAGCGCTCAATCTTTCTCATCAACTCCATACCTTCGCCTTTGCAAGAAGTGTTACTCTGTTGCTTCGAACTCTTCCACTTCCCTTCGAAGAACAACAAATTATCAGCCGAGCTTATGGGATGACAGTCAAATATAGTCTCTGAATACTACTTCTTTCACTGTAATATACATTAATGTCGTTCAGATCTCTTTTTCTTCTTGTTTTATTATATATCAAATGTTTCTACACAGGGAGATGTGCATGAAAAGAGAAGAGAGAAGCTGAAGGAGGATGTCAAGCGTCTTATTAAGGAGAAGAGTTTTGCTGATCAGCTGGAGCTTTTTGATTCATTGCAAAAGCTTGGGGTGGCTTATCATTTTGAAGAGGAAATCAAATATTTGTTAAATTTGATGAAATGTTCAGAAGAAAAGTTAAGAATGGAATTCACTGAGGATGTTCATGTCATGGCCTTGTATTTTTAGGCTTTCAAGGGAGCATGGCTTTGAGGTCTCCAAAGGTAATCAATTAGCTATTTGGCTTTCAGTCCGGTTTCCCACACAGTATACGAGAGGGGTTATATGTCTGTTTTTTAACCTCATCATTTAATTTTTAATCCTAATTTGATCAATATATGGTTTAATTTTCCTGTAAATTATTATTTTCTTCAAACTACTAACAAATTATTTATGAACAAAATTTGTACTTCTGTATAGATTTATTGGTTAAAAGCTATAAAGATGAGAAGGGGTGCTTCAAGCCTTATGTTTTTCATGATATCAAAGGACTTTTATGTCTCTATGAAGCTTCATTTCTTTCGATGGATGGAGAAGATGAAATAGATGATGCAAAGGAATTTGCTCTAAAACATCTAAATGATTGCATAAGATCAAATTCTTCAACAAATCCAGTGCTTGCAAAACACATAGCCCTAGCCTTGGAACTTCCTTTGCACCATAGAATTCAGAAGCTTCAAGCTCCAATGTTCATCGAGCACGCTCGCAACATGAAAGAGCTTGATGTGGATCCAATCTTGCTTGAATTTTCTCAATTGGACTTCAACATGACACAAAGCATCTACAACAGAGAGCTCAAAGAAATTACAAGGTACATATTGTTAGAAATCATAAAAAAAAAATTGCATTTTTATTTGACTGAATGAGGATTAATAATTCACAAGCATATATTTATATATTGTTATAATGTTTTAGGTGTTGGGCAAAAATAAGTAATCTAGCTGGTGGTGAATTGAGTTTTGCAAGGGAATGGCCTTTGGAGAGCTACTTCTTAGCCGTAGGTTTAGCAATAGAACCTCATTTCTCAACATGTAGAAAAGAATTTGCTAAAGCAATATGCTTCATAAATGTTGTAGATGATATCTATGACATCTACGGCTCATTGGACGAGCTACAACACTTTATCAATGTTGTTGAGAGGTAAGTAATCAAAAAGAATTTCTAATTGCAAGCAATTTTTTCAATGTTCTTTGTTTGCTGAATAATAATCTTTTTTTTTTAATTTATTTATCTACTTATTTATGTCTATATATATATATATATATATATAATCAAAATATAAGATATTTTATAATAAATATTTGACAACTATGTTGTTCTGCATAATAACAAACTCATTTTATGGCATAAGATTAAATTATGTTATCTAATGTATTTTTTTATTATTCTAATCCACAAAAAACCAAAGGATGCTTAAGTAGAAATTCAAGACATTTGTATATTAAATAATAAAGTTACTTTATGACTAAAAATGGTACTCAAATTAATTATTTGTTCCATGAAAAAAAAATTTATTAAATGCACTATTTAATTTTTTGTATTTTGATTTACAACAACAACAATAATAAGTATTTATTCCATATTACATGAATCATTTTTTTTCCATTATATCCTAATAAGAATCAAATTCTCATTAATTAAATCTAATTAAAAAAAATTATTTTTTAATACTTTCAAACCATTCTTGACATGAATCCTTTTTTGCAATACTTGTAAAAAAAGAACTATGAGGAGCTCTCATGACATAATTTTTATGTGCATTTGCTTGAGTAAATAAAGAAATATCACACAAACAAAACATGATAAAAAAATAAATATGCATATAGGTTTTAATACATCTTCAATTGATTACATAGGTGGGACTTTGCTACAAGCAAATCACTTCCTGAATACATGAAGATATGCCTTTCAGAATTATTCAACACAGTGAATAGCTTAGCATGCTAAATCATGGAAGAGAAGGGGTTGGATATTCTCCCATATCTTAAAAGAGATGTAAAGTTGTTAAAACTCTTAAAAAAATTCAAAGTTCTTTTCTTGTGAGAATGTTTTCCTAAGTGCTTGAAATTTATTATTTTATTTAAGTGGTTAGATTTATGCAAAGCATATTTGGTGGAGGCAAGATGGTATTACACTAGATATCGCCCTACATTTGAAGAATATTTAGATAATTTATGGATTTCAGTTGCAGCCCCTTTAATCTCGATTATGGCACTTTGTCTGAGTGAGAACTTAACAAATTTTTCACTTGAACGTTTTGACTTCTATCCAAGCATCATCCGCCAATCATCTATTCTTTTTCGGCTTTACAATGATTTAGGAACATCAAAGGTACTATATATAAGAGCTTCTGAATTCTATGGTGCAAAGGAAGTTCCAAGGCTAGGGCTATGTGTTTTACAAGCACTGGATTTGTTGAAGAATTTGATCTTATGCAATCATTTAGATGTTTTAGAGCAAATTCCTTTGCATCATCTATTTCATCTTCTCCATCCATCGAAAGAAATGAAGCTTCATAGAGACTTAAAAGTCCTTTGATATCATGAAAAACAATAGGCTTGAAGCACCCCTTCTCATCTTTATAGCTTTTAACCAATAAATCTATACAGAAGTACAAATTTTGTTCATAAATAATTTGTTTGTAGTTTGAAGAAAATAATAAATTACAGGAAAATTAAACCATATATTGATCAAATTAGGATTAAAAATTAAATGATGAGGTTAAAAAACAGACATATAAACCGGACTGAAAGCCAAATAGCTAATTGATTACCTTTGGAGACCTCAAAGCCATGCTCCCTTGAAAGCCTAAAATACAAGGCCATGACATGAACATCCTCAGTGAATTCCATTCTTAACTTCTCTTCTGAACATTTCATCAAATTTAACAAATATTTGATTTCTTCTTCAAAATGATAAGCCACCCCAAGCTTTTGCAATGAATCAAAAAGCTCCAGCTGATCAGCAAGACTCTTCTCCTTAATAAGACGCTTGACATCCTCCTTCAGCTTCTCTCTTCTCTTTTCATGCACATCTCCCTGTGTAGAAACATTTGATATATAATAAAACAAGAAGAAAAAGAGATCTGAACGACATTAATGTATATTACAGTGAAAGAAGTAGTATTCAGAGACTGTATTTGACTGTCATCCCATAAGCTCGGATGATAATTTGTTGTTCTTCGAAGGGAAGTGGAAGAGTTCGAAGCAACAGAGTAACACTTCTTGCAAAGGCGAAGGTATGGAGTTGATGAGAAAGATTGAGCGCTGTGCTGTATTTTTAATGGCAGGGAGAAGCCATAATTATGTACAAAATCTGTAGAAAGATAAATATTTGAAGAAGTAGCGAGGCAGTTCATTTGTCTTATTAAAGAATATAGTGGGGGAAATCAAGAAGGAATTCAAATGAAAGCTGGATGAAGGCATAATGAAGCTATCTCATAATTTATAACACTGTTGCTTGTTACAAAGGGACAGTTTTTTTTTTTGCTTTAAACAAGAGCAATTTCTATTTGAGTTGGCTTTTAATTTATTATTTCCTGAATGTGAAAAGCATTTTGCATTTGTCTACTTGCCGAACAGCAGCTTTATTTGATGTTGTCACACCCAATATAAAAAAGAAAAGTCTTTATATAGTACCAAGGGACGTCACTTTTGAAAAACTAGAAAAAATAGTCTGCTTCAAAGCATTGCAGCGCCAGTTTAGAGCGCTGAGATGCTCAAATCTCTAATTCCAATTCGTCTGATAATGCTGCGGCACTCAAACCCACAGCGTTGCGGCGTTGAAACCTACGGCGCTGCAGCGCCGAATTTAGAGCGATGTGGAGCTCTGCTATATTTTATTTCTCCCAAAAACTCAGCAGCACCAAGGTGCTTCGGTACACAGCACCAAGGAGCACTCAAATACACAACATCGGTGCATGTACAAAAAAAAAAAAAAGTTCAAAGCATCAAAACCCAAGTTGGGGGAGAACCCCTCCGCACCCTACCTAGCAAGCACGAGAAATTGACTTGAGGTCTGCAGCAACTGTACAATCTGATTGATCGACACAATCATATTCCACACAAACTAGCAGCTATCGATAATTTTATCTTGAGTGGAGATATTATGAACTATGAGCTGTTTAGATTTGATACAATCTCGAATAAAATGACAATTAACCTCGATGTGTTTAGTGCAAGCATGAAATACTAGATTATTAGCTAAGACAATAGCCGATGAGTTATCGAAATATAAGGGAGTTGGAGTCGAGTTTTTAAAATTGGAATCAGCAAGCAAACGACACAACCAAATTATTTCAGAGGCAGGCGAAGTAAGAGCTCGATATTCTGCTTTAGTGGAGGAGCGAGCAACTATGGCCTTCATTTTAACAGTCCAAGATATGGGTGAATTGCCCAAGAATGTGTAGTAATCCATAGTAGATTTGCGGTCTAATAGGTCTCCAGTTTAATCTACTACGGATGCTCCTACACCTTTGCCTTCACAATTTTTTATATATGATCATGTTTTTTTTGGCATTTTTAGAAAATATTTAATCACATGTAGTTTTAATTTAGTTGTTTGTTAATCATAAATAATGCTGGAAATTTTAATGGAAATCTGATTAACAGCATTTTTATAATTTACAAAGTTAATTTTGGGCATGGGCATTATAGATTTTCTAAAGGCCAAGAAATCAATTTAAATCGAGACTATCTATGATATTTATGTGAAAGCTAATTATATTTAATTTTTTAGCTTAGTTGCATTGATTTTATAAGCATAAAAATTATGATTATGATATAATTCTAAATTAATTGATTAAGCATAAAATTTAATGTCTAATTGATTTATATATAATTTGAATACATAATTAGATATTTGCAACAATATCCTTAATTACTCTGAAAATTATATAAATAAATTTTATAAATCACATAAATAATTAAATATATTTATTTAGATTAATTATATAAATGTAATAAAATTTATCACACAATACTTTTTATATTATTATAATTATTTAGAATAAAATATCAAATTATATTTTCTAATTTATTAACAATAGTTAAAAAAAAAAAGAAGAAGCATAATTTAATAGTTACTATAAAGATTTAGATTATTCTAATTGAATTAGAAATTTAGCCCATAGACAAATTTTATGTAATAGATTTATAATTTAAAAAATACATGATTTAAATGGGTAAAAAATAATATATATTTAGTAGTAATAAACTATTCAATAAATATTATGTATTTATTTATAGTCAAGCAATCAAAAAGTATTTTTGATATTAAATGTGATATTTCTAAGTTGAGGGGTGATGACTATAAGGAGTGAAAAAAAGAGAAATCTCCTACAGATATCGAGAAGATTATTTTTTTATAAATATTGGGAGTGGTCTTATCATCTCAATTTAATATTCATAAAGAGCGAAATCTCCATTGCAGTTGATTAGAATAGAAATGTTGGGGTGCTCCTTAAGGCTATTGATGAGTAATTTAATATTTCAGATAAAGATATTGTCAGTATCTTAATTATGAAGTTCTCACATTTGGATGAGCACATAATGTAAATGCGAGATATTGCACTTGAGCTTAAGACACTTGAGATTAGAATATATGAGCCCTTTATAGTGCACAATATTTTCAACACTCTTTCATAGTACTATAATCCCTTCAAGATATTCTATAATAAATATAAAGATAAATAGCAAATTGATGAGCTTCTTATCTTATGTCTTCAAGAGTATGGGAGGTTAATCATGGAGTTGAGTGAGTGTAATGTTGGCTACACAAGAAAATCATTGGAGCCAGGCAAAGAAGAGAGAGAGAGAGAGAGAGAGAGAGAGAGAGAGAGAGAGAGGAAAAATACCGCTCCAAGTTAGGGGTGTCAAAATGGATTTTCGGAGTTTTAAAAGATGTATTATAAATGAAAACTCCTCTTTGTCATAGCTCGAAGATTTGGTCATGTATTCATAATAGAATGAAGAGGTTAGTGAATTAAAAAGTACTTGTAATTTACGTTTCAGTGACTTTAATATTTGTTTGTACTGTATTAAGGGCAAGCAGACCAATAAGTCAAAGACGAGTGCCAAAAGGAGTATATATATATTTTATATATATACAAATATTTATTATTCATAAATGGATTTTCATGGTCCAAAATACTTCATCATGTTAATTGATGATTACTCATAATACATGTGTGAATAAGGAGAAAACTATGTAGTTTATGATATCGGGCTTTGATCTGTGTTGTAAGTATGCATTTTGTTACTTTTACTTTTGTAGGTTTGGCTTTTATTTTTTGTTGTACTCTTTTGTTGCCAAGTGTTGTGTAGATAAACCTCAAATTACACATATATTTTTGGATGACATAAAGAAATTATTTATAAAATTCTAGTCTTCCGCTTTATATTAATATTCAGTAGTGGCTCTGTGTTATGTATAATTTGGATATTCGACTCCTTAGTATTTCTCCAATTGGATCTTAGGATGTTGCCATGATCGAGCATGGTATGATCTGTGAAGTTTGGTTGGGTCATATCAGGTCAGGTCATAATAAGCATTTTGATATCAAAGCATTGATTGGAGAAATAAATTATACCATAGCCATAAGATTTAATTTGTACATGTTGACCTCATTTTTGCATGAGGTCATCAGGATCTATACAAACTCCTGTGTGTTGATATGATGGTTGATAATCATACAACCATCAATCATCTAGAACTCAATTTACCTTTCAATCTAGACTTCAATCAAACTTCAATCAACTTCAATCATCCAATTGACATCAATCTTTAATCACTTGAAATTGCAGCCCTATAATGGTCATGTGGCTTAGTATAATGCCCAACTTAGTACACTAGCACCTAGTGATCACCACTTGATTATCCTTATCAAATAATCAACAATAGCCTAATTGATTGTCATTGATGTCGATAAATCAAATACAATCAATAAAATCTAGAATCCAGTTCAAATCTAAATTTCCAGACCAAAATTTAAGGTTAAAGGGTCATGTCCTATAACCCTTTTTCAGTGAGTTTTCAATCACTTCAAAAACCAGTAAAAATGTCTATTGATTCATAATATTTCAATTGAATATTGTTTAGGCATGTCTCTAAGATTAACCATCCAAATTTGAGGCCAATTTGAGACCTATAAACTCAAAAACTTGATTGAAATCCAAAAGCTACAAAACCTTCAAATATATATACCTTTAAATATTTATAGACTATGCCACTAAGCCTTCAACCTCATATAATTTCACCATGGGAAATTTCCTAAAGCCCTTGCCATGTCCATAATCCTCATTGTGACATGTTGAATACAAAATTGTATTTTAGTGGACCCTGGTTGACCCACAAATGACCAAGGGTCAAAATAACCAAAACACTTAAGGGGAAAATTAAAGTTTTCTTTAAACTTCAATATGGCCAAACCAAATCAGACCATGGAACATTCCACAATGCATCCTAAATGCCATTTGGAGTGTAATGAACTCAAACCCGATATCTTGTTTGACAGGGTTGACCAAGTCAATCATGGTTGAGCTAATTCTCAACCTGGGCTTCACCAGCCTAAGTAATAATTGCATTGGGAAGCCTTAGGTCCAATATACTTTCCCTAGTTTGCCCAACCCCTAGTTTTACTTGGGTCAAGACCTAGGCTTGCCCAAAGAGGTCAAAACAACTTTGACTTAAGATAACTTTGCACCTTGGTTAAACCAGATCCATTGGCTTGCCACGTTAGGTTGCCCTTAACCAAACACATCTATCCTGATTAGGCCAAACCTTGGCTTGACTAGGGCCGCACTAAAACTAACCCAAACTATCTAGGTTGGGGTCAACCCAAACCATCCTACATAATTAGGCCTCCCTATGCCCAATTGAGATCAACCTTGAGCTCACAGACCCCTAGCAACCTTTATACCTAAGCCTGGCTTGGTGGCCGGCGTGAGACAAAGCAGGTGAAAATGATGATTTGTGATTGCCCTCTTCACATGAGCTGAACATAGCTACTTTTTAATTTGATCTCGCCTCCTTTAGGCTCAAGAAGCTATAAGAAATAGCGCCCATCCAGTTGGAGAGCATCCAATGGTCTGGATGATCAATTCTAGTTATATGTCGCCATGGCTGAGGTTTGAGTAGGGCACTCTCATCCAGAGCCCCTCATTAGTACCTATATTTCAAAAACCATTCCCAATGCTCTCCAAGCAATCCTCTTCCTTCCTTTAGCTTCCTAGCCCTCTTTAGAATGAGTTTGAGTAAGCTTCATCAAAATCTTTCCACCCTCCACTCGAATTCCTACTTTCGATGCTCCTTCAGATGTGACTTCTAAAAGAGAAGTCTTTATAATCATTCCCTAAAGCTATCTGATACAAGGCACTGGAATTTGGAGCTTTCTATGAGGTATAAGCCAAATCCCAAGCTCCTAGCAAGGTAGTTATAGTCAAGTGTGAAACAAACTATCAAACCATTAGATTTTGATTATTGGATTATGATTTGTACTATCCTAATGCTCCTTGTGAAATATAATGGAAGTTCACTAACGGAATCTCTCAGATTACGTCGGAGAAGTCTTGCAGTTTCAAATGCTTATGGGATGTAGAAGATGTAATATTAACTGTTGATCTTAATCAATGGCGCGGATTACCTTTAGCTGTTCCAGAGCAAATTTAATTATAATTGTTGGATCATCCATCAGATGACTACATCTAATCCCACATTACATAATCAGCGGCCAATGATTATCCAACTAATCAGAAGATGTAATGCATAAAGAACATGCTGATTGTGTAATTCCCTATTTAAAAATTCTAGAAATTGAAAGGAATTTTAAAAAATCACAAATCTTCACACACTTGACTATATTAGGTGTTGAAACCTTTAAAAATTTTAAGATTTTTTTTGTTGGCTTAGAGAAATCCAAATCACAAACCGTCTTACCTAGAACATTTATAATGTTGTGTTTTAGCTTCACTATTTTTTTCATAATTTTTGGGTACTATCGAATTTTTTTAAGAAATTGGCACTTGTTGGTACAAGTGAGGTTTTTGGGACCATCAGGTGTTTGTTTTGTAAACTGATTTCACAAAAATACTCTAAATAAAATTTGATAATCTATAAATATTTTTGTGTAATTTTTTGAATCCCTAAAAAGAATTTCTAGGAATTTTCTATTAAAAGTTAATTATAATAATATTATAATTATTATAATATTATAAAACAAAATATCTAAAAGCATTTATATATATTATTAAATGTTTATTTTCTATGACATTATTCGGTTTTGCTAAATAGAGAATAGGTTAGAGGATTAGGGAAGAAGGAGAAGTGGGAGAAAGATGAAATCCAATTTTGGGCAACTTCAAGCTATTTTTGTTTATCGGTCCAGTTGAGAAAGTTGTTCATCTTTAGGTAAATCACATTATGTTCATCTCAATTTTAAAAAATATGCAAATTTTAGCAAATATTTTGATTAAAATTTTATATCCGTTAGCAAAAAATGGGGATAACTTTGCATACGTAAAACTTTTACTGCATAACTTTTTATATATTATAGATATTACGATTATGCATATTTTGAACACTTTCTAGAAATTTTACGATGGGGTTTTGAAATTTGCAACATTTTTATTGAATAAAAAATTATCTGGATATCTAAAAATAGTGTTATAGTATAATAAAAGTCTCAAATCATTATTTTACATAATCCATGGTAATTTGACAATTTTTTAAAATATACATTTTTGCCTAGTGGTATTTTTCATTGTCTACCATTATAGGACATTGTGAAATTTAAATACATGCTCAATTAATTAATCTTTAATTTTTATAATATAATGATATATGTGCATATGTGATTAAATTATATCTGTTGATAATTATAAGGGGTTAGAATCTTTTGAGATTTTATCTTTATTAGATAATTGCTGGGAGTTATAAGAGGATAAAATCCATTGAGATTCTATTTGAGATAGGAATATGTGATATGTTCTGCTACTATAAGCACAAATAATAATAGATCCATAAGGGATTAGAATCCTTTGAAATTCTATATGGGTTAGAGAAATGTGATATGAACAACTCATTAATATGAATTTCAATTTATTTATTTATTCCGTACTGTTATTTAAATAAGAGAATAACTATAATCATTTATTACATTTGCCAGTTTTGAGATTTATTTAAATTGCATTTAAATGCTTTTAAATATTTAGCAAAATATTTGATAAAAGAATATTTAAAAGTTTAGATTGGTTTGTGTAGGTTAATGAGCCGTTGTAGCTTACTATAGTTTTTCATCTGGTTTTTAGGATCTAGAAAGGGAAAATAAGTTGTGGACTAGTATTTTAGGATTAGATCTAAGGTCATAGGTATTTTACTTTTTTGAATTTTTACTTCTATAACTCTTACATGTAGTCATGTACTATAGTTTAGATATTTATTTTGATGAAATGAAAGAAATTTTTTGGATGAATTAAATTTTAATATTTGGATGTTTTAGTTGCTTTGTAGTTTGTAGTTTATTTCAATGAATGTTGGCAAAAAATCTAAACTAATTTTAAAATTTGATCTTAAAATTTGCCTGTCACAACTCAATGTGATGGGACCTTTCCTATACAGATTGGGTTGTGACAAGCTTTTGTGGTATCAAAATAATTGTTTTGGAATTGGATCATAAAATAAAGCTAATGGAATTGATCTATAAGTCTAGTTGGGGTAGTTTCAAGTCTGTATGAGTGTTGTTATATATATATATATATATATATATATATATATATATATATATATATATATATATATATATATATATATATATATATATATATATACATATGTGTTCAATTGTATATTCTATATGATCATAGATCCACTAGACCTGTATATAACAGATGGATAGAGTACTAATCAAGCAAATCTTGTATATAGTTATGCTCCAATAGTTAGTTTAGATACAATTTCAATGTTTGCTACTTTGATAGCCTAGATGATGGGTGAGGTATAAAGTAGGGTTCCAGTTGTTAGATCTAAAGAGGTAGAACATACATCTACAAATTTTTCTAAGATTTAAGCCTCCAATATTTGAGGGCATTGTTTAATCTAGAGCAGCAGAGGAATTATTGAGGAGGATGGAAAAGATATTTGATGGTATGTAGTGTTCTCCTGAGAGGAAGGTACTATTAGCAATCTTTTTATTAGATGGTGAGGCAGAGCGTTGGTGGATGGGCCAACAGGAGGGGAAATTTTAAGAGAGATTAAACTCTCTGATTATTTGAGAGGAGCTTTCTGATATGTTTATAGTATGGTTTATGCCCCCTTCTACTTGACAACAAATGTAGGAGACTTTTCTAAGGTTGGTTCAGGAGAGCAAGACAATTATACAATACAAGGCAGAGTTCACTATTTTTGCTAGATATGCTTAAAACTCCTGCGAAGAAGTGCTATAGGTTTCTAAGAGAACTTTGAGATAGTCTAAGATAGCCTCTTGTTCCATTTCATATTTTTGATTTCTCTGAGCTTATGGAGAGAGCTTGTTTAATAGAAAATAACCTGATGGCTACTTAGCAGTGGTGGACTGCTAGTAGGAAGAGGTTCAGTGGTGAGAATTTTGGTAATGACTTTTTTTGGCAAGAAGAATAGATTTACACCAAGAGATTATGGGAGAGGTGGACAATCTGCATTTACAGCAATCTATGGTTGTGGCAGCGTAGCCAATTTTGATTTTGTTTGTGGGGCACCTGTGTGCCAGAGTTATGGTCAACATCATTTGGGTCAGTGTTACAGGATGACTAGATAGTGTTTTAGACGCGATTAAATAGGGTATCGAGTAGTAGAGTGTCTACAAACAAAATTTGACTGACATTTTAAGTATAAATCTGAGAGCTTTATTAGACCGATAGGGAGATTGAGGGAAGTTGCTCCCCATACTTTTTTTGATAGGTCATCTTATAGAGCTGGTGGTTCAGGTTTTGGGGCAAGGAGACCATCTGGTAGTGGTCAGAGAGACCCTAGTAGTTTTGTAGCTCTAGGTCTAGTTCAACCACATGTATACAATTTGGCTCAGTAAGAGGCCTGAAATGCTTCAGATGTTGTGACAAGTATAATTTATATTTATGAACATCCATATCATATTTTATTTGATTATGGAGCTAGTCATTCCTTTATTTTCGAGCATTTCTTCGATTCACTACATTTGGCTTCAGTTGCATTGCATGTTTCTTTTTCTATTATTTTGTTGGCTGGAGATAACATGATAGCCAGTAGAATCTATTTCTGTGATATTGAGATTTTTTATAAGAAGTAAAAATTCAGTTTGATTTAATTACCTATTTCCTCATATGATGTTATTATGTATATGAATGGGTTGAGTCAGTATAGGGCTCAAATTAATTGCTATAATAAGCGAGTTACATTATTTATGGGTAGTGAGAGTTGTGAATTCCAAGGAGTTAGAGGTGTTTTATCCTATTTGATCTCTATATTAGAAGTTGATAGATTGTGGAAGAAGGGTTATATGGTATTTTTGGCATCAGTTTGGGATAAGAGTGTAGATGCTGGTAATCTTTCTGATATCCCTATATTACAAGATTTTTTAGATGTATTTCCTAATGAGTTAATCAATTTACCTCCAGACAGAAGCTTAGAGTTTTGTATTGACATATTTTTGTGTATGGCCCTAATATCTAAAGCTTCGCATAGGATGGCACCAAAGGAGCTTCAGGAGTTGAAGGTTTAGCTTCAAGAGTTAGTTGACATGAGATTTGTTTATCCTAGTGTTCCTCCTTGGGGAGCACTTATTCTATTTGTGAAGAAAAAGGATATAACAATGCTTATCTGTATTGACTATAAAGAGTTGAATAAGATTACTATCAAGAATAAGTATCTACTACCATGAATTGATGATATATTTAACCAACTTGCTAGATCTTCTATATTCTCAAAGATTAATCTGCAATCAGGTTTCTATCAGATGAAGGTGAGAGAGGCTAATGTGATGAAGACATATTTTAGTACTCGATATGGACACTACGAGTTTTTGGTCATGCCATTTAGGGTGACTAATGCACCAGCTATCTTTATGGATTTAATGAACAGAGTATTCAAAGATTATCTGGATAAGTTTGTGATTGTTTTTATATATGGCATTTTGGTATATTCAGCTTTTGAGGAAGATCATGTCAGATATATGAGAATTATTTTGGAGACTTTGAGACAACATCAATTATATGCAAAATTCTCTAAATGTGAGTTATGGCTGAGTAGTATTTTTTTTATGGGACACAAGGTTAATGGTGATGATATAACTATTGATCCCCAAAAAGTTCATGTAGATACTAATTGGTCGAGGACAACTACTGTGTTTGAGATACATTGTTTTTTAAGTATGGATGGATATTACGGGAAGTTTGTGAAGGGGTTTTTTCAAATTTTTGTACCTTTGATGAGACTAACTCAGAAGTTAATAACTTTTGTCTAGATACTAGAGTATGAGGCTAGTTTTTAGAGATTGAATGATTATTTGACTTCTGCTCTAGTTTTGGCTCTTTCTTCTAGTACAGAGGAATTTCAGGTATTCAACGATGCATCACTAAGATGTTTGGGGTGTGTTTATATGTAGCATAGTCGAGTGATAGCTTATGCTTTAAGATACTTGAAGCCATATGAAAGGAACTATCTGATGCATGATCTAGAGTTGGCTACTATTATATTTGCTTTGAAGATTTGATAGCATTATCTGTACGGTGTCATGTGTGAGATTTTTATTGATCATGAAAGTCTAAAATACATATTCACTCAGAAGGATCTGAATTTGAGGCAAATAAGATGGCTTGAGTTGATCAATGATTAAGGACTATGATCTAACTATTCAGTATCAGCCTGATCAAGCTAATGTGATGGCAGAAACTCTTAGTAGGAAGTCTTCTACATTATCATGTATACAACTCACTTCTTATAAGTATTTGATATGAGATATGGAGAGATTATAATTGGAGGTGATTTCTTCCACGGATTGAGATTATGTTATAATGACTCAGATGATCATTCAATTTTCTTTAGAAAAAAATATTCATGAAGCTAAAAAATTAGATGCAAAATATCTGAAGTTGATTGATCACATCAAATCTGATAAGAAATTCGAACTATGAGTGTTTAATTATGGTGTCATTTTATGTAAGGATAGACTTTGGGTTCCTATTTTTGAGATATGAGAAAGGAGATTCTTCAAGAGGCTCATTATTCAGGCTATATTATTCATCTAGGAAGTAGTATGATGTAAAGAGATATGAAGGGTATGTTTGGTGGCCTGTATTGAAGAAGGACATACCAGAGTTTATGTCGAAGTATGAGGCTTGTCAGCTAGTGAAGGAAGATCATCAGCGACTAGTAGGTCTTCTGCAGTCCTTACCTATTCTAAAGTAGAAATGGGAAGAGGTAAAAATGAATTTTGCTATGGGTTTCCCAAATCGAGGCAGGGGCATAATATTATTTGGGTTAGTGTCGATCGACTAATAAAATCTTCCCATTTCATTCTGATTTAATAGACATATCCAGATGACAGGTTAACATAAATTTATGTTAAAGATATTATCAGGTTGCATGGTGTGTCAAAGGTGATTGTATCTGATCAGGATGACACATTTACCTTCATATTATGTAAAGGTATTCAACAAAGACTGGGTACAATGTTACACTTCAGTATGGATTTTCATTCGCATACAGATGGACAATTTAATAGGACTATTCAGGTACTGGAGGATTTTCTGAGATTATGTGTTTTATATTTTGGGGGAAGTTAGGAGGATCATATTCTGTTGATAGAGTTTGCATATAATAATAGTTATCAATCCAACATAGGCATGGCTCCTTCTGAATCTCTGTATGGGAAAAAATGTAGGACTCCTTTGACTTTGACAGAGGTGGGAGAGATAGGTAATAGGTTCAACCTTTGTGGATAATACTACAACAAAGATCTTTTTTATTAAAAAAAAATTAAAATCTGCACAGGATAGGCATAAAAAGAATTATAATCAGAAACACAGATTGGTTGAGTTTTAGATTGGTGACTTGGTTTATGTCAAGGTCAGTTCTATGAAAGTGTTAGTAGATTTGGAAGAATTAGCAAGCTCAGTCCAAGGTATATTGGACCTTTTGAGATCATTGAGCAGACTGGTAGTTCTGCTTACAGGTTATTGTTACGTGATCATTTGTCTGATATACACAATATATTTTATGTATATTCTTTGAGAAAGTGTGTGTTTGATTTTGGAAAGAGATTATGTGCTGATGATGTTTGTTGACCTTAGGGGGTTGACTTGGTCAAATTGACTAAGCCAAACCCCAAGAACTCTTCCATTATGTTCAAGAGGTTAAACCAGATCTGTGGAGCCCAGACACAGGTCTTAGGTGAACCTGGTTAACCAGGTCAACCAATATTGACCAAATTAAGTCTAACCCTCACTCTTTTAATCCAAATCAATTCCAAATCTTTCCTTGGCTCCATCCCCTATAATGGCCATGTGGCTTAGTATAATGCCCAACTTAGTACACTAGCACCTAGTGATCACCACTTGATTATCCTTATCAAATAATCAACAATAGCCTAATTGATTGTCATTGATGTCGATAAATCAAATACAATCAATAAAATCTAGAATCCAGTTCAAATCTAAATTTCCAGACCAAAATTTAAGGTTAAAGGGTCATGTCCTATAACCCTTTTTGAGTGAGTTTTCAATCACTTCAAAAACTGGTAAAAATGTCTATTGATTCATAATATTTCTATTGAATATTGATTAGGCATGTCTCTAAGATTAACCATCCAAATTTGAGGCCAATTTGAGACCTATAAACTCAAAAACTTGATTGAAATCCAAAAGCTACAAAACCTTCAAATATTTATACCTTTAAATAGTTATAGACTATGCCACTAAGCCTTCAACCTCGTATAATTTCACCATGGGAAATTTCCTAAAGCCCTTGCCATGTCCATAATCCTCATTGTGACATGTTGAATACAAAATTGTATTTTAGTGGACCCTAGTTGACCCACAAATGACCAAGGGTCAAAATAACCAAAACGCTTAAGGGGGAAATTAAAGTTTTCTTTAAATTTCTATCTCAAAGTTGAATACATCATTATGAGTAATATATCGCCTTGGGAAAGTGAAGATATTATTCCTTAATGGGTTCCGATAATGAAATTAAAAACTTCATCCGGGTTATAGTAGTCAAATTCAAGGAAGGACGACATATAATCTCAAAGGGTTAAAATGGTGTTCTATCAAGTAATTGACTACAATAATCTGGATGGGAGATCATTAATTTCATATTCAGAGTATTGATAAGAAATGATATATCTTCCAAAGGAAAGAAAATATCATTTGCTAATCGATCATTTAAATATGACGATAATGATCGTTGTTGATTTAATTTTCCAAAAGAAAATTAGCTGAGTTTTAAAAATTAATTTTAAAAAAATAGACGCGGGTTCTAAATCTCCTACGAGCACAAGCCCTTATAGTTAATTATATTGAAGGGAGATGGAATTTCTTACAAATACTCTTGATTAAAATAATGACAGAAATTCTATTTGGAGATTTTTTAGGAGTGATATCAAAAAGGGTGATTTTGGAGTTTCAACATGGATTCGATAAAGTTTTGAACACTTATTTATGAAGTTAATAGGGGAGTGGCAGGAGGCACTTTAGGATTCTGAAATAATTCAGAAGTGCCCCAACTTAAGATAAGTGTTGGGCTTTAATATTTAGATTGAGATGATCTTTAATTTGAGTTGAGTATTTTATTAAAAATTTGAGATTATATTCCCAGAGATCGGGGTCTTATGATTCAGAATCTTTCCCAGATCCTAAATCTAAATAAGACACTTCATCACTATAGCCCAAACCTAGCTAATGCAGTGAAATACCAGGACTTACCCCGTCCTGGATTGGAGAGTCAATTAACCACCAATCAGATTGGGCTGTTATTTAAAGTTTTTGGAAATTGGAATCAACGTCTAGGGCAATTCCTAATTGGCCTCTTAACTTATGTAGGGTGAAAATGCTTGAATCAAATACAATTAAAGTTTAAACTCATTTAATTAGTTTTTAATATAATACATACTGATCGACTTAATTAAATGTATAAACTGAAAATAAAATATTTTTTTTGAAAAAGGCTTAAAAATTTTTTTTTTCTAGATATTGCACTACATCCTCTTGATAGATTACACCCTCAAAGACCAGGTGGTCTATTAAAACTCATAGGCAGGAATGCTCTTAACAAGAAAGAGAAAGTTAATAATATGTTTATGTTGATTCCCAACGGTCCCAATCTTACTTCTTAGATCATTAGAGTTTCTATATTATCATAAAATTTTTATTTAAATTTGAGTAGAAATAGTTTAATGCACCCTCACGATCCTTCACATATCCAGGCTAAAATAAAAACATTATGCAATCTCCAAAAAAACTAAGAAAATATAGGAAGTCCTAATCACGATCAAAATAAATCAAATATATCAATTAATCAAATTATTTTCCATAACATAATATCCATATGCAAAATGCCCTTTTATTACAACCCGGGATTCAAATAAATTAAATGTGGTCGGGCACCACTTACAATAAACCCAGATTCTAATCCTAGGATTGATGTAATTTGACTTTAAGTGGGATTTTCTTTGTATTCAACTCTTTTGGATCATTGGAGTCATCGTATTTGGATACCCAAATGAAAAAGAAACCTCTTCCCCCAAAGGGGAGATTATTCTTTTCACTTTGGGTATTAAAATTATCCAAAATTGGGCCTCCAAATAGAAAAAAATATCCCCCTAAGAGGTATCTTTTTCTCTTTGAAATCCAATTTTGGATACCTATATCCTACTCAAAGACTAATTTTCATAGCTTGACACTTTAAATAAATTATATCAATATTAGAAAGAAAAAAAAAACTCTAGGCTCTGCTACAAGATTATCCTAAACATTTAGAATCAAATAAATCCCAAGTAATATATGCAAAGTACAAAAAAGTAAATCACACTTGCCCACACTCTTATTTATTTGAGGGCTAAGCAATAGAAACACCTATAATATTGATATTTATTATTAATTTAGTCCCCTTTTATTACCCTGCACGAGCATGGTTACCTACAGAAAATCTTGTGAGCAATTAGATTGGTGACTCTTCATGCTCTTGAGATCTTTTGGAGCGAATTGCCAAGCAATGTCACGCCCAGCTTTTCTCCTCAGGTGAATCCTGGCCAGTTGGTCGTTCCTCACTTTGAGTCTCTTCCCCTTCTTCTTCTTCTTCTTCTTCTTCTTCTTCTTCTTCTTCTTCTTATTTCTTTGTATTAATCCCTAAAATTAGAAATTAAATGGAAGAAAAGAAACAACAATTAAAATATCTTTTGCAAATCACCAACCCTAAAGGACTTCATCGATTCCAACGCTGATGTGGATGCTTGCATTCTAACAAAAACTTCGCTGTAGTTTCTCTGTAGGTTTTCTTTTTGCTTAGTATGTTGTTGTTTATTCTCAAATTTTTTTTAGTAGATGTCTCTCTTCTGAATTATTTTATGTTTTATTCTCCTAGTTTAATTCATGTAGGTTTTATTTTTATTGTACTTTGATTGGTCTGTTGTTGTTCTTTGCCAATTTTTTTTATAAGTGGATGACTTTATTTCTCTTTAGTTTTAGATTATGTTTTATGTGCTATTTTAACATGATTTAACAAAAGAATAGATGATCATATGTAGCTGTTGAATAGTTGATGGGCTTGTGTTTGCTATGTTATCTATTTTTTCTAATGGTGTTATATATATTATTTTATTTCGCTTGATTCATCACAAGCTATGTATAATTTTTCATGTTTCTCTCAATAGTTCCTTTCATTTTCCTTGTATTTCATGCAATGTTGATAGCTACGACAAGCAACAACCATGAACAAGTAGAATTTGTTGAAATCTTTTAAAGATATCATTTCATTCCAATAATGCATGATTTAAGTATCTAATAATTTGGTCTTTGTAGGTTTGTCTTATTTGGCCAAGCAAAAATCACATGCACCCATGTGAATTTATGACCTAAACCATCATTGAAGCTACCTATTTTAGTATTTAATTACTTTTTTATATCTTTGTTGGGTCTCATGATCCATAAGCTCTTAAACATCTTCATTTTCTTCAAGGAAAAATATTAGGCCTATGTATCATCGAGTATTGTAAATTCAAGACAGCTATTAGTAACATTGAGTTGTTAAAATTTAACTTGATATGATGAATTCTATTTATTTACAACATTCCCATATATATGAGAATCAATGATAACTAAGTGATGATGGAGTCGTGAATAAAACAAAGGAGTTGAAAATTTTTTAGATTTTGCTAGTCCTAGTAAGAAGCTATCAAGAAAGATATTATGCCCATGCAAATCATGCATCAAGAGATATTATAAAAAAAAATTGTTATTCAATACTTAGAGGGTAGAACAAATCAAATTAAATTACCATTCTTTTGATATGTGTTCTTCTGCTTTGTAGTGAGCACCCATATGTAAATTTTATTTCTCAACTATGTATATTTTAGGTGGAGCATACCTACATACATATATTGAAAATGTTCTTTTGTAATAAAAGCCATGTCGTTTTGATGTTGTTATTGTTGGAGATGATTTAGCTAGCCAATTTTTTGTGAACTGTGGGATGCTTGAGGTATAATATGAACCATTTGTATAATTCCAATTTCTTTTTTGGAATGTGCTGAAAATTGGTTTTGATTGAAATGTGCAAACGCATGCCTATAACTATTTTTTTTAACTGCCAGAATTGCAGGGGTTATAACCTCTACTATAGACTCGTAATGCAATTTAGCAGCGGTTACAACCATTTCTAAAGACTCATTTCCATATTTATGGGTGTTAAAACCACTGTCGTAAACCCATTGTCTAGATTTGCAGGTGTAAAACCGTTGTATTATAGCAGCAAAACTGTAGCAGTTATAACCGCTGCTAAATCAACCACTTTTAAAACTATTTCTAAGGCAACAATTTAAATAGTGATGCAGAAGCCGTTTGCAATGATAAAAAATATGGCAAATGTGCAGCAATTTTGAAACCGCTGCAAATTAAATAGTAAGTGTTTTAACCGCTGGTATAGGGTAGAAAAGGTGTTTCATAAGCCTATTTTATTAGTATTTTAATTGCAAGCTGCTATATAGAAAAGCTTATTGAGACACATTTAAAGTTGAAAAAAAGGGTCATTAATTTCGGTATATTAAAAAATAGATTATTATACTCTCTTTATTAAACTTGTTGGCAATTTAAATAGTGATTGATTTGGAGATTAAGATGATAGAAAAAATATATTTGTGTTATATATGGATATACTACATTACTTCGTGTTAAAAAAAGCAACCAATTGTTTTCCTCTCTATTGCAGCATCTTCATGCATCTGCCATGAAATATCAGATAAAAGAGATTGAGTTTCTCAAAATTTTAGATAATAAATTGGAAATTGTATTGGCAAAGAATATTTTGCATCATGAAAGAAGCAAATATTTTGATATTTATTTTTACTACATAAGAGAACCAATCAAGCAAAAAAAAAATTCAAATATTAGTTACAAATTTTATAACATTAGCTACAAAATTTAGTTTGATTTCCATTTTGTGGGGCATATATGTTGTAATTCTTGTATCATTCATATGAAGAAAAAGAATGTAATATTTTATTGGCAAAGATAATAAAATCTTTTTGTAAAATTTCAAAAAAGCTTACATAATAGTTTACATAACAATAATGATTAAGAAAGAGAGTACTTGTACATACATATTGCACTTCCTAGTACAACTTTACAACTCAGAACATTACAATATCTTCATGAGTACAAGAACATAACAACAAAAGAACAACCAAAGCTACTAACAACAACTTGATTTGAAAAAAGTCAAGCTTCATGGACTTCAATTTTTCCAAAGTCATCTCATCCATCATTCTTAGTATCAAAATATGACTTATGTTTGATGACATTTGATCAGCTTCACTTAAAACTCATGGGACCATTATAACAACAAAGGAGCAAGAGTACTAAGATGGGTTTTAGTGCTTGATAAATGGGTATTCACATACATCAGAAGAGAGTGAATTAGTAGAAATCAACGAGATTCAAACGAATAAGGAGGAAAACCTAGGAATAGCTGGGAGCTGGAATGCACAAGGGTCATAGAGACAGAACAGAGTGTGAGATGTGAGTGAATAAGAATTTTAAGGTGTGGTAAGTGTATTTTATAGTTTTAGTTGTTAGATATATAAATAGGTAAGTTTAGAGTGCTATGTAGGAAAATCCTCCTTTTATATATGTTACAAATCTTAAGCTTATAAATTATTTAATCCTAACACTTATGTAGTTATGTTTTAGTAGAGATATGGAGTTTAATGAAGCATGAGCTATGGATTGAGAATGTGAGAATGAAGTCATACAAGAAATAGAGAAAATATTCATGGAAATACAAGATAATTCTCTTCTCCATATTCCACCTCTCTATCAACATCTTTGGACCCATATAAATTTGAAAGTCGTACAAGATGGATATTGAAAAGGTATAATAGGTAAATAAATTAAGCCTAGTGGAAAATGACACATACTAGCTCATAACTCTATTGGAATGATAATATAAAATCGATCATTGGTCTTATATGTGCTTACATATAAAGAAGTTTAAAAGTATAAAACATGATTGATGATAAAATAAAACAAAAAATAGTAGTTATTGACTATGATGTAACATTTTCTCTTGTTATTTGTGTGGAACTTGTTCATTTAATATTTTATCTCATTATACCAATGGTTTGGTCTATTTATCAAATGGATGTGAAATCCTATTCTTTTAAAATATATTTATTAAAAAAGAAGTTATGGTTGAGCAAATTTCAAAGCAGCTATGATATAAAGGTTACAAATGAAAAAAAAAAATATTATATGGCCTAAAGCAAGCATCGAGAGCATGGAATACAAGGAAGTTAATCAAACCATGGTACAAGAATATGAGATCCCATATATTGAAAGGTGAAGTAAAATAATAAAACTTTAATTAAAGTAAAATAATGAAACAATCTTAATGATATACTAAGCTTATGCAAAAGTGATTATTAGTATATCTAAGATGAGAATTATCAACTACTACGCTAAAAGAGGCTCATAGAATTTGGCATGAATTATTGAAAAATGATAAAAGGATGGTGAAGCTAAATAATTTCATAATTGGAAGTTTTAGATATTTAACCCTTAAAATATATATTATATGGTATTAAAATTGCAAGCTGCTATATAGAAAAGCTTATTGAGACACATTTAAAGTTGACAAAAGGTGTCATCAATTTTTTATATCAAAGGTATATTAAATAATAGATTATTTTACTCTCTTTATTCAACTTATTGGATATTTAAATAGTGATTGATTTGGAGATTAAGATGATATAAAAAATATATTTGTGTTATATATGGATGCACTACACTACTTTGTGTTAGAAAAAGTAACTAGTTGTTTTCCTCTCTATATTGTAGCATCTTCATGTGCCATGAAATGTTTGTTTGTGCAGATAATAAATTTGCTATTGTATTGGAAAAAAAATCTTTTGCAACATGAAAGAAGTAAATATTTTGATATTTATTTTCACTACATAAGAGACCCAATCAAGTTAAAAATATTAAAATAGTAATTTTAGTTCAATTTCCATTTACAATCCAATAACCAATACAATTGACCATTAATCATCCTTCTTTCAATCTAATGGGTTCAAGGAAAAGTGAGATGACATTATCATTCATTTTCTCCAAGTTAAGCTCACCAACATTCTCATCGTTTGATTGTAGATAAAAAAGGTAAGCAACCCGTGACAAATTTATCACAGCCATTCTAAATGTTTCTTCATATTTCGAGGCTTTTATCCGTTCCTTTTCAACTCTTTCCAGCATTTAATTATAATAGTCTATATCAATATTTACTTACCTTTGATGTTCCTAAATCATTGCAAAGCCGAAAAATAATTAATGATTGGTGGATGATGCTTGGATAGAAGTCAAAGCTTTCGAGAGTTCTCACTCAGACAAAGTGCCATAACGGAACCTAAAGGGGTTGCAACTGAATTCCATGCATTATCTAAATATTCTGCAAATGTAGGGCAATATCCAGTGTAATACCATCTTACCTCTACCATATATGCTTTGCATAAATCTAACCACTGAAACAAAATAATAAATTTCAAGCACTTTAGGTAACATTCTCACAAGAAAAAAAAAATGAATATATTTAAGAGTTTTAACAACTTTACCGCTCTTTTAAGATATGGGAGAATATCCAACCCCTTCTCTTCCATGATTTTGCATGCTAAGCTGTTCGCTGTGTTGAATAATTCTGAAAGGCATATCTTCATGTATTCAAGAAGTGATTTGCTTCTAACGAAGTCCCTCCTATATAGTCAATTGAATATGTATTAAAACCAATATGTATATTTATTTTTTTATCATGTTTTGTTTGTGTGATATTTCTTCATTTGTGCAAGCAAATGCACCAAAAAATTATGTCACGAGAGCTCCTGCTGGTACTTTTTTTTTTGTTCTTACAAGTTTGGCAAAGAAGAATTAATGTCATGACTTGATTTGAAAGTATAGGAAATAATTTTTTTTATTAGAATTAAATGAAGATTTTTACTCTAATAGGAATATGGGAAAAATAATTATGCAGTGTGGAATAAATGCTCGTTGTTGTTGAACTTATGTCATAAATAAGAGATCAAAAATAAATTAAAAATGATTATTATTCAGAAAAGAAAGAAAATTGAAAAAGAATTGCAATTGAATTTCTTTTTTATTACTTACCTGTCAATTGCATCGGTAAAATGTTGTTGCTCGTAGATGTTGATATCATGGGATACAGAGAGTTTACTTATGTTTTAACCTAAATCCCACACAGTCTTGTTCTAATCGTGTACAAATCATACATAATTTCTTTTCTTATTTTATTATTATTATAATTAAATAATTGATAATAATAATTAATTACATTTAATTAAAATTAGTTATAATTAAATATTTAATCATTATTAATAATAGTTTTTAATTAAAATAAATCTAATTAATAAATTAATTATTTTTATTAATAATTAACTAAAATTACTTAAAATTAATTATTTTAATTTAAATTAATTATTATTAATTATTATTAATTATGATTAATTGTTAATTATAATTAATTATTTTTAAATCATAATTTGTTATTATCAAGTATACTTAATTATAATAAGAAAAGATAAAAATGAAATGAAATGCAAGTGTTTGTATGCCTCGATCCATGTGCCAACACCGTCAACCCCGCGAAGGTATGAACTTGCTAAAACTCAGATTCCCATTCTCGAAGTGTGCGACAGACTGGAAAACTGCCTATACACGCCTTTATTGCGCGTGGTGGAATGGTGTGATGCCTACGACGAGGCGGGTAATCACCTAAATGCCCCATTTCAAAGTTCGTGGCACACCAAAAAATTGCCTATATATGCCTTTTTTGTGCGTGGTGGATGGGACCCCGGTGCGGCACCTACGGCGAGGCGGGGTCACTCATAAGTACCTCCGAGCGGGGGGGGGGAAGCAAACTGCCTTTTTAAACATGTACAATCAGAGACCCCATACACGCCTTTATTGCGCGTGGTGGGAGGAAAGATCACGGCCACGGTGTCCTCATCCGAGGACACCTACCATACACAGCTTTATTGCGCGTGGTGGGAAGGCCCAATTTTCTCGTAGTTTTTCCCTAAATGGGGGAGACGCTGGGAGGCTGCCAAAATTTCGGATGAATGTGAGATTTGGCTTGGTCCTGATTTGAACTCAAAAGAACAAGAGCTTGGACCAAATCACATTGAATTTAACTTGAACCTAAACTAGAACTTATATGGACCACAAAAAGAGCTTGGACTTCAATTGAATTTGAACAAGGACTTGGACAAGTTTACAGCGGACTTATGAGCTTGATTTGGACTCAAGCAAAACTAGAACTTTGACATTGAGCTTGAACTCAAGCAATAACTCAAATTTGAATCATATGCAAGAGAATTTGAATTGAACAAAAAAACTCAGAACTTGAATCATGTGGATAAAATTGGACTTGAACACAACAAGGTTACTTGGGACTTGAACTTGCAAACATTTGACTCAAATCCGAAGTGACCTTAATGTGACGTAGAACTTGAAGGACTTGAATGAATGTAAAAGACTCATATTTAATTTAAACTCAAGGAGGTACGAAACTTGGGTTCAAACACATATACAAAACAGAATTTAAATCATATAATAAGGGACTCATGAAGGAGGGCATCCAAGCATGATCAACGTGCAAGTAAGAGTCAAATGAAAATACAACCAAATAACAAATACTAAATGAACTCGGAGAGAGTATTGAAATAGAAATCAATAATCAACCAAAATGACTCATGATGAATATGCCTTCAGTGCACTCAAACAAATATAGATGAAAATATGAAGTTGTGATACAACTTGCTTACAAGCAAAGGTTCACACAAAAAGTCACTACAAGCTTTGGTATAAAGCTTATTTGAGCAATCATAGTTAGCCTACAACGATCATCTCAAATTGAATGAAAGGATCGATATCCAATTCATCGTGTATCTTATAAACCATCTTGGAGGATAAAAAGTTTGCAAGTAGAGCTAAACTACTTTTGAGGACAACGGATTTGCAATAAATCAATGCTACAACAAAGGATCTTCAACCTACACGACAATTTGATTCTAAGATAATACACATTAAAAGGGTTTCAAATACACACAGAAGTGGAATGACTGAATCAAAATGACTTGGAGCATTTAGTCAAGAAGATCTGTAATACATACAAGCTCTCTACAAATATAGATGTACGTGCCACATGCCACTTATGAGTAGATGTAAAAAGACTTCAGTAAATGCAGTATCATGAAGTTAATTTTAGTATGTGAAGGAATACATCTACCTACCCACTTGTAGCAGTGGCAAATATACTACATGAGCTAAATACCACAACAAAGTGTATTAAGAATACGACAAATACAAGCTCCCATGAGCTTCTGCTGGAGCCCCGCTATGAATATTATATATAATCTATGAACAAGTGCCAAAGAACTACAATGAATGTAAGCATCAACAAATAAAAGGCAAGAGATTAGTTTGTGCACTACGATCCACCTGCAGAAAGCAACGAGTAGTGCACGATAGTCTACCTATACAAAGCAGCCAACAACTCAATCTAGAAGCTACTATAACATGCCACCAGATCTGCAACACTCATACAAGCATACATAAGGCAACTATTATCTACAACGGCACGCCACCAAATCTAGAACTTCTATGTAAGCAGACAGAAGGCTTCTACAAATACTTTCAAAATACCCCCACACATGCATTATAGTTTGTATACCCATAGGTACACAAAGGGGTAAATATAATTAAACACTCGCATGGGCCCCGGTGAGCGTGTTATTGGTACACTCGTGACGTCTAGGGATGCTGCGCAGGTCAATAAATTTAAACCCAATCTTCTTAAGTAATAAGAGTCGACAAGGTTCAACAAATAATTATAAAATAAACCCAAACACCCCGATGATGGCCATGTTGAATGTCTATCTCAACCGGAGTGGTTCACAAACATTTCAAATATCCTCAAAAATGCCATCCCACATGTCCCCAAAATCCAAAATCCCAAATTCCCAAAATCCAAAAAATATTTAAAATTGAAATTATCCATCCATACTTAAAGCAAAATTCATCCACATTCCGAAATCGTTTGTCGAGGTGGACAAATTAAACTTTACTTAAGCTCACATAGAGCCAATGCATAGTCGAAAATATCACTAGGATCCATTCTCAAACAATCTCCTACTAGTAAGGGCATGGTACGTGTTCTCTAACTGCGGTTTTGCCGCCAAATGACATCATAGGATAAACGGTTTTGACCTGGGGCCCTCTGAACCGAGTAGTTTTGCCATCAAATGGAAAGAAAAAATACTGGTTATGGCCATAGCCAATACGCTCCTTAGTGGCATCAAATCCTTGAGATATGAATCAATATGATATAATCGATAGGGCACAAAGCCCTCTAGTAGCTAATATGGATTCAAATTTGTACCCCTTAGACAAACATTCACTCCAGGTCTACAAGGTACCCTTGGACGAAGTAACCCATGGCTACCGACAAGGATCCTTCTGTCAGGTTGGGTCGACTACCTCCTCTGACTAAGTAAACTAGGGACCATAATGGCCCGGGACGATGGAACCATGGGATCTTGATCGGGTCCATCATCCATTCCCCCACCATCCGCTTTAAGTGAAAGGTGGTGAAATTTCTATTTTAAAACCTTCAAACTTCCAAATCAAAATCCCATTGCTGTTACTATATGCCAGATAATGTGTATCTTTATGTATCTGATTGACGACTAGCCTTAATCGAAAGTTCTCTCTCATTATCGGGAGGGGTAATTAACTATAGGGGATTGCGCCTATAGGAAACCAGAACTCAGATCATAAAGTCCTCGCAAAATGAGGGCGAAATCTCTGGGTAGTGTCTTATCTACAAACCCATATGCCTTCCAAAATTTACCCCGGAACTTAATTCCGTTAAAGCTCCCTCACCGAAAACAAAAAACACATTAGTGCGGGCGGAGGCGGGGGGCTGAATTTTTGGAGCCCACAGTATTCGTCAAATTAGGGCCATTTTTTTATAGTTTATATACATTTGAGCCATATATTACTATCCTCTGTAAAAGTAAAAAAGTAAAAAAAAAAAAATCTAAAAAACATGCTAAAAAAACATATACTGTGTAGGAGGACCGATTGGTTTTTAGTATCAGAGGTACAAAACAATAATGCTTTGGTTCCTGACAACTAACCTTTCATAAGACCAAATGATTACATGAAAACATAAAAGTATGAGTGAGTTATCACATGATATTATAAATATGTACGATGAGTGCAAAAAAGATGTAAGAGATTTTTTTTATTTGACATAAAATGAATGTAATATAAAATTAAATGATGGTGGTAGTTTGCAACGATTAGTTGCTCCAGCACTTGGCAGTGGTGGTTAGGGGTGTAAATAAGCTGAGTCAAGTATGAGCATAATCAAGTTAGCTCGGTAATGGTAGGTGGCGGTAGGCAATGTCAGTGCAGTTTGCTTACGATAAAAAAAAAAAGAATTAAAAAAAAAATAGGTGAGTTTACAATACATAAAAAATGAATTAAGGATTAAAAAAATTCATTAAATTTTACATTGTATTCCTTTTTCAACAAATGGAACACAAAATTTAAAATTCTCTATTTTCAAAATATTTTACAATTCTTTTTCATCAAACCAAATAGCTAATTGATTACCTTTGGAGACCTCAAAGCCATGCTCCCTTGAAAGCCTAAAATACAAGGCCATGACATGAACGTCCTCAAAAAATTCCATTCTTAACTTCTCTTCTGAATATTTCATCAAATTTAAAAAATATTTGATGTCCTCTTCAAAATGATAAGCCACCCCAAGCTTTTGTTTCTTTCTTAACAATATGTAGTGATTTCGATTTTATTTCATTTATATTTTAAATTTGATCAATTACCATTGTTACATGTTTAATATCCTACCTATTGTCAAAAATCCAGCACGGACAAAAAATTTTATGGAAGATAAGAATTTTTTAATGTGGAAAATCTTGGAAATGGAAAGATCACAAGACTTATATGAGATATAAGAATTTTCCCTTCCACATTGTTGAAAAAGATGAGATTATTTATAATTGAGAATAATTATCGGAGTTTCTTTATAGGAATTATAGAAATCTAATATCCATAGAGGGATGATTAAAAAACCTAACAATAGGGTTATATGTTGAAAGAAGTTTGGCGATGGTGGTGGCAATTGTTGGTGGTGTTCGTTGGCTATGATGCAGTTAGGAAATACAAGAGAATTAATTAATTCTCTCAACTCTTGAACCTCCCCAGGCTCTGTTTATAAGCTTTTAGAGATGAGCATTTTGGTGAATTTGGCCATAATTCAAGGCACTCCATCATACAATTCATATTGATCTTGTTGGCTGTGGATTGCTTATCAAATATTTGAATGTCTTAATAATATCCAAATCAAGTGATCTTGTGCTTGTTAGATTTGTCTCATCAGTTACTCAACTTGAATATGAGCATGCTATGATTGGAGGTTATTAGATCAATCAATTTATATTAAGAAGTTTCCAAACATAACTTAAGAGCTTGATTTGAGACCATTTGGAGGATTGAATCATTTGCAGCATTGGTAGACTGGTTTCATCAAGTCTTCATTTTTAAGGTTTTCAATTCAAATATGTATCGAGATTCGTGTCGTTTGTATGCATTTTTATAGTGTCCTTAGCAATCTTATTTTTCCGACATTAATTCATTTTACATCTAAAAATATATTTTAAAAATTAAAAATCTTCTGCAACCCAAAAATTAAATTTTTGAAAATGTTATAAGGTGCAACAGCTCCCTTGATGTCAATGTAGACCAAAAATTTTTTACTTGAAAACTCCAAAAAGAGGAAAAGGGCTTGACACACATGTAACAATTCACTACATAATATGAGATACAAGAATTATCCCTTCTTCACAGTTGCTGAAGATAAGATTATTTATAATTACGAACAATTGCCAAGTTTTCTTGTAGAAATTACATAAAATTGATATCTATAAGTGGATGATTAAAATTCAATAAGTGAGTTATATATTGATAGAAGTCCAGAAATGTTGGTGGCGATTGCAAGTAGTAGTCGACAACACTAGCAGCTAGAAAATGCAAGAGAATTCTAGTTAATCGTTTCCAATACCCACTGTTGTCTAACATCTGTCAACAACAAACAACTATTTTTCTCGTAGTCGATCCTCCCTCCTATATAGAGAATGACCTAACAACATTCAAATTACTTATTTATCAAACTCGATGTGATCACCACCTTTGTTTTTCTCCTTTTCAATATTTTTTTTTTTTAAATAGTATCTTTTAGGAAATGTCTCAATTTATTTATATTTTGTGAGATTTTTATTCATTTTTAAATTTTAGCATAAATAAATTCGCAATATACTGCGATGAATATTTCAGTGCACATTAATTTTGATTTTAAATTCATTAAAATTTAAAAGATTATGCTGAGGGTTTTGAAGTTCCCACATGTCCTATGACAGTACAACATATGCAAATTTTATCCGCACGTGTTAAATACCTAAAACTTTGAAGATATGCATATATGCCTTGTAATATTTTAAAACTTTAAAGATAGTGCACTCGGTGAAATTCACTAGGTTACTCCGGTCATGTTTTGGAAGCTTGATTAATTATTATATTTAAATAGTAATAGATTTTAAAAATATTTAAAGCATGATTATAACCTTCAAATTTTAATTGGATGATCAAATGATTTTCAAATTTTATATGTTTATAATCAAATTGATCAACTTGATGAGATGAATATAATGTGCCAAAGATCTGTCAATTCCATGATAATTAAGACATTTTATTACTGAGTAAACATCTCCATGATCCAAGAAATCAAAATGGACCGTATCATGAAGCACTTTGGATTCCAGCCAAAAGCCTACAAAAAATTAGGGAGCCTCATTCTCTACATTGAAAGCATTTAAGAGTTGAGAGAGGAAGAGAGCTCCTTTGCATTTTCTAGCTCTCGTCACCCCAGATGGCCACCACCAGCTCCCTCTACCGAAGACAATCATTAACTCTAGCGGACAACCTCCACCAACATTAATCATCGCCATCATCTACAGTCTTCTGCCAAGATCTAATCGTTCTGTTAGGCTTCAATTCTCTGCTTTTGGACACCAAATTTTCTAAAATCCCTACTATTAGCACATATGGACAGCTGACTCCTTTCAGACTTAAAAACATTTATGTGTATATTTATCTTGTATAACGTGGCAATAGATAACTGGTCATCTTGTATAGGAGCCACTAATCATTCTCTATATATATCGCTTGTATTTCTATTTGGAGGCAATGATAGTTTTCATGTTCATCGTCTTCTTCTTACATTCCACTTTCTTCTCTCTGTTCTTGTTCTTATTTCCCACATAGTATCAGAGAAGGGTCCTTGAATCTTCCTCGATGGTGAACTCAACCACTTCACAACTAGACGAACGGAGCAATCCAATAAATCTTAGAAGAATCGCTAATGTCCTCAACTTTGAACATCGTTGTATCAAACTGCAAGAACATTGTGCCCACTTAGTTAGCTACCGATAATTACTCGCTATGGCATTCTCAGGTTTCAAATTTTTTTCGTGTTAACGGCATTGATAAGTTTCTTGATCTGACATTTCTTAGTGAGGAAATCAATATTGCTTCTGATGCAGCTCATGGTGCCTCTGCCAATGACTCCAGCATGGCTTTATTCTCGAATAGAGGGCGCAGACGTCGTAATAGAGGTCACTTGTCCTCACATATGAACAAAATCAGTAGATTGCTCGCTGCATCACCAATAATATGTCAAATCTGTTACAAGAAGGGTGATGCAGCACCCTCTGATTGGCATCGTCTAAATTCTCAATATGTTCCATCTTCCATGAGCAGTCTTAAAGAAAGCTTTAGCTGTTAGCTCTGAGAACTCTTATACAAACTGGTACCTGGATTCTGGAGCATCACCTCATCTTACTAATTCTCTTGACAATTTGACCATATCCACTCCTTACCAAGGATATGATGGTATAACTGTCGGAGATGGTCATTCTGTCAACATCTCTCACTCTGGGGCAGGCTTCTTACCTACCCCCTCTTGTAAGCTACATTTATCTCATATTCTTTATACAACTTCTCTTCATTACAATCATTTATCAATTTCCAAACTAACTCACGATATTAATATTTCTATTGTTTTTTATCCCTCTGGTTTTACCTTCAAGGATATGAAGACGTATCAAGTTCTTCTTCAAGTACTGCGATGATTATATTTATCTTTTATAACGTGGCAGAAGATAATTGGTCATCTTGTATAGGAGCCACAACTGCTTGTATTTCTATTTGGAGGCAATGATAGTTTTCATGTTCATCGTCTTCTTTTTGCATTCCACTTTCTTCTCTCTATTCTTGTTCTTGTTTACCACATCTACAATAGATAAATCAAACATTTTATTTTCCAATAATCCTCTCTTATTCAACTCTTAGGAAAAAAAGATTCTTGTATCATCCTCTCGTGTTCAACTGGGCTAGTTCTCATTATTTTTTACCTTTTCAAGTTTTCCATTTGAAGTTATTTTGCGTATTGAACTTTTGTCCAAAATTAAGACATAAAATGCATACTTTACCTACACAAAAATTCTAACACGTAAGAAAATTAATTAATTTCATTAATTCTAATTACTTTGATTATATAATAATGATAAAATATAATACGTAGAAAAAATATATTTGTGTTATATATGGACTACATTACTTTGTGTTAATAAAGCAGCCAGTTGTTTTCCTCTCTATTTTGTAGCATCTTCATGCATGCATGTGCCATGAAATATCATATAAAAGAAATTGAGTTTTCTCAAATTGGTCCTATATAAGTATATGTAGGCAATCAATTGGCAATTGTATTGACAATGAATCTTTTGCATCATGAAAGAAGAAAGTATTTTGATATTTATTTTTACTACATAAGAGACCCAATCAAGCTAAAACAAAATTCAAATATTATGTACAAATTTTATAACATTTAAAAATTGTAGTTCTATTTCCAATTACAAACCAATAAAATTGACCATTAATCATCCTTCTTTCAAAGTAAGGGGCTCAAGGAAAAGTGAGATGACATTGCCTTTTATATTCTCTAAGTTAAGCTCACCAACATTCTCATCATTTGATTGTAGATAAAAAAGGTGAGCAACTCGTGGTAAATTTATCACAACCATTTTGAATGTTTCTTCATATTTCGAGGCTTTCATCCATTCATTATTCAAATCTCTCCAGCATTTATCTATAATAGTCCTTATACACTTTTGTGCTTCTGATTCTGAAACATGCTTCTCTTTCATATAGCATTGGATGGATTTTGAAACATCTCCCCTTCGAAGCTCACCCTACATTCATGCAAAAATATTTTTATTTTTCATCATCATTAGATAAATATTTAATTGAAAAAAATATTCTATTATAATATACTAACACATTATGTATTAGAATGATACTAATTTCATTACATGTGACATTGATTTCATGTATAACATGTTATCCCTCATTACAATTAAACTTATTGATAATATAATAAAATTTAAAAGAACAAGCAACCCAATGTAAGATAATACAACAAAACTATCAGTTAAATTATATAGTTGTATTGTATTTATGAATGGTTAATAGTATAGTCGCGGCATTTAACTTTTAAATGAAATTAAATTTTGTGATAGTTCAGCTGTATTGCGAGACATCATGTGGGGTAAAATTAGCTTCAAATGAAATAAAATGTATCATAGTATCATATATATATATTTCATGTATAACAGGTTATCAAGTTGCTCAAATTTACTATAAACATATTACTCAAATTTACTATTACTATTTAAATATAATAATTAATCAATCTTCCAAAACATGACCGGAGTAACCTAGTGAATTTCAGCGAGTGCACTATCTTTAAAGTTTTAAAATATTACTAGGCATATATGCATATCTTCAAAGTTTTAGGTATTTAACACATGCGGATAAATATTTGCAAATGTTGTACTGTCATAGGACATGTGGGAACTTCAAAACCCTCAGCATAATATTTTAAATTTTAATCACTTTAAAATCAAAATTAATGTGCACTGAAATATTCATCGCTGTATATTTCAAATTTATTTATGTTAAAATTTAAAATGAATAAAAATCTCACAAAATATAAATAAATTGAGACATTTCCTAAAAGATACTATTTTTATTTAAAAAATCTTGAAAAGGAGAAAAACAAAGGTGGTGATCACATCGAGTTTGATAAATAAGTAATTTGAATGTTGTTTGGTCATTCTCCATATAGGAGGGAGGATCAACTACGAGAAAAATAGTTGTTTGTTGTTGACAGATGTTAGACAACAGTGGGTACTAGAAATGATTAACCAGAATTCTCTTGCATTTTCTAGCTACCACTATTGTCGACTAGTACTTGCAATCGCCACCAACATTTCTGGACTTCTATCAATATATAACTCAATTATTGAATTTTAATCATTCACTTATAGATATCAATTTTATGTAATTTCTAAAGAAAACTTGACAATTGTTCTTAATTATAAATAATCTAATCTTCAGCAACTGTGAAGAAGGGATAATTCTTGTATCTCATATTATGTAGTGAATTGTTACATGCGAGTCAATCCCTTTTCCTCTTTTTGGAGTTTTCAAGTAAAAAAATTTTGGTCTACATTGACATCAAGGGAGCCGTTGCACCTTATAACATTTTCAAAAATTTAATTTTTGGGTTGCAGAAGATTTTTAATGGTTGTAACCGCTGCTAAATTGCATTACGAGCCTATAGTAGAGGTTATAACCCCTGCAATTCTGGCAGTTAAAAAAAATAGTTATAGGCATGCGTTTGCACATTTGAATCAAAACCAATTTTCAGCACATTCCAAAAAAGAAATTGGAATTATACAAATGGTTCATATTATACCTCAAGCATCCCACAGTTCACAAAAAATTGGCTAGCTAAATCATCTCCAACAATAACAACATCAAACGACATGGCTTTTATTACAAAAGAACATTTTCAATATATGTATGTAGGTATGCTCCACCTAAAATATACACAGTTGAGAAATAAAATTTACATATGGGTGCTCACTACAAAGCAGAAGAACACATTTGAAGGTCCACAATGGGCCCCAAATTTGGTGGTTTGGACTTTGAGACCAGGTTAACTCATAATCCAAATTTCATTGAATTTAGAATCCATTTGGTCCACTATCTAGGCAACCCAAATCCACCTCTAAAATTGACTTAGAATACTAATTAACTCATAATTAATTGAATTTAAATGTAAAAAACATAAGAAATATATCAAATTATTTAGAATTAAACCCTATATCTAGGAAAATTAAAATCCCCATCATTAGACTTCAAATTTGAGATTAACTTAATATTTAAGAAAAAATTAACAATTAATTACAATAAATAATTAAAGCTTATTAAAAATACTAAAGAACTTTTAAACCCCTGAAAATAATTCTACAAGTCATCCCTAACCTTTGGAAGCGATTTCAAGGAATGCCCGTTTCTTGAGCCCTAAACCCCACCTTAGTAATTCTTCTCCTTCTTCCTCATCATTATGCTGATCCTATGAGTTTTGAGTGATGCCCTAATTTTTTTCTTTTGCTTTTTGTCATGATATATACATATAAATTTTTTTCTATTGTCCACCTTATTTTTTGTAGATTTTTGACTTAGTTAGAGTTAGCTATAATGAAAGTTATAGTAAATGATGGTGAATGTGTTTGTGTTACATTTAAGTTTGGGTGATATCAGAATGAAGTTAAAGGTGAACAAAGAAAAAGATGTGAAGGTGGAAAACTAAAAGATAATGAAATTGGAGAATGATTTGATTAATTATTTTGTCCTCAGAGAGAAGGTTGAAAAGATCTATCCATGACTAATTGGGCATGAGTTTAAGTTATATTATCATGTAAGTCACACTTCTCCCAAAGTCTACAAGACTATTTTGAGTGATGTTGAGGTGATGGAAATGATAAGACAATGTCTTGATAGTCGATGGGTTGAAGGTATGGTTTCGTTACAAGATGATGTATTGGATAATTTGATATTAAAAGATTCAGAGCATTGTCCTAGCACCATCAGAGCTATTAATGTTGCTTCAAATAACATTGAATTTGAAAGCTTAAATAATAATCTCTTATGCAACCAGTTTGTGATGATAAAACATTAGAAGTATTTGCTTGCTTCATGATGCTAGTAGATTCAAGCAGTTTCTATGATCTACAACCATTGTTAATAACGTTAGAGTCCAGATAAAGGCTAGCGATAAGTCAAGAGTTATAGCAACATCCTCACATTAAGAGTGTCCTATGAGGGTACGTGCTTTACTATATAGAGATGGTCAGACTTTTGATGTTAGGAAGTTAGATGATATGCATATGTGTCATGGAATTTATAGAGTTGGAAACAAACTTGTTTCGTCAAACTAGATTACTACATAAAGTCAGTGGTGTGTTGTTGATACCATGTCCAAGTTGGTGTGCCCAAAACTCAAAGATCTAGGGGTCATCCTAAGAAAATAATATTAAAAAAACTTTTTAGAAATAAAAACATACATAAAAGAAAGTGAAAATAAATACAAGAGGTGCGGCTTCTCTGGCCATCACAAAACAACTTGAAAGAATCCTATATGAAGATCATTGAGAAATATATGTTTTTTTGGTGAATTAGGATGAACAATTTTGAGTACAACATACAAATGTTTTATGATGATTTTTTAATGGGGGCATATATGTTGTAATTCTTGTATCGTTCATATGAAGAAAATGAGTAATGTAAGAGTTTATTGGCAAAGATGAATGGAATCATTTTGCACTATCTCAAAAAACTTAGATAAGAGTTTACATAACAGCAACAAGTACAAAAGAGATTACTAGTACATTCATATTTCACTTGCTAGTACAACTTTACAGCTCAGGACATTACAATATCTTCTTGAGTACAAAAACATAATAACAAAAGTACAACCAAAGCTAGCAACAACAACTTGATTTGAAACAAGTCAAGCTTCATGGACTTCAATTTCTCCAAAGTCATATCACCCATCATTCTTAGTATCAGATGATGACTTTTGTTTGATGACATTTGATTGTCTTCACTCGAAACTCATGGGACCAGTAGAACAAAGGAGGAGTAATTAGTAGAGATGTGGAGTTTAATGAAGCATGAGCTATAAGGTGAGAATGTGAGAATGAAGTCATTCAAGAAATAGAGAAATTATCCATGGAAATAAAAGATCATTCTCTTCTTCATATTCCAACACTCTATCAACATCTTTGGACCCATATAAATTTGAAAGTCGTACAAGATGGATATTAAAAAGGTACAATAAGTAAATAAATTAAGCCTAGTGGAGAATGACACATAGGAGCTTACAACCCTATTAGAATGATCATAGAAAATCAATCATTGGTCTTATAGGTGTTTACAGATAAAGAAGTATGCAATTAAAGAAGTTTAAAAGTATAAACATGATTGATGATAAATTTAATACAAAAAAGGTAGGCATTGATTGTGATGTAACCTTTTCTCTTGTTATTTGTATGGAACTTGTTCATTTAATATTTTCTCTCATTATACAAAAAGTTTGGTCTATTTATCAAATAGATGTGAAATACTAATTTTTTAAAATAAATTTATTAAAAAAGAAGTTAATGTTCAGCAAATTTCAAAGCCTGTATGATATAAAGTTTATAAATGAAAAAAAAAATTTATATGGCGTTAAGCAGGCATCGAGAGCATGGAAGACAAGGAAGTTAATCAAACCATGGTACAATAATATGAGATTCCATATATTGGAAAGTGAAATAAAATAATAAAACTAAAATTAAAGCAAAATAATGAAACAATCTTAATGATATAATAAGCTTATGCAAAAGAGGTTCTTAGTATATTTAGGATGAGAATTACCAACTACTAAGCACCTTCATAGATATTTATCCCTTATATATATATATATATATATATATATATATATATATATATATATATATATATATATATATATATATATATATATATATATATATATATATATATATATAGTATGGTATTGAAATTGCACGTCGCTATATAGAAAAGCTTTTTGAGACACATTTAAAGTTAACAAAATGTGTCATTAATTTTTTATATCAAATGTATATTAAATAATAGATTATTATACTTTCTTTTTTCAACTTAAACAGTGAATGATTTGGAGATTAAGATGATAGAAAAAATATATTTGTGTTAATTAAAAAAGCAATCAGTTGTTTTCCTCTCTATATTGTAGCATCTTCAAGCATGTGCCATGAAACATCATATAAAAAAAATTGAGTTTTCTCAAAATGGACTTATAAAAGTTTATGTAGGTAATCAATTGGCGATTGTATTGACAATGAATCTATTGCATTATGAAAGAAGAAAGTATTTTGATATTTATTTTTACTACATAAGAGACCCAATCAAGCTAAAACAAAATTCAAATATTATGTACAAATTTTATAACATTTAACAATTGTAGTTCTATTTCCATTTACAAACCAATAAAATTGACCATTAATCTCTAAGTTAATGGTCATATAAAATCTCCTTCTTTCAAAGTGAGGGGTTCATGGAAAAGTGAGATGACATTGCCTTTGATATTCTCTAAGTTAAGCTCACCAACATTCTCATCATTTGATTGTAGATAAAAAAGGTGAGCAACTCGTGGCAAATTTATCACAACCATTTTGAATGTTTCTTCATATTTCGAGGCTTTCATCCATTCATTATTCAAATCTTTCCAGCATTTATCTATAATAGTCCTTATACACTTTTTTGCTTCTGATTCTGAAACATGCTTCTCTTTCATATAGCATTGGATGGATTTTGAAACATCTCCCCTTCGGAGCTCACCCTACATTCATGAAAAATATGTTTATTGTCCATCATCATTAGATTAATGTTTGATTGGAAGAAAACATTTTATAAAATGAGACTAATTTCATTAAATGTGACGTTGATTTCATGTATAACATGTTATCCGGCATTACAACTAAACTTTTTATATTATAATAAAATTCAAAAGAAAACACGGCAACAATGTTAGATAATAAAACTAAACTATCAGTTAAATGATGTTGTTGTATTGTATTTATGAATGATTAACAGTCTGGTTGCAACATTTATTTTTTAAATGAAATTATATTTTTGTGATAGTTCAATTGTATTAAGAGATAATATGTGTGGTAAAATTAGCTTCAAATGAAATCAAATTAGCTTTAAATGATATATATATATATATATATATACTTACCTTTGATGTTCCTAAATCATTGCAAAGCCGAAAAATAATAGATGATTGGCGGATGATGCTTGGATAGAAGTCGAAGCTTTCGAGTGATAAATTTGTTAAGTTATCACTCAGACAAAGTGCCATAACCGAGGTTAAAGGGGCTGCAACTGAAATCCATGCACTATCTAAATATTCTTCAAATGTAGGGCAATATCCAGTGTAATACCATGTTGCCTCCATCATGTATGCTTTGCATAAATCTTGCCACTGAAATATAATAATAATAAATATCAAGAACTTTCGGTAACATTCTCACAAGAACAAAGAATTTTGAATTTATTTACGAGTTTTAACAACTTCACCGCTCTTTTAAGATATGGGAGAATATCCAACCCCTTATCTTCCATGATTTTGCATGCTAAGTTATTCACTGTGTTGAATAATTCTGAAAGGCATGTCTTCATGTATTTAGGAAGCAATTTGCTTGTAGCAAAGTCCCACCTATGTAATCAATTGAAGATGTATTAAAACCTATATGTATATTTATTTTTTTTATCATGTTTTGTTTGTGTGATATTTCCCATAAATGTAAATGCACAACAAAATTATGTCATGAGAGCTCCTACTGGTTTTTTTTTTTACAAGTATGGCAAAAAAGGATTCATGTAAAAAAAGGTTTGAAAGTATTAAAATATTTTTTTATTAGATTTAATAATGAGAATTTGACTCTTATTAGGACATAATGGAAAAAAAAATGATTCATGTAATATACAATAAACACTTATTGTTGTTGTTGTTTTAAAGCAAAACAAATAAATAAAATAGTGCATTTAATAAAAAAAAAAATTTCTTGGAGCAAATAATTAATTTGAGTTCCATTTTTAGGCATAAAATAACTTTACTAATTAATATACAAATGTCTTGACTTTCTATGTAAGCATTCTTCTGTTTTTTGTTGATTGAAATAATAAAAAAATGCATTAGATAACATAATTTAATCTTATGCCATAAAATGAGTTTGTTATTTTGCAGGACAAAATAGTTGTCCTATATATCATTATTATACAATATCTTATATTTTGATTTTAAATATATATATATATATATATATATATATATATATATATATATATATATATATATATATATATATATATATATATATATATATATATATATATATATATATATATATATATATCAATCAATCAATTGTTTAGCACTTATGACATAAATTAGTAGTTTAATAAATTAAATAAAAAATAGATTATTATTAAGTAAACAAAGAACATTGAAAAAATTGCTTGCAATTAGAAATTCTTTTTGATTACTTACCTCTCAACAGCATCGGTAAAGTGTTGTAGCTCGTCCAATGAGCCGTAGATGTCATAGATATCATCTACAACATTTATGAAGCATATTGCTTTAGCAAATTCTTTTCTACATGTTGAGAAACGAGGTTCCATTGCTAAACCTACAGCTAAGAAGTAGCTTTCCAAAGGCCATTCCCTTGCAAAACTCAACTCACCACCAGCTAGATTACTTATTTTTGACCACCACCTAAAATATTATAACAGTATATAAATATATGCTTGTGAAATAAAAATGTAATGTTTTTATGATTTTTAACAATGTACCTTGTAATTTCTTTTAGCTCTCTGTTGTAGATGCTTTGGGTCATGTTGAAGTCCAATTGAGCAAATTCAAGCAAGATTGGGTCCACATCAAGCTCTTTCATGTTGCGAGCATGCTCGATGAACATTGGAGCCTGAAGCTTCGGAATTCTATGGTGCAAAGGAAGCTCCAAGGCGAGGGCTATGTGTTTTGCAAGGACTAGATTTGTTGAAGAATTTGATCTCATGCAATCATTTAGATGTTTTAGAGCAAATTCCTTTGCTTCATCTATTTCATCTTCTCCATCCATAGAAAGAAATGAAGCTTCATAGAGACTTAACAATCCTTTGATATCATGAAAAACACAAGGCTTGAAGCACCCCTTCTCATCTTTGTAGCTTTTAACCAATAAATCTATATAGAATTACAAATTTTATGCATAATTAATTAATTTGTAAGTATTTTGAAGAAAAATAATAAAATGAAAATACTTTACAGGAAAATTAAGCCATATATTGATCAAATTAGGGCTAATTTTTTTTATATAGTTTATATATAATTGAGCCATATATCACTGTCATCTGTAAAAGTAAAAAAAAAAATCTAAAAAGCATAAGACATGACGTTAAAAAACAACCATATAACGCCAAACGTATACTGTGCAGGAGGACATATTGTTTTTTAGTAACCAGCTGGTACCAATACAATAATGTTTTGGTTCCTGACAACTGGCCTTTCATCAGACCATTTTTTTTTTTTTTTTGGACAGGGAGTATCGGCCTTCGGCCACTAATCTCCCCGGTCGACCTAGCGGACTACCCACACCAATTCGCCCGGGCCAACACTTAAGGCTTTCGTGGCCGCCCATGAGAATCGAACCTGAGACCTAGGCTTTGCCAAGGAGGTTCTTTCCTACACGAGCTAAGCCACGGTGGGTTCATCATACCAATTGATTACATGAAAACATAAAAGTATGAGTGAGTTATCACATGATATTATAAATATTTACGATGAGTGCAAAAAAATGTAAGAGATATTTTTTTTAAAAGTCCTTTGATATCATCAAAAACATAAGGCTTGAAGCATCCCTTCTCATCAAAAAATTATTCCGTCAGATTACCTGACGTAGAGCTACATCAGGTAGCCTATAATATGTCGCCACGTGCACTTACTCTTTACCGCGCGGCCCGACGACCCGACTCGGAATGGACCTGGGAGTTTGCGTAGCTCGGTATTGCTAGGTATTTGTCGATTTTGCTCGACAAAAATGAAAAAAATACTATTATGTGAAGATCAATACCGAGCAATACCGAGTTCTTTTAAGTATTACTCGGTATTGGTCTTCACATAGCGGTATTTCTAGTTAATGCCAAGCAATACCGAGTAATACCTAGCAATACTGAGCAAATACCGAGCAATACGCGAACATAGTAATCCCGGATTCGGTCTGAGTCGGGTCGTCGGGCCGCGCGGTAAAGAGTAAGCGCACGTGGCGACATATTATAAGCTACCTGATGTAGCTCAACGTCAGGTAACCTGACGGAATAATTTTTCCTTCTCATCCTTGTAGCTTTTAACCAATAAATCTACACAGAAGTACAAATTTTGATCATATTGAAGAAGTTAATTAAATGTAAATAATATACAGGAAAATTAAACCATATATTGATCAAATTAGTGTTAAAAATTAAATGATGAGGTTAAAGAAGAGCCATATAACCCCACACGTATACTATGTGGGAAAACAGGAGTGACTGGTTTTTCGTCACCTGGTACCAAAACATTAACGTTTTGCTTCCTGACAAGTAACAACTGACATTTCACCTAACTAAATGATTACATGAAAACATGAAGAATGAGTGAGTTATCACGTGATTATAAATACAATAGGATGAGTGCAAAAAAAATATAGGAGATTTTTTTTTTATCACTTTTAAGTAAAATGTTTAATATAAAATAAAATGATAGTGACAGTTTGAAGCGGTCAATTGCCATCAAGCTGGTAGTAGCGGCTAGGGGTGTAAATAAGTCGAGTCGAATGTTTGCCTAATCGAGCTAAATTTGTTTAATTCTTGTTAAGCTCTTGTTTATTGAGTTCGAGTTTAGCTTACTCGAAAACTATTAGGCTCGTGGCTTAATAAGCTCGATTTATTAGCTCTTTAATGAGTCGAGTTTGAGCCAGCTCATGTTACACCTCTAGCGGCAATGATAGTGGAGATGGCCGTAGGCAAACGGTGGTGGCCTTTAGCGAGCGGGGATGGTGGCGATGGTAGCGATGGCTATGACGACCAACAGATAATGGCGGGTGGAGGCAAGCAGTGTCAACGCAATTTGCTTGAGGTAAATAAAAAGAATTTGATAAAAAAAATAGGCGAGTTTACAAAAAACATAAAAAATGAACTAAAGATTGAACAAAAAAAATCATTGAAATTTTACCATGTATTTTTTTTCAGCAAATGGAACTCAAATTTAAAAATCTCTATTTTCGAAAAATTTTACATTTCTTTTTCATCAAATTGAATAGCTAATTGATTACCTTTGGAGATCTCAAAACCGTGCTGCCTTGAAAGCCTAAAATACAAGGCCATGACATGAACGTCCTCAGTGAATTCCATTCTTACCTTTTTTTCTGAATATTTCATCAAATTTAACAAATATTTGATTTCCTCTTCAAAATGATAAGCCACCCCAAGCTTTTGCAATGAATCAAAAAGCTCCAGCTGATCAGCAAAACTCTTCTCCTTAATAAGACGCTTCACATCCTCCTTCAGCTTCTCTCTTCTCTTTTCATGCACATCTCCCTGTATATAATAAATATAATCCCATGAGCTAACAAGAAGAAAAAGAGATATGAACGACATAAATGTATATTACAGTGAAAGAAGTAGTATTCAGAGACTGTATTTGACTGTCATCCCATAAGCTCGGCTGATAATTTGTTGTTCTTCGAAGGGAAGTGGAAGAGTTCGAAGCAACAGAGTAACACTTCTTGCAAAGGCGAAGGTATGGAGTTGTTGAGAAAGACTGAGCGCTGTGCTGTATTTTTAATGGCAGGAAGAAGCCAAAATTTTGCACAAAATAAGTAGAAAGACAAAGATTTGAAGAAGAAGGGAGGCAGTTCATTCTTCTTATTAAAGAATACAAAGGCAGAAATCAAGAAGAAAAGCTGGAGAAGGCCCGTAATGAAGCAATATCTCTGCTTTGAACGTAGTTGTTTCAATCATAATTTATAACCCGTTTGTTTGTGGGTCCGTTTTAGTTATTAAGAAAATTTTGGATTTGACTTCCCTTCTGAAAGTTGCTTCCACCCAACTCATTTAATAAATTATTTCGCGAATGTGAAAGCCATTTTGCATGCATTTAGTGCTTCACTAGTTTAAAAAGACTTGGACAAAAAGATTTTGTGTTAACTTTTATTTATTTCTCAATTATTCAATTAATATGTAATGATATTAATTATATTTTATTTATATTTTAAATTTTATCAATTACTACTATTATGTGCTAAAAAAATTGCATTGGTAGAATTGTTGTTTAATATCCTAGAATTGTTGCATTGGTACCATCTTGAAATATATATAAATCTAATGTCCATAGATGGATGATTAAAAAAACGTAACAATAGGGCTATATGTTGAAAGAAATTTGGTGATGGTGGTGACTGATAGATCCTCTATCACGGACAGAAACCGAGCCAGACAAGAGAAAGAAGAAAGTGAAAGTAATTCTCATTAATCCAAAGGTCTACTGGTGATACATATAAATAGCTAATGAATAAAACTAAGAGCCAATAACAAAGGTACATGTAAGAATCTTGATAACATACAATGTATGGAAGGCTTAGTCTAACAGCCCCCCTCAAGCTGTTGTCTCCGAAGGTGTAATCAGCTTGCTGGCTAGAAATTTAAATCTGGTTGAATGTAATGGTTTTGTGAACAGATCTGCAGTTTGATCCTTGGAGGAGATATGATGAACCTGGATGGATTTGTCCTCGATACAGTTGCATATGTAATGGCAATCGACCTCCATGTGTTTAGTACGGGAGTGAAAAACTGGGTTATTTGCAAGTGCAATTGCAGAGGTATTGTCACAATATAATGTAGTAGCTTTGTTTTGAGGAAAATTTACCTCTTGAAGAAGACAACGTATCCAGATAATCTCGGTGGCAACTGATGCGAGAGCTCTATATTCGGCTTCGGTGGAATAGCGAGCTACTGCAGTCTGTTTATTGACAGTCCAAGAAATGAGTGAGGAGCCAAGAAAGTTGCAATAACCTGTAATTGATTTTTGATCAGTTGTATCTCCGGCCCAATCAGCATCTGTGTTGGATCGGAGGTTGAGATTTTCAGGAAACAGAGGTAGCCCAATGTGTATAGTGCCATGAATAAATTGTAGCAGCCTTTTGAGTGATTCAAAGTGAAGGTTGGTCGGATTCTGCATATGCTGATAGACCTTGTTGACAGCAAATGATATATCCGGTATCGTCAAGGTTAAGTATTGTAACGAGCCAGCGAGTTGACGATATAAGGAAGGATTTGAAAAAGCAGTAGAAGTTTGGTTAGTATGAGAAGATTTAATTTGATATGGAGTAGAGACGGGTTTACAATTTAACATACCTGCTGGGAGAGTATTGTTTGAGCAAAATGACTCTGGCTAAGGTGAAGTCTGTAATTGGTATGAGTTACCTATATCCCGAGAAATTGTGATAGCTGGCCAAGATCATGCATGGTAAATTTGTTGTGCAAGTTGTTGAGGAGTTGCTTGATTGCATTGGGACAGTTTCCTGTAAGGATAATATCGTCGACGTTTACAAGAAAATACATGGATATTCCATTGTTGTGATATATAAGTAGAGAACTATCGGAAGCACTGAATTTAAATCCGAGCGATTGTAAGTGTCCCGACAGTGTAACAAACCACTCACGTGGTGATTGTTTTAAACCATAGAGTGCCTTTTTGAATCTAGAAACATGATGAGGGTGAAGTTCGTTAATGAAACCAGGTGCTTGTGTCATGTAAATGGTGTGATGGAGATGTCCGTGTAAGAAAGCATTCGAGACGTCCAGTTGGTGGATCAACCATGAGTGATGAAGAGCTAGAAGAAGAAGAATATGAATTGTGGTCATTTTGGCTACAGGGCTAAATGTTTCGTTATAATCGAGACCATATTCTTGTTCAAAACCTTTGGCTACGAGACTGGCTTTGTACCGAGCGATAGATCCATCAGAAAGATATTTGGTTCTAAAAATCCACTTGCAGCCTAGAATATTTTGATCGGGAGATGGTGGAACAAGATCCCAAGTGCCATGAGATTGTAAAGCTTGAAATTCCTGGGACATAGCGGTACGACAATGTTCATGACGGGCAGCTTCGGTATATGAGGTAGGATCTGGCGGGTGAGTTATGTGAAGAAAACTGAAATGTGTTTATGCTTCGTGATTCCAGATTTGGATCGAGTCTGCATAATATGTTAATTCGAAGCCAGATTTTGAATGGGAGAGGAAGTAGTGTGATGATCAGATGTCGGAATAGGAATGCACTGGGTAGAATTGCTTGATGGAAGTTGAGGCTCAGGAATATTAGAGACGTTGGTTGGGTGGACAGTGACAGAATTAATGTTAGAAGTGGGAGATGTAGGTGTGTTTGTTGAGATAGGAACCATAAGTAGAGGAGGAACTAAAGTAGAGGGAACAGTAGATGAGGAATTTGAGTTAAGATGATGATAAGGAAAGACATTCTCATTGAATATTATGTGCCGAGAAACATAAGTTTTACCTATTTTAGGATCAAGGCACCGATAGCCTTTTTGAGCAGAAGCGTAGCCGGTGAAAATGCAAGATGTGGATAGCTAGAGGTGAAAGTTTGGTGGTTTTGTAAGGACGAAGCCATGGATAACACAGGCATCCAAAAATTTTGACATGATTATAGGTTGCCGATTTGTGGTATAAAGTTTGATATGGGCTTCGGTTATGAAGAGAACGCATTGGTAGCTGATTAATTAAGTAAGCTGCTGTAAGGAGGGCTTCGGTCCAAAAGAATGTGGGTAGTTGAGCTTCGATAAGAAGACTGCGAACAGTTTCAAGAATGTGACGATGTTTTCGTTCAGCCGTTCCATTCTGAGGTGGTGTGTAGGGACAAGTATACTGATGAAGGATCCCAAGGTGTTTGAATAGAGCCTGAAATTTATGAATAACAAATTCTCCGCCGCCGCCTGAGCGAAAAGTTTTTATTGTGGTGTTGAACTGTCTTGTAATCATGTTGTTAAACTCAGAGAATTTGTAAAACGTATTAGATTTTTTTAACATGGGATAGACCCAACAGAATTTAGAAAAATCATCAATAAAAGAAACATAATATTTGTAGCCATGAGCAGATATATGAGGAGAGGGTCCCCAGACATCTGAGTGGACTAACTCAAATGGAGTCGTATTAAAACTAGTAGAGTTAGCAAAAGATAAGCGACGACTTTTGGCCAATCTACTGGTATTACAATTTAAGATATGCAACTTATTACAAGAAACATGAATATAATGTTGTAGTTGTTGAATGGTATTGACAACCGGGTGTCCCAAGCGTTTGTGCCATAGATGCGGCACTTCTTGAGCTGAAAAGAGAGCAAGATTTTGAGACGAGGTGATCGAACGAATGGGATACAGTCCGTCAAGGCAGGGACCCTTGAATAGAAGTCGTCCCGTCGTCAAATTCTAGATTTGAAAATCATTAGCAGAGAATTTGACAGTACAGTTGTTGTCATGGGAGACGATGAATAGATATAAGGTTAAACAAAAGGTTCTGAACATAAAGAAGATGGTGAAGTTGAAGATTACCTGACGGTGTAGGGAGAATACCTTTGCCGGAGTTTTGGATGGGGAGTTGGTGGCCATTACCTAGTGTTATGTTCTGAGAGCCGGTATAAGGTTTTGTGGAATGGAGTTGTGAGGAGTCGGACGTCAGATAACTTGTAGCACTACTGTCAAGAAACCAGTTCGTGGAGGCAATAGACTCGGACGGAGCGAAGAGAGCTGTGTTGGTTTGTTCATCAGTGTAGTTGGGATCATAACGATGCCAATATTTTATTGCAGAGTGCCCTGTTTTGAAACAAATTTGGCAAATCGTGGAAGAAGAGGCTGATCTGTCGGAGCGAGGCCGACTGGACTGATTTGAACCATTTGAACGACCGCGAAAATTGTTGTTTTGGTTGCGCCCTCGACCATGATAAGCGGCAAGAGCAGTGGCAGGTTCGGAGATCTGGAGACTTTGAAGTTCTTTTGTAGTTTCTTGAGCAAGATTTTGCTCTTCACTACAAAGAAGCGTATATAAATCATCTAGACTGATTGGTTGGAGATTAGTACGAATGGCAGTCTTGAATGCCTGGTATTGCTGTGGTAGACCATTAAGAGTATAAAGGATAACATCTTCAGGATCAAGCGGGCTACCGGTGGCGGCAATGGCATCAACTTTGGATTTCATGGCAAGTAGATATTCCGACATGGTTTGATTTTTCATTGATAAGTGATGTAATTCGTTTCGAAGCTGGATGGTGCAGGAGCGAGTGGACGATTGAAGACGACGAGATATGGTTTGCCAAATGTCCGAGCAGTGTTCTACAAAAAGAACGTAGGGAAGTATACTTGGTGAAATAACGGAGTAAAGTGCAACAACAAGATTTTGATCAAGAAGCGTCCATTGGCTTTGAAGATTTTGAAGACTTGAGAACTCCGGATTGGGTAATTATCAGCGGTAAGGGTGATAGAGATGAAGCCTTTGATGTTGCTCAAAAGAAATTTTAGCTGCGGTGGGATGGGTTGAGAGTCAAGAAGATTACCAGAATGTTGTCCAGTATGAGATGTAGCGTCGGAAGACGCGGCAGAGGAAACCATTGATAGCAAACGAAGGTAGATGAAAAACAAAGAAGAAGAAAGGCTATGGGGAAGGGCGGGAACAAAGATGGAGAAATAGGTTCTTGCCGGCTCTGATACCATGATAGATCCTCTATCACGAACAAAAACTGAGCCAAACAAGAGAAAGAAGAAAGTGAAAGTAATTCTCATTAATCCAAAGGTCTACTGGTGATACATATAAATAGCTAATGAATAAAACTAAGAGCCAATAACAAAGGTACACGTGAGAATCTTGATAACAGACAATGTATGGAAGGCTTAGTCTAACAGTGACAATTGTTGGTGGTGCTCGTTGGCTATGACACAGTTGGTGGGAAATACAAGAGAATTATTTTGTTCTTTTAACTCTTGAACCTTCCTAACCCCTATTTACAAGCTTTTTTGAGATGGACATTTTGGTCATAATTCGAGGCACTGCATCGTACAGTCCATATTGACCATGTTGATTGTGGATTGTTTATCAAATAATTGAATATCTTAATAATGTCAAAATCAAGTGATCGCATGCTTGTTAGATTTGTCTCGTCAGTTGCTCAACTTGAATATGAGGATGCTATGATTGGAGGTTGTTCGATCAATCAACTTATAATAAGAGCTTAATTTGAGCCCATTCGGAACTAGATTGAATCACTTGCAGCATCGATAGATTCGTTTCATCAAGACTTCAGTTTGAATAAAAGTTTATTGACATCAATGTTTGGATGATCATGACTTTCATTTTTGAAGGTTTTCAATTCAATTGTGTATCAAGATTCGTGTCGATTGTATGAATTTTAATAGTATCATTTGTCATCCTATTTTTCGACATTAATTCATGTTACATCTAAAATATATTTTAAAATTTTAAAATCTTCTGCAACCCAAAAATTAAGCTGAGGGTTTTGAAGTTCCCACATGTCCTCTGATAGTACAACATATGCAAATATTTATCCGCACGTTTTAAATACCTAAAACATTGAATATATGGATATATGCCTTGTAATATTATAAAACTTTAAAGATAGTGTACTAGCTGAAATTCACCCGGATACTCTTGTCATGTTTTGGAAGCTTGTTTAATTATTATATTTAAATAGTAATAGATTTTAACAATGTTAAGCAAAATATCACATATCTTGGATGAGTTGAATTATTTAATTACAACTTACATTGAATAATTATTAAATATTTACATATCTACCAAAAATTGGCATGACATGAGTGGCATGAATCGCAATGTAAAATTTAAATTAAAAATTTCAATAGTTTAAATTTTATATCATTTGAATTTTCATTTCTGCAAACTTATAATCGAATTGAATGTATCGACAAGTCGAATACAATGATACACAAAGTGGTCCAATCTGAGACTAAATGAGATCAAATCAGATATTTAAAGCATGATTAGAAACTTTAAATTTTTATTGGATGTCCAAATGATTTTCAAATTTTATATTTTAAAATAGCCAAATCGAACAATTTGATGAGATGAATATAACGTCGTGCCAAAGATTAGTCAATTCCAAGATAAAAAGCATATAAATTTAGAGAGAGTCTCATTGTCTATATAGAGGGCATTCAAGAGTTGAGAGAGGAAGAGAGAACCTTAGCATTTTCTAGCTCTCGTCACCCTCGATGTCCATCACCAATTCCCTCTACCGATGATGATCATCAACTCTAGCGGACAACCTCCACCAACGATTATCGCCATTGTCTATAGACTTCAGCCAAGATCTAATCACACTGTTAGGCTTTAATTCCGTGCTTTGGACACCATATTTTCTAAAATCCCTACAATAGAGAAATCAGACATTTTATTTTCAAATAATCCTCTCTTATTCAAGTCTGAGGAAGAAAATATTCGTGTATCTCATTACATAAAGTGGATTTTTCAACCGGATCAGTTCTCGTTATTTTTTTACCTTCTCAAGTTTTCCATTTGAAGTTTTTTTAACTTATGTAACTTTTATATGTGCATGTTGAACTTTTGTCCAAAATTAAGACATAAAATATCAACTTTACCGACACAAAATTTCTAACACGTAAGAAAATTAATTAATTTCATTAATTCTAATTATTTTGATTATATAATAATGATAAAATATAATTATCATTATTCAAGTTTAGTTACTATTTAATTAGTTTAATATAAGTTTAAAAAAATAATTACTTTTTCTTATTTATTAAATTATTTGGGTTCTGTTAGGTGACCGACCAAATTGCATTGCGTTCTCCACATAGCCATTCTTTTTTCTTGGAGTAGGACAAGAGCTCGAATTTCGCCCACAAGAATTCTTAAATTTTTTTTGTTCCAATCAGAATGCTAAGAGTATTGGCCTGGTACATCCTATGCCACAAGAAAAAAAAAAAAAAACATTGACTATAACCAAATTTGCACATGGAAATGTATTCATGAGAGATGTTTTTAAAGACTTCTTCAATTATATGTGGTGAATTAGATGACTTCATTATTAAATTTTATATTACAATAAATTTTGTAAATAGTTTTGTTGTGTCCTAGAGTATTCACAGCGGTAGAGAAATATAAAGTTTAGCGTCTTAACGTTGTACGAAGATCCAGTATGCAATAAGATAAAAAGAGATGGCGCATCATTTATAAGAGACACCAAGATTTTTACGTGGAAAACCTCTGAAAAGGGAAAAAAATCACGGGCCTAGCCCAATTGGAATGAATCCACTAATATTTGCAGTTGATCACAAATAAGACCTTTTATTGGGGGAAGGCCTTAGCTTAATGTAACAAATATACATCGTACAGAGTATGTTACATGGTGAAAATAGGAAGAATCACTGTTGATGTGTTCACTTGATCGGAAGGGCCATAATCGGTGGGCGACGGAAGTCGGAAGGATTGTAGTCGGTGGGTGACGTAAGTTAGAAGGACAGTAGTCGGTGGGCGCCGGAGGTCATAAAGATCGTTGTCTGGCAACGAAGATCGGGAGGACGGCGTGGGGTAGAAGTCCAGCGTTGGACATAAGTCCAGTGTTGCATAGAAGTCTGACGAATGTCTGGCGACGGGCAAAAGTCCGACGACAAGTAGAAATACGGCGAAATTCTGGTGATGGGTGGAAGTCCGGCGTTCGGTAGGAATCCGACGACGGGCGGAAGTCTGGCGTAGGGTAAAAGTCCAGCGTCAGGTTGAAGTCCGGCATCGAGTTGAATTCGGGAGATGAGCGAAGGTTCTGTGATCACTACTCAACACGAACAAGACAAGTCTTATCGCATTGAGGAGTCTCTTCCTTATTAATTATCCTTGCTTCCTTCGCTTCTCTTCTCTTCTTGCTTGGGCCTCTTTCTTCCCCCCTTTCGAGCTCCCTTCTATGAAAAATGAGGGGTCAATTTATATTTTGCTGAGAGTGGCATGGCTAGTAAATATCAGGAAGATCAATGGTAAATTGTGGGTGGTTTGAATCGACGTCTGATTTTGAATCCTTTGATAATAGACCGTTTATTGGGCATTTGAATGTCTTAATGATATCAAAAATTGGCGATCTTGAGCTCATTGGATTTGTCTCGTCAAGCATCTCGATTCTCCTATAACCATGTCATGTTTGGAAACTGTTTGGTAATCCAAATTATGGTTTTAACCTCTCAAAGATACTTTGAGTCTTTGATTTGGATATATTTTGAGCTCGAATTGGGTCAAATTTTGTGTCGTTAAGTTTGTATTTCCAAGAAGCTCAATTCGACTATAAGTTTGCTGAAATTGAAGTTGAGATGGCCTCCGAATTAATTTTTGACGTTTCCAACTTGATTCTGCCTCGATATTCGTGCCCAATCAAGATAATTTTTTGATGACATACAGTTTTGCCCCTCTATTTTCGGACGTTGAAACATATAGAGTCTGAAAATATATAGTACAACATTTCAAACTATTTGAACTGTAGAATTATAATTTCCGAAAAATTACGAGGTGTAATTGCTTCCTGGACATCAACGTGAACCTCGAAAGAGATTTAAAAATAAATTTATAGATTTGTGTAAGTATGTGAATTTTCTATCATACTGACATTTATCGAAAATCATTTCAACCCAATTGAAATGAAGAGACTTGATTTGTTTGGACATTAGAAAATCATTGATCTTTTAAAATGAGAGTTCTCTAAGCATCTCATTTGGCATGAGAGGACAGCATTGATAATATTATTCCCGAAAAGTATATACTTGAACAGGATTCTTATATAGAACTCATATGCAAGATTGTAATTTGAACGGATTGTGCATAGAATGAAAAAAAATTTGTGCATGACTGAGAGTTGCGCCCTTGGGGCGCCCGTTTATAATAGTAGTCGGTTATGATAACCGGGTGTCGTTATGCATCTTTTTTTTTTGTAGTGGGGCCCATAGTCTTTTTTTTATGGCGGCGGCTGCCCCTCCTTTTATTTTTTTTTTTTTTTTTTGGAGATTTACATACATATCACTCTATACTATTTTATTTACATAATAAACACCTAAAATTTTAATATTACATATATACCATCCATAGTTCATTTTTATATCAAATATGAGTGGTATAAATGAAATATATGAGTGGTAGGAATGAAATATGAGTGGCATATTTGATATTAAAATAGTATAGGGTGGTATGTATGTAATATTAAAGTTTTAAGTGTTAGATATGTAAATAGGATGTTATGAAGTGATATGTATGTAAATTTTTTATTTTTGCATGGGGCCCACCTTTTTTTGAAATAAAGAGATAAATTTTTATCTCTTATTATTTTTTGGGTGGGTCCCAAAACATTTCTAAACAATTCTAAAAGAATTTTTGACATAATTGGAGGCAAAATTCCCCCTAATTTTTAACAATTTTCCCCTTTTTTTTCCTATAAATACTCCCATGGGCATGAGGCAAAATGCTCATCTATTATTCTCCCTTCCTCCTCTAACTCTGTTAGAAATGAGGCATTCCCCTTTCTTTTGTAGGTGACATCCCCTAATAAAATCCAGGGCCCCTCTAATTATGTAGAAGTTGAAATTTTTGCAGTCATTCTTCTTTTTTCTCCTCCCTTATTCTAACTTTCTTACAGTTGAGACATTCCCCTATTTTTTGTAGCTGGCATCCCCTACGAAAATTTAGGGCCCCTCTCCTTGTGTAGAAGTTGAAATTTTTATAGTTATTCCTTTTATTTCTCCTCTCTCATTCTAACTTTCTTACAGCTAAGGCATTCCTCTGTTTTTAGTAGGTGGCATCCCCTACTCAAATTCTGGGCCCCTCTCCTTGTATAAAAGTTAGAATTTTTGTAGCCTTGCATTTTTTCTCCTCTAGTATTCTTCTTATCTTGAAGGCATTCCACTATTGGAGATAGACGACATTCTCCTATCAAGCTTTAGTGTCACTCTCTTGTGTAGAGGAGATTTTTTCCTCCTTGTTTTTCTTTTGCGTTCTTCTTCTTATATTGGAGGCAATCCACTATCAAAAATAGACGACATTCCCCTATCAAGCTTCAGTATCCTCTTATGTGTGGAAGGATATTTTTTCCTCCTTGTTCTTCTCTTGTATTGTTCTTCTTGTATTGGAGGCATTCCACTATCGGAGATAGACATCATTCTCCTATCAAGCTTCAGTGCCCCTCTCTTGTGTAGAACAAGTCAAGATGAGAGGTTATCTTCTTAATATACAACCCTTAATAGAAGAAGATCAATTGCTGCGTGCATGTGAGGGTGATTTGAGAAGATTTGATGGTAATAGTACACGAAAAGAAAACTATAAGTTATTAGTAGATGAGAAGAATTTTGATGATGTTTGAGTAAAAGTCTATCGACGATGGATGATCAAGTTGAAGTCTGTTGGAAGTCAATGGCCAAGTTTAGAGCTGAAGGAGAGATTTGGAGGGTGTGCTACTATCAGTAGTTGAGCGAGAAGTTGATGATGACATATATAAATTATAGGATCAATGGCTTACATCAAACAAAGGGTCGATAATGGCGGTTATCTAGTAGCATTTTGCTAAAGCAATATACATCTATATTGATGTGTGCGGACATCAATATCCCTTATGGAAGGGGTTGAAGTGGTGTACACTATTAACATTCTAGCGACACACTAATAGTGTCAATTGAGTTGAGGCCTCATGAAGATAATATTATAATCTTTTTTTTAAAGAAGAAGTTGTAGGAAATGCATTGATATGTAATAGAGAAGAAGTTACTTGAATCCACTAAGAATATTTGACCTGTCTGAGGTTGTATGTTAGAGCCCTGCACGGTGATGTTAACCTATGTTAAATAGGACAAGAGAATCCACCAAGAAATTATGACCTATTTGAGGTTATATGTCAGAGTCATGCTTGATGACATTAACTTATGTGGAAAAGATTGAGAAAATTCACCATGGATGTATGATCGTGCTTAATGACATTAACCTATTTGAAAGAGGTTGAGAGAATCCACTAAGGATGTATGACCTATTTGAGGTTATATGTTAGAGCTCTGCTCGATGATGTTAACCTATATAGAAGACGTCGAGAGAATCCACCAAGGATGTATGACCTATCTGAGGTTGTAAGTCAGAGCCCTTATCAATGATTTTAACCTGTGTGGAAGAGGTTGAGAGAATCCACCAATGATGTATGACTTATCCGAGATTATATATTAGAGCTCTTCTCAACGATGTTAACCTATATGGAAAAGGTTGAGAGAATCCACCAATGATATATGACATATCCGAGATTGTATGTCAGAACCCTGCTCTATGATGCTAACCTATATGGAAGAGGTCAAGAGAATCCACAAAGAATGTATGACCTATCTAAGGTTGTATGTCAGAGCTCTGCTCGTGACATTAACTTATGTGGAAGAGGTCGAATCGAATCCCCTGAGATTGATTTTGCCTTGATTGGGAGGGGGCGAACGTCGCGTGTATCCTGAATCAAAGGTGAAGAATGGTCTATCTATAGATAATTATTATCTTTTTAATGTCAAGATTAAGACATTGCCTAAAGAGTATAAGTCCAACAAGGGACTGTATAAAGCTTATAGTTGATTGAAAGCATCTTGAAGTTGAAAAGCATTGGAGGATCTTTTTGACCATGGTTAAAGTCAAAGTTGCCCCCTAGCCTGCATCTGATTCTTATGAAATTGATGTAATAATGGATAATATCAGGATGTTGATAAGAGCTATCTTTTGAGATTGGAGCAATAATTACCCCCTAGTTGGGAACAAATTTCCTATAGACGGTGACATTACGTCCTAGAGTATTCACACGGTAGAGATGTATAAAGTTTAACATCTTAGCATTGTACAAAGATCCATTACACATAGAGATAAGAAAGAGAAATTGTGCATTATTTATAGGAGACAGAGATTTTTTTTTTGTGGAAAACCCCTAAAAAGGGGAAAAACCCACGAGGCTAGCCCAATTTAAATGAATCCACTAGTATTTGCAGTTGATTACAAATAAGGCCCTTTATTGGGAGGAAGGCCTTGGTTTGATGTAACAAATATAAATCATACAAAGTATATTACATGGTGAAAATAGGAAGAAGCACTGTTGATGTGTTCGCTTGGTTGGAAGGGCCATAGTTGGTGGGCGATGGAGGTTGGAAGGACTGTAGTCGGTGGGCGATGTAAGTCAGAACGATCGTAGTTGGTGGGCGAGGAAAGTCATAAAGACCACTGTCTGGCAACGAATGTTAGAAGGACGACGTGGTATATAAGTCCAGAGATGGAAATAAGTCCAACGTTGGATAGAATACCGACAAATGTCTAGCGACGGGCATAAGTATTGCGAGGGGTAAAAGTCCGATGGAATTTCGATTACGGGTGGAAGTCCGACATCCAATAGAAATTTGGCGATGGGCAGAAGTCTAGTATCGGGTAGGGGTGTAAACGAGTCGAGTTTAGGCCCTTATCGAGCTCGGCTCGTTAGATGGAAAATGAGCTCGAACTTGAGCTCGAGCTCGACAGTCGAGCTCGAACTCGAGCTCATTTCACTGTAAACAAGCTTGAAGCTCAAACTCGAGCTCATTTCACTATAAACGAGCTTGAGTTGGTACGCGAGTGGGCTCGCTAGGCATGGGATGGGATTTTTAAATTTATGCGAGATTTTTTTAAAAATTTTAAAAATTAAGTGGGATTTTTAAAAATTAAGCAAAATTTTTTAAACTTTGACAAAATTTAAAAAATAGGAAATTTTTAACATTTAAATAAAATTTAGGTGATTATTATTATTATTATTATTGTTATTTTTTTTAATAAATAAAATAAAATATTTTAAAAATATCAATATTTATTCGAGCCGGCTCGAGCTCGTTTACTAAATGAGCTTGAACTCGAGCTTGAGCTCGACTCGCAAACTCGATAAGCTCGACTTGCGAGCCCATAAATGAGTCGAGCTCGAGCCGGCTCAGCTCACTTACACCCCTAGCGTCACGTAGAAGTTCGACGTTAGTTGGCGGCTGGGCGGAACTTCGACGTCGGTATACTTCCAGGAGAAATTCTGGCGGTGGTTAAAGAGAAGAGTCTTCCTTCTTATCCATATATATTAGAGAGATCCATTGGACACCCAAGGAGAGTTTCAAAATAATTTAAAATAAATTTTTTATTTAAAAATACATAATATATTATTTATTTAAATTGTAATTAAGTATTTATGCAATTAAATGATAGCAAAATAATTAACAAAAAATATGTTTTGATAATTAAAAGTAATTTTAAAATAAAATCCTTAATTTTCTAAAAAAATTAAGCTATTATGTTTATTTTAAGGATTTAAAATGAATTAATTATGAATATTTAAAGAGTATAAAGTAAATATAAGATATTTAGAATAATTAATATTTTAAAAATTATTATTAAATTAAAGTAATTTAAATATGAAATTTCATCTGAATTAAAAGATAATAATTTAAAAAAATGATTTTTATAAATTTAAGAAAATATTTAAATTTTAATTAATTAATTAATTATTATTAGATATTTAAATATTTAATTAATTAAAAAAGTACTTAAAATAAAAATATTTCTTAGTTTAAAATTAAATAATTAAAAATAATTATCTATTTTTTAACATAAAAATATTTTTTATTGTTTAAAAATAATTATTATCAACAAGTATTTCTTAAATAATAATTATATATTAATATGAAAATAATTATTCAAAATAATTAAATATTAAATTAAATTTTAAGTTCAAATATATTAAATATTTCTCTGAAATTATAAAATATATTTTAAACTAGGATTTCATTTTTTAAAAAAATATTTTAATCATTCATAATTAATTATTAATTAAAAAATAACAAATACTTAATAATTACAATAATTTAAAATTTACCAAAAGCCAATTTTATTTTTAAATTTAAGAAGATATTTTTCTTAAAAATTTGATATATAATATGTAATTTTTGAATTTTAAAATATTTTTAAATAATTATTTTAAAAAATCTATATTAAAATGGACTTAAAAATAATTATAAATCTAATTTTATATTAAATGGTGGCAGGCGCAGTTTGCAATCATGGTCAATAATTGCGCCGCCGCGCAATTGTGCCGTATGATTGCGGGATGAATGCCCATGGCATTATCCAACTTAACCATGTCAGTGACCGCGGGGAGTCTTCTGATCGCCTATGGTTTGAAATCAACAGTGTTGATTTCATTAGACAGAGAAACTGATCGCGGGATCAAATTTTACAGTTGACCCTGACTGTGAAACGACCATATCGCTATAGTTGATCGCGAGATCAACGATCCTGATCTCTCTGCGGCGAAAAGGAAGCATAACCTGAGCCTAGAAACATTTTTTGGCTCATTCTATCTATCAAGTGCATCAAATCAAATGAAATTTTAAACATGGATTCTATGCATGAAGAGCATTCATGAGGAACAAAAATAGTGTTATAAAATGCATTGTGCTAGAAGTTATTTAGATATAGGTGTTCTAGTCTCGGGTTAGAGAATTTATCTAATCCAATAGATGGATTTAGGAGATCTAGGGTTCTCTGAGCTTACTGACTTTCCGCATATAATTCCTAGTCGAAGTCGAGGCTTGAAATGCTATAAATCGACGTATAGGAAGCTTGGAAGATTTGGAACCTCGAGTCACTAGAAACTTGCCGCCGATGGGTGTTGTCCGATAAGTTTGGCTTGGGAAAGGTGGGGAGAGGTCGAGGGAACTCACACACAAAATTTCTCTAGTTAGGAGGGACTAGGGTGAGGGCAAAAGCTAAAATCCTTGCCAAAGTAACCCTAATATGCCTATTTATAGACTTAGGCTTAGGATCAATGGCCAAGATCATTTCTAGATTTGATTAGGAGGGAAACAGGTCTATTTGGCCATGGTTTGGGTAAAGGTATAATTACAAAACATTTAAATACATTAAAATGGAGATGTTTAGACCTAAATAAGCCAAATTTGACCAAACAAGGCTTGGGTTGACCAAGCCATTAGTTGACCTAGTCAACTTAGTCAATTGGACCCAAGTAGGTGGGGGATGGAGCCAAGAAAAAATTTGGAATTTATTTGAATAAAAAGAGAGAGGGTTTGGGTTATTTGGTCAACATGGTTTGACATACTTAACTAGGTTGACCTAGGACCTGAGTCTTTGCTCCATAGACCTGGTTGAACCCTTGAACTGAATGGAAAAGATCTCTGGTCTAGCTTGGTTAATTTGACCAAGTCAACCCCTCTTGACTTAGGGTTTAGGTTAAAACAAGGTCAACAAACATCATCAACAGATAATCTCTTTCCAGAATCAAACACACACTTTCTAAAATAAGATACATGAAAGACATTGTGTATATCATACATATGATCAGGTAATAATAACATGTAAGCAGAACTACCAGCCCGCTCAATCTTCTCAAAAGGTCCAATATACCTTGGACTGAGCTTGCTAATTTTTCCAAATTTACTATCACTTTCATAGTGCTGACTTTAACATAAACTAAGTCACCAATCTAAAACTCAACCAACCTGTGTTTCTGGTTGTAATACTTTTTCCTCTTATCTTGTGCAGATTTTGACTTTTTTCTAATAAAAAAGTTCTTTGTTGTAGTATCATCCACAAAGTTTGAACCTATTACCTATCTATCTCCCACCTTTGTCAATGTCAAAGGAGTCCTATAATTTCTTCCATACAAAGCTTCATAAGGAGTTATGCTTATGCTGGATTGATAACTATTATTATATGCAAACTCTATCAATATGATATGATCCTCCCAACCTCCCCTAAAATATAAAACACATAATATCAAAAAATCATCCAGTACTGAATAGTCCTTTTAAACTGTGCATCTGTCTGCGGATGAAAATTCGTATTGAAGTATAACTTCGTACCTAGTCCCTGCTGAATACCTCTACAAAATTTGGAGGTAAACCTGCCATCCTGATCAGATACAATCACCTTCGGCATACCATGCAACCTTATAATATCTTTAACATAGATTTGTGCTAACCTGTCCTCTGAATATGTCTATCAAATCAAAATGAAATGGATAGATTTTATTAGTCAATCGATAACAACCAAAATAACATTATGCCCTTGCCTCAATTTGGGAGAACCCATAGCAAAATTCATTATTTCCTCTTCCTATTTCTACTCTACAAAAGGTAAGGACTGCAGAAGACCTCCTGGTCACTGATGCTCTTCCTTCACTAGCTAACAGACCTCACACTTTGACATAAACTCTGATATTCTTCTTCAATACAGGCCACCAAAACATACCCTTCATATCTCCGTATCTTGCTACTTCATGGATGAATATTATAGCCTGAATAATGAGCCTCATGAAGAATCTCCTTTCTCATATCTCAAAAATAGGAACCCAAAGTCTATCCTTACAAAAAATGACACCAGAATAAAAAACTCATAGTTCAGATTTCTTACCAAATTTGATTTATAAAAACTTATTTTATGAAAACATATTAGCCATGGATCGAAATTCAAAAGTTTTTAAAAACTTATTTTATGAAAACCGCTCTGATACCACTTGAAAGTTCGTTAGGATGTTAAGCCCTATGAACTTAGTCCCAAAGCTAATTAAAAGAGAAGTGAATCGGTAGCAACGAAATCTAGATTCACCACAATGAAAAACAAGGTGTGGAAATTAAAATGCGGAAGCAATAATAAGAAAAGAACACACCGGATTTATAGTGGTTCGATCAAACCTTGATTTACGTCCACTCCTTGGAGGCACCCTCCAAGTATTGTACTAACACAAGTGTCTCTCCTTTAGCCCCCACAGCTAGGCGGAGAAGCCCTTACAAAATCACTTCCACCTCTCCCGGTGCGGCGGAGTTGCCGGGTCCTTTGACACCAAAGAGACTTCTTCTTTGGTGAACTTACCTCGAGACAAGCCTTGAATCCGATGGTACTAAGGTGCGAGTTCACCGAAGCAACCGTGTGGAAGCCCTCTACACTCCCTTGAGTCCCCCCTCACAGGATCTTCTTCCTCTCTCAAACTCCACCCTTTCCTCTCTCCCTTTCAAGCTCTCTCTTCAAGTTTCCTCCACAAGAACGAAGCTACAATGGCTGCCAAAGACACTTACAAAAAGTGTTATGCCAAAGCTTAAATAGAAGCTCTTAAAACGAGCTCATTAATGCAAGTTGCCGACATTATCGTCCAGGCCGATAGGCATATCGTCCTGGCCGATCAGACAAATTAAGCTCATTAGCCTGGGACGATTTGAGACGATCAGAAGAAAATTGGTTACATCGTCCTGGCCGATCTCACGATCGTCCTGGCCGATTAGTTTAAAACTGATTTCAATCATCCTGATCATAGCCCTGAATACAAGTTGTCCGATATAGATCGTCCAGGACATCGTCCTGGCCAATCATTCGATCGTCCCGGACGATGTGATCGTATCAATCAACCATTAATGCTTTCCAAAGATACCAGATCAATTTAGGCATGATTGAGTTAGATCGTCCTGGACGATAATAATATCGTCCTGGCCGATTTCCTAAAACAAAGAATTCCTAAATTGATTATGGCGGCTGATTCTTTCTGAATTGAGATTATCGTCCTGGCCGATACAAGTATCGTCCAGGCCGATCTGTTGACGGCTACCTTAATGAAGATGCCCTAATCAGGGTTTCTGATTTTGGATAGATCGTCCAGGCTGATATTAATATCGTCCCGGACGATGTTACCAAAAATAGAAATCATATAGGGAGCAAGAGAATTTCTACCAAGTTATAGCCACACCAAATACAACATACTCAAGAAAGGAAAAAGATTAGAAACTGACACAGACCTAGTCTACCCAATCTTGAGCTGATTCCAAAATGCAGTATGATCGTGTGGACCTGAAACATTAGCACAAAAGGCAATTGTAGAGAAATAAGTAATGTTTGCTATCATCAAAATCATAAACCAATTATCCGCAACACATTGATCCTTGATCAACTCAAGCCATCTTATTTGCCTCAAATTTATATCCTTCTGAGTGAATATGTATTTTAGACTATGATGATCAGTAAAAATCTCACACCATATGCTGTACAAATAATGCTATCAAATCTTCAAAGCAAATACAATAATAACCAACTCTAGATCATACATCAGATAATTTTTTCATATGGATTCAAGTATCTTAAAGCATAAGGTATCACTCAACTATGCTACATCAAAATGCACCCCAAACCTCTCAGTGATGCATCATTGAATACCTAAAATTCTTTTGTACAAGAGGAAAGATCCAAACTGGAGCAGAAGTCAAACAATCATTCAATCTCTAAAAACTAGTCTCTCACTCTAGTATCCAGACAAAAGCTACAAACTTCTGAGTTAGTCTCATCAAAGGTGCAAAATTTTTTAGAAACCCCTTCACAAACTTACTATAATATCCAGTCATACCCAAGAAACTGTGTATCTCAAACACAGTAGTTGTCCTCGACCAATTAGTGACTACATGAACTTTTTGGGGATCAAAAGAGATACTGTCATCATTAACCATGTGTCCCAGAAATAAATACTACTCAACTCGAACTCATATTTGAAGAATTTTGCATATAAATGATGTTACCTCAAAGTCTCCAAAATAATTCTCAGATGTTTGACATGATCTTCCTCACAAGTTGAATATACCGAAATTTCATATATGAAAACAATCACAAACTAATCCATATAATCTTTGAATACTCTATTTATCAGATCCATAAAGAAAGCTGGTGCATTAGTCACCCCAAATGGCATGACTGAAAACTCATAGTGTCTGTAACGAGTACTGAAAGATGGCATCATCACATTAGCCTCTCTCACCTTCACTTAATAAAAACCTAATTGTAGATCAATCTTTAAGAATACAGAAGATTCAACAAGCTGGTTAAATAGATCATCAATTCGTGATAGTGGATACTTATTCTTGATAGTAACCTTATTCAACTCTCTATAGTCAATACATATACGCATTGTACCATCTTTTTTCTTCACAAATAGAATAAGTGCTCCCCAAGGAAAAATACTAGGATAAATAAATCCCCTGTCAACCAACTATTGAAGCTAAACCTTCAACTCCTGAAGATCCTTTGGTGCCATCCTATACAGAGCTTTAGATATCAGGGCCATACCCTAAAATATGTTAATACAAAACTCTAAGTCTCTATCTGGAGGTAAACTAATTAAGTCATTAGGAAATACATCTAAAAAATCTTGTACTATTGTGATATCAGAAAGAGAATCAATATCTATAATCCTATCCCAAATTGATGCTAGAAATATCATACAACCCTTCTTCCATAATCTATCTACCTCTAATAAAGAGATCAAATAGGATAAAATACCTCTAACTCCTTGAAATTCATAACTCTCATGACCCATAAATAATGTAACTCGCTTCTTGTAGCAACTAATCTGAGCCCTATACTGACTCAACTAATTCATACCTAGAATAACTCATAAGAGGAAATAGGTAATAAATCAAACTGGATTTTCACTTATTATAAAAAAATCTCAATATCACAAAAATAAAATCTGCTGGCTATTATGCTATCTCCAGCTAACAAAATAACATAAAAAAGAAACATGCAATGCAACTGAAGCCAAGGGTAGTGAATCGAAGAAATGCTCGGAAATAAAGGAATGACTAGCTCCATAATCAAATAAAACATGACATGGATGTTCATAAATATAAACTATACTTGTCACAACATCTGGAACATCTCAGACCTCCTGCTGAGTCAAACTATATACATGTAGTTGAACTGGAACTGGAGCTACAAAACTACTAAGCTTTCTCTGACCACTACCAGATTGTCTCCTTGCCACAAAACCTAAACCACCAACTCTACCAGATGATCCATCAAAAAAGGTATGGAGAGGCACTTCCTTCGATTTCCCTATCGATCTAATAAAACACTTAGATCTAAACTCAGAATGTTAGTCAAATCCTACTTGTAGACACTCTACTACTCGATGCCCTGTTTAATCACATCTAAAACACTATCTAGTCATTATGTAGCATGTACTAGAATGATGTTGACCACAAATCGAGCACACAGGTGCCCCACTGACAAACCCAGAACTGGCTACGCTGCTACTACCATAGATTTTTGTAAATATCGACTGTCCACCTCTCCTAGAATCTCTGGCTGTAAATATGCTCTTCTTCCCAACAAAGTCACTACCATAATTCTAACCACTGAACCTCATCGTACTAGAAGTCCACCACTATTAAGTAGTCATCAGAATTTTCTCTATCAAACAAGCTCTCTCCACAAGCTCTGAGAAATCAATAATTTAAAATAGCACAAGAGGCTATCTCAGACTATCATGAAGTTCTCTTAGAAACCTTTAGCACTTCTTCGCAGGAGTTTTAACCAACTATAGAGCATATCTAGCCAAAGCAATGAACTCTACCTTATACTGAATAATTGTCTTGCTCCCTTGAACCAACCTTAAAAAAGGCTCATGTATTTATTTTCGTGCATAAGAGGGCACAAACTAGACTCTAAACACATCAAAAAAGTCCTCCAAAGTAATCTGAGAGTTCAATCTCCCTTAAAATTTCTCCTCTTGTTGGCCCATTCACAAGAACTTTTCCTCATCATCTAATAGAAATAATGCTAGTGGTACCTTTCTCTTCAGAGGGCATTGTATACCATCAAGTGTCTTTTTCAGCCTCATCAACCAGCCTCTAATGCTCCAGGTTGAACAATACCCTCAAATCTTAGAAACATCTATAGATGTATGTCTACCTCTTTAGATCTAACAAAATGAACCCTACTCTTTTAAGGATTTCAAAAATTACACAAAAATATTCATAGATTATTAAATTTTATTTAGAGCATTCTTGTGAAATCGATTTGCAAAACGGACACCTGATGGTTCCAAAAATCCCACCTGTACAATATGTGCCAATTTTTTAAGAAATTTTGATAGTGCCCAAAAATTATGAAAAAAATATAGGAAAGCTAAAACACAACGTTATAAATGTTATAGGGAAGAAGGTTTGTGATTTGGATTTCTCTAGGTTAACAAAAAATCTTAAAATATTTAAAGGTTTCACACAATGAGTCTAAGAACACCTAATATGGTCAAGTGTGTGAGGAGTTTTGAATTTTTAAAATTCCTTTCAATTTCTAGAGTTTTTAAATAGGGAATTACACAATCAGCATGCAATTTATGCATGACACCCTCTGATTGGTGGGGTAATCATTGGCCGCTGACTATGCAATATGGGATTAGTTGTAGTCATCAGATTGATGATCCAATGATTATAGTTAAATTTGCTCTGGGATAGCTGAAGGTAATCTGCACCATTGATTAAGATCAATGGTTAATATTACATTTTCTACATCCCACGAGCATTTGAAGCTATAAGACTTCTCCGGCGTAATCTAAGAGATTCTGTTAATGAACTTCCACTATATTTTACAATGAGGATTAGAACAGTACAAATCGTCAATCTAACAATCAAAATCTAATGGTTTGACAGTTTGTTTCACACTTGACCATAACTACCTAGCTAGGAGATCGGGATTAGGCTTATACCTCACAGAAAGCTCCTAATTCTAGTGCCTTGTATCAGGTAGCTTTAGGGAATGATTACAAATATGTCTACTTTATAAGTCACATCCGAAGGAGCATCAAAAATAGGTCTTCAAGCGGAGGGTGGAAAGATTTTGCTGAAGCTTACTCAAACTCACTCTTGAGAGGGCTAGGAAGCTAGGGGAAGGAAGAGGATTGCTTGGAGAGCATTGGGAAGGGTTTTTGAAATATAGGCACAAATGAGGGTCTTTGGATGAGAGTGCCCTATTCAAACCTCAACTAAGGTGACAGACAGCTAGATCGATCAACAAGGCCTTTGGATGCTCTCCAATTGGAAGGGGTTATTTCTTAGAGCGTCTTGAGCCTAAAGGAGGTGAGATCAAATTGAAAAGTGTCTATGTTCAACTCATGTGAAGAGGGAAACCATAAGTGGACAGTTTCACCTTCTTTGGCTCCTGTCGGCCACCACTTGGGCTAGGCTTATATGTAAAGGTCGTTGGGGGTCTGGTGAGCTCAAGGTTGATCTCAATTAGGCATAGAGAGGTCTAATTATGTAGGATGGCTTGAGTTGACCCCAACCTGGATAGTTTGGGTTAGTTTTAGTGTGACCCTGGTCAAGCCAAGGTTTGGCTTAACCAGGGTAGAAGTGTTTGATTAAGGGAAACCTAATGTGGCAAGCCAATGGATTTGGTTTAACCAAGGTTTAAAGTTATCTTAAATCAAAGTTGTTTTGACCTCTTTGGGCAAGCCTAGGTCTTAACCCAAGTGAAACAAGGGGTTGGGTGAATTAGGGACGGTATATTGGACCTAGGGCTTCCCAATGCAATTGTTACTTAGGCTTGGTGAAGCATGAGAATTAGCTTAGCCCTTAATGGTTTTGGGTACTTTGGGCTAGCCCAATTTTTAGCCTGATTTGACCCCAGGGCTGAGCTAGTTAAGGCAGGTGTAATGGGTTATGGGGGACCCAATGCAAGCATTAGCTTGATCTGATTTGGCTTAAGGTGAGATTTAGATCATGGAGAGATCACTTTGGATAATTTAGTTAAGCCATATGGCTAACCCAAGTGGGCTCAATGGTTGGCCTTCAAGGGGACCCTCTTAGGGACCTAATGGGTCACCCTAAGGGTTTAGATAGGCTTAGGAATGCCTTGGTCAAAGAAGTTGAGTTAGAGTAAAATGTATGTGTATTTGGTCAAACTTTATTAACTTGGTAAACCAAGTTAACCTATGATTAAAGGTTTGGTTTCTTGAGTTTGGATTGTTAAGATGAGACTAATGAATGTGGTCTCTATTGATGGGAATGCAATTTGGATTGAAATGCATGTTTAAATGCTTAAGAAAGACTTGTAGTCAACCATGGTTGACTTGGTCAACCTTATCAAACTAAATATTGGGTTTGAGTTCATTGCACTCCAAATGTCGTTTAGAATGCATTGTGGAATGTTTCATGGTCTGATTTGGTTTGGCCATATTGAAGTTTAAATAAAACTTTAATTTTTCCTTTATAGGGCGTTTTGGTCATTTTGACCCCTGGTTATTTGTGGGTCCACCAAAATACAGTTTTGTATTCAACATGTCATAATGCGGATTATGGACATGGTCAAGGGCTTCAGGAAAGGTCCCATGGTCAAATTATATAAGGTTGAAGGCTTAGTTACATAGGATGTAAATATTTGAAGGTTTTGTAGCTTTTGGATTTCAATCAAGTTTCAGAGGTTATAAGTCTCAAATTGGCCTCCAATTTGGATGGTTGATCTTAGAGACAAGCCTAATCAATATTCAATTTATATATTATGAATCAAAAGTCATTTTTACTAGGTTTTGAAGTAATTGAAAACTCACTCAAAAAAAGGTTATAGGACATGGCCCTTTAACCTTGAATTTTGGTCTGGAAATTTAGATTTGAACTGGATTCTAGATTTTATTGATTGCATTTAATTTATCCACATCAATGACAATCAATTAGGTGATTTTTGATTATTGGATAAGGAAAATCAAGTGGTGATCACTAGGTGCTAGTGTATTGAGTTGGGCATTATACTAAGCCACATTGTAGGGCTATAGCTTCAAGTGATTAAAGATTTATGTCAATTGGATGATTGAAGTTTGATTAAAGTCTAGATTGAAGTGTAGATTGGGTTCTGGATGATTGACAGTTGTATGATTATCAACCATCATATCAACTCACAGGAGTCTGGATAAATCCTGATGACCTTATGTAGAAATGAGGTCAACATTTACAAATTAAATATTATGGCTATGGTATAATTTATTTCTCCAATCAATGCTTTGATATTAAAATACCTGATATGAGCCAACTAAACTTCACAAATCATACCATGCTCAATCATGGCCACAAGAAGAAACAAATCCTAAGATCCAGTTGGAGAAATGCTAAGGAGCTAAATATCCAACTTATACATAACACAGAGCCAATACTGAATATTAATATAAAGCGGAAAACTAGAATATTATAAATAATTTATTTATGTCATCCAAAAATATATGTGTAATTTGAGGTTTATCTACACAACACTTGGCAACAAAAGAGTACAACAAAAAATAAAAGCCAAGCCTACAAAAGAAAAACTAACAAAATGCACACTTACAACGCAGATCAAAGCCCGATATCATAAACTACATAGTTTTTTCCTTGTTCATTCCCTAGCCCGAAAAAGAAAGAAAAAAGTAGAAGTGAGCAAACACGGCTCAATAGGCAATAATGGCCTAAAATATAAATCAATAACTCAAACAAAAGAGATAAAAATGATGAAATAAAGGAAGTACTATAAAAAATTGAAGCTAATGCAAATACTTATCGTAAATTGAAATAAGCATTTAATTAACTACTAAATGGTACTAAAATTAATTGAAATATTAACAAGTATCTTATAGAAAATATCAGAATGACCTTCAGACCCCAATGGCCCATATATAATAAATAATATAATTATTTCTTACTACAAAAATTCCTTCTTAGTAAATATCAAAATAGCCCTTAGGCTCAAGAACGTCTAACACATATAACAAATAAAAAAATTCCGTATCATCGCCAACAGAAATTCTTTTCACACAATTCAAATATTTCAAACACAAATATAATGCATTTTACAATACTGATGCAATTATAGTGCTATTACTAATTCTAAATGTGTCACACATGTATTATGAGTAATCATCATTTAACATGATGAAGTATTTTGGCCCATGAATATCCATTTATGAATAATAAATATTTGTATATATATAAAATCTATATATACTCCTTTTGGCACCCGTCTTTGACATATTGGTCTGCTTGCCCTTAATACAGTACAAACAAATATTAAAGTCACTGAAACGTAAATTACAAGTACTTTTTAATTCACTAACCTCTTCATTCTATTATGAATATATGACCAAATCTTCGAAGCTATGACAAAGAGGAGTTTTCATTTATAATACATCTTTTAAAACCAGCTTGAACATACATTCTATCTAGTGTAATATGATTTTGTAATAATATAGAGAAGATCATTAATTAGACAAAGTAACATTCCCAAAGAATTCAAATTTATAATATAAACTAGCTAAATTTTTTAAATAAGTTAAAGGATTGTCCAATAAGTACAAGTCCGAAAAAAAAAATTTAACTCCTAAAAAATAAGTATATAGAAAGCTAGGGGTGTCAATTTTTGACCCGATCCGGATCCGACCCGGAAAATCCAGGTTCGGGTGAACCCGTTTGTGAAACGGGTCGGGTTCGGGTTCAATAAACTTACTCGTTTCAAAAATTAGGATGGGTTCGGGTTGAGATAGCCGACCCGTTTACAAAAAATGTGTCGGTTTCGAATTGACCCGTTTAGAACCGGGTCAACTCGGGTTTGACCCGAACCCGACCCGTCGACCTGAATTGACACCCCTATAGAAAGCTTTTTTAATTTTAAAACCACCACTAAGTATTAAATGACATATCGAATAGATTCAACATGTGAGTTCATCTTATTTTTTGAATAGATGCATTGCTCGTTTCTTACTAGCTTTGTAGGTTTTGTATATGCCGTAAGTTATTATAATATAGATTATAAAATTTAAATCAAGTCATGAGGTGTTAAATAATATAAGCCATATTAGAGATAATAGACAAACAAGATTATTGCATCTTTCTTGTCAAGCTAATGCTTAAGCTGGATGTAACTTTTTTTTCATGAGACACTTTTCTCTATAGAAGAAATGATTGGATATCTTCTTAATGTCCGCTTGGAGTAAGGGTGTCAATATATGACACAACTCAAAAATTTGACCAAAAAATTTTTGGTTTGGATCGATCCATTTAACAAACGGGTTAGATTTAGGTTGATTTTTTTTTTTCAGCCGATTGATATATTGAGTCAGGTTCATGTTAACTCACAAGCCCAGAAATAACCCAATTGACCCGATTGATATATTGTCCTCCTTGCGCCCTCACCTACTCACCTTCGCCGACTCGTCTGCTCTCCAGCTCACTCTCCCATGATCGCCCTCACGTCCTCGTCCTCACGCACTAACCCTGACCTGCCGCTCGTAGCGTCACTATCGCCGCTTGCTAGACACTTGTTGCACTCATGGGTTAACAGGTAGGTCGAGTCAACCCAGGTTAGGGAGCGGGGACTAGGTTGAGTCCGAGTCTAAATTTCTAACATATTTGTCTAATCTGGTCAAGTTTGGGTCGGGTCAATTGAAGGTGAGTCAATTTCAAGTTTGACCTAAACCCAACTAGAAAATCCATTTTGATACCCCTAACTTGGAGCAGTATTTTTCCTTCTCTCTCTCTCTCTCTCTCTCTCTCTCTCTCTCTCTCTCTCTCTCTCTCTCTCTCTCTCTCTCTCTCTCTCTCTCTCTCTCTCTCCCCCCCCCCCCCCCCCCCTCTCTCTCTCTCTCTCCCTCTCTCTCTCCCCCTCTCTCTCTCTCTCTTCTTTTCCTGGCTCCAATGATTTTCTTGTGTAGCCAACATTACACTCTCACTCAACTCCATGATTAACCTCCCATACTCTTGAATACATAAGATAAGAAGCTCATCAATTTGCTATTTATCTTTATATTTATTATAGAATATCTTGAAGGGATTATAGTACTATGAAAGAGTGTTGAAAATATTGTGCACTATAAAGGGCTCATATATACTAATCTCAAGTGTCTAAAGCTCAAATGCAATATCTCGCATTTACATTATGTGCTCATGCAAATGTGAGAACTTCATAATTAAGTTTTAAAGATGAGAACTTCATAATTAAGATACTGACAATATCTTTATCTGAAATATTAAATTACTCATCAATAACCTTAAGGAGCTCCACAACATTTCTATTCTAATCAACTGCAATAAGTGGTGTCAATTCGGGTCAACGGGTCGGGTTCGGGTCGAACTCGACACTGTTCGGGTCAACCCGAACCCGACCCGTTTTTAAAAACGGGTCCGATTTTCGGACACGAACCCGACTCGATTCGGGTCCGGGTCAACCCGACCTGACACGAATGACCCGAAGTAGTTTTTAGGTCAAAATAGGGTCAATCTTTGATTTTTCGGGTCAAAACGGGTCAATCTTGGGTTTCCCGGTCAAATACGAGTTTTCGTGTCATTTTCAGGTCATTTTTGGGATGCTGGGTCAACCCAAACCCGACCCGATTTTTAAAACGGGTTGATTTGTTGAACCCGAACCCCACCCGTTTCGGGTCCGGGTTGACCCTAACCCGGATTTTTTCGGATCGGTTTCGAGTTGTGTTTCGGTTTGTGTCAAAAATTGGGGAAATTATTGCATCAGGTCACCTGACAGAGAGATGCGTTCGGCCTCTCTCTGTCTACAGTAACCTGCGCTTTACTGTAGCAGTGCTACAGTAAAGCGCAGGTTACTGTAGACAGAGAGAGGCCGAACGCATCTCTGCGTTCGGTCACCTGACGCAATAATTTGCCCAAAAATTGACACCCTTAACTGCAATGGAGATTTTGCTCTTTATGAATATTAAATTGAGATGATAAGACCACTCCCAATATTTATAAAAAAATAATCTTCTCGATATCTGTAGGAGATTTCTCTTTTTTTCACTCCTTATAGTTATCACCCCTCAACTTAGAAATATCACATTTAATATCAAAAATACTTTTTGATTGCTTGACTATAAATAAATACATAATATTTATTGAATAGTTTATTACTACTAAATATATATTATTTTTTACCCATTTAAATCATGTATTTTTTAAATTATAAATCTATTACATAAAATTTGTCTATGGGCTAAATTTCTAATTCAATTAGAATAATCTAAATCTTTATAGTAACTATTAAATTATGCTTCTTCTTTTTTTTTTTTAACTATTGTTAATAAATTAGAAAATATAATTTGATATTTTATTCTAAATAATTATAATAATATAAAAAGTATTGTGTGATAAATTTTATTACATTTATATAATCAATCTAAATTAATATATTTAATTATTTATGTGATTTATAAAATTTATTTATATAATTTTCATAGTAATTAAGGATATTGTGGCAAATATCTAATTATGTATTCAAATTATATATAAATCAATTAGACATTAAATTTTATGCTTAATCAATTAATTTAGAATTATATCATAATCATAATTTTTATGCTTATAAAATCAATGCAACTAAGCTAAAAAATTAAATATAATTAGCTTTCACATAAATATCATAGATAGTCTCGATTTAAATTGATTTCTTGGCCTTTAGAAAATCTATAATGCCCATGCCCAAAATTAACTTTGTAAATTATAAAAATGCTGTTAATCAGATTTCCATTAAAATTTCTAGCATTATTTATGATTAACAAATAACTATATTGAAACTACATGTGATTAAATATTTTCTAAAAATGCAAAAAAAAAAAAAAAAAAAAAAAAAAAAAAACCATAATCATATATTAAAAATTGTGAAGGCAAAGGTGTAGGAGCCTCCGTAGTAGATTAGACAGGAGACCTATTATACCACAAATCTACTATGGATTACTGCACATTCTTGGGCAATTCACCCATATCTTGGACTGTTAAAATGAAGGCCATAGTTGCTCGCTCCTCCACTAAAGCAGAATATCGAGCTCTTACTTCACCTGCCTCTGAAATAATTTGGTTGTGTCGTTTGCTCACTACTAAAAAAGGGGATTTTTCGCAGCATTTTTTTAGCAGCAAATTAAATACCGCTGCTATAGAATTAATACCACATGCGGCCTTAAACCGCTTCTTGCACGAAGAATAGGCGCGAAATGTAAAAAGCCGCGAAAAATTCAATCAGAAATTAATAAGCCGAAATAAACCCTAGCTCTAATTCGCACCTCAGCGGCTTTTGGTTACCCCGCGCGCGCGATCGTCTCCTCCCTCCTCACGACCCTCTCCTCCTCGCGCGGCTGTCTCCTCCTCGCGCGGCTGTCTCCTCCCCAGCCGCCGCCTCCCAACAGACTCCCGCCGAAGTCGACGTTGAAGCATATACCGACACTGACGCCGACGCCGCTGCTTCGCCTCCGACGCCGCTGCTTCGCCTCCGACGCCGCTGCTTCGCCGCCGTTCTATCGTGATCTTTAATCATACCTGAAATCAAAAAAAACTTGCGTAAGATTTATATTAGGCTTTTTCATTATATTTTGTGTTAATCTTCTTGCTTTTTTATTTTCATTAGATCCATAACTGTAAATGGAGTTGAATTTCTCGTTGATGGTATCAACTGTTTTTGGAACTGCATTGCCTGATTTTTTGCTTTGAATTTAAGGGTGGATTTGGTATGTTTGGATTTCTTGTGTTTAACATTGTGGATTTGGTTGACCGGGGTTGGCGAATTTGAGTGATTTAGGTTGCTCTTAGATAAAGCTAGCTCATATAAATCTGATTATCAAAAAGTTTGTGGATCTACTTTCAGAAACAGAGATTGGATTATTTTTTTAATTCTTATTTTTATCTCCTGGACTAGCCTTAGGAAGAAAAATGTTTATCTTTGGCTTCTGGTTTCACTGCTTTGTTTGGTCATCTAGCAAGCGACACAACTGGTACACCTGTTAATGCTTGGGCTGGCTTTAGTTTAGAGATGGAAGAAAGCAGAAAAAAACAACACTTTAGCTAATTTAGGAATCTGATTTACTTGGTGATCAATTAGTTTGCTTATGGTCATGATTTGGGCATCTAAGAGATCATAGGTATGATCAAAGAGTAGTCCCTTAAATCACACGATTTTTATTTCTCCATCATACATGAGAGATTAATGTCTTGAAAGCTTGGTTGTTGGATCAACCTCAGATTATATGAGGACAAGGATAAATTTTAATTCATGATTAGAATAAGTCTTGCTGCAATTATTATTTTAATTGAACCTATCTAATTTGTTATTATTATTTATAAATAAGAATTTTGTAGGAAGTGGTTGTTAACTTATTTTTAGTTATGTGCTTATAAATATATGCTTAGATCTACACACATAAAACAAACAATGAACATATTTAAAGCTTAATTCCAAAGTAGGCATGCACAGAGACAAGTGTGATGCAATTTTTGTCATATAAAGAAGAAAAAAAAAATCGTTTGGATGAACATGTATATTGCTTTGTATTAAAGAAATTATGTTTGATTTTAATTGTTGACTTATATTTGACTCTTGTAGTAACTATTTAAGTATCCAATAATTTGGTCTTTATAGGGTTTTATTATTTGGTTAAGCAAAAATCACATGCACTTGTTGAATATTGTAAATTCAAGATTGTTATTAGTAGCATTCAGTTGTTAAAATTTAACTTGATATGTTTACTTATATTTATTGTCAATGGTTAAAAATTGCAGTTCAATTTTAAAATGAATAAGAGCTGGATAACCAAGTCAAGATTGAGTCGTGAATACAACAAAGGAGTTGAAGATTTTTTAGATTTTGCTGGTCGTAGTAAGAATCTATCAGGAAAGATATTATGCCCATGTAAATCATGCATTAACAGATACTTTTTTTCAGTACAAGATGTGAAGGAACACATTATGACCAATGGATTCTTTACGGGATATATTGTTTGGAATCGACATGGGGAGGATCATCAAGTTGTTGTTAGAGGTGCAGAAAATGAAGGTGGTATGTCCAATTTTGAATCACAAACCACTCAAATTGAGCAACCATATATAGATGATATTGAAGGATTGTTGAGGGATACATTTGCTCCAATCAATGAATCAATTAACTTAGTTGATCATCATGAAAATTTTATTTTTTTTTCTAATTTATTTATCACCTTCTTTTTTACTGATGACTTCTATGTTAATAACAGGGAGATAATGATCAATTTTCACCTAATTGACATCAAAAGTGTAGAAGAATGGAAGGTGTAGTATAAATGGGCATGATATTTTCATTATGTATGGCAGATGTTTTTAAATATTGTACGGATTTTTTTCATTAAGAGAAGTGCAGACTATTTAGTTCAAAGTTATTGAATATATACAATTATGAATTTGTTTAAGTTTTTCGTTGAAAGCTATGGATTTTGTCACACATTTGTCAAGCAAAAATGTGTTGATTCATGAAGAGTTGATGCGTATTCTTGGGCAATAATAAGGATTATTGTTTTCCCTACTATAACAATAATATTTCTTTTGCTTGTTAATGTGCAACAACTGGCATTTTCGCAGACAACTGGAAGCTTTACTGTAGAATTGGTGATAATAAATTACAATTAAAATCTTCATAGTTGGATGAAATAACATAAGGGGTGGAAATTCCACTTGAGTTGATTTTGTTGCCTGGAAGGCATTATACCGTCCTTTGGTCCATTCCAGATGGATTGTCTCAACCCTCTGAAGGTAAAGAAGTTCGCATCTGCTTCGGTTCCAGGAGAAACAACGAAGTCCGAGGTGATATCAGGGTCAGCAGCATGAGCTGAGAGGATTAATGTAAAATTTATGGCAACTAATAGGTAAGACATCTTTTGATACTTAAATTACACTGCAAGTGTGGTTATATATATAAGGGTCTTTTTTGCAGTCGAATGGTAGAAAGCTTCAATGAATTATATATTGCGAATAAATCAAATAGTCAATTAACCACTCAGTAATATTTTATTGTTGCAGGCGGCTGGAATGCATGCAAATCATTTGCTTCTCAACAATTGTGTATGTTTTTTTTTGCTTTGTGGACTCGTTTATGAGAGAGTTTTTGTTGGAGAATACAAGAGGAAATTCGGAGTTGACTTATTAAAAATGTACAGTTCATTGCTAAAGTGATTTATTTGTTTGAAAGAAGCTGAGGACGATGGAATTCAACTTTGTAAAACAGAAAGTCTTAATAATTCATTTTAAACTCTTTGATTCTATATATATATATATATATATATATATATATATATATATATATATATATATATATATATATATATATATATATATATATATATATATATGTATGGAACAGTAATTTCAGGACATGTATTTCCAGCATCCTTAACTTGTTAATGCTCGATTTTCATTTTGCTGTTATTACTTAATGTTTTGCGTTAATTATGACTTTTCAGCAGATACGGAAGGGTTGATAGGGTAGATATGAAGGCAGGTAAGTTAGTTTCAAGTTCCTTGGCAACAAATTTCAATGGCTGATATACCAACTCTTGTGCTAGTTCATGTATTGTTAACTTTTGATGGATTTAATTATGTTAAGAGAAGCCTGAACAACTATCTGTGTTTTGTGATGTTTTGTTGAAGCTGTCGTTCTTATACATTTTGTGGTACTGGGTGTTCTGCTCAGATTTTCAACTCAAATGTGATATTATATACCTATTGTATTTTGCTACTTGTTTTAGATTTTATCTAATTCAATTATGAAATTGGCAATGGCTGCTAAAAAAGGTAAGACCGATTAAAAAAATAAAATGCAAAAAAAAAATCAATTTTTATATTTAAAAAAATAATTGATAACGATTCATAATATATAGTTATCAATTATTTTTTTAATCATAAAAATTAATTTTTTTTTGCATTTTATTTTTTTAATTGGTCTTACCTTTTAGCAGCGGTTTTAACACCTGCTACAAAAGCGCTGCTAAATCACCTCTACAGTAGCATTTAAAAAACCGCTGCTAGAGAAAGCAATAACGGCGGATGTGCAGCGGATTTTAAACCGCTGCTAAAAAATTTGCAGGTGTTAAAACCGCTGCTGTAGGTTTAAAAAAGCGCTGCGAAAGCCTGATTTATTAGTAGTGGCTTGCTGATTCCAATTTTAAAAACTCGACTCCAACTCCCTTATATTTCGATAACTCATCGGCTATTGTCTTAGCTAATAATCTAGTATTTCATGCTTGCACTAAACACATCGAGGTTAATTGTCATTTTATTCGAGATTGTATCAAATCTAAACAGCTCATAGTTCATAATATCTCCACTCAAGATAAAATTATCGATAGCTGCTAGTTTATGTGGAATATGATTGTGTCGATCAATCAGATTGTACAGTTGCTACAAACCTCAAGTCAATTTCTCGTGCTTGCTAGGTAGGGTGCGGAGGGGTTCTCCCCCAACTTGGGTTTTGATGCTTTGAACTTTTTTTTTTTTTTTTTGTACATGCACCGATGTTGTGTATTTGAGTGCTCCTTGGTGCTGTGTACCGAAGCACCTTGGTGCTGCTGAGTTTTTGGGAGAAATAAAATATAGCAGAGCTCCACATCGCTCTAAATTCGGCGCTGCAGCGCCGTAGGTTTCAACGCCGCAACGCTGTGGGTTTGAGTGCCACAGCATCATCATATGAATTGGAATTAGAGATTTGAGCATCTCAGCGCTCTAAACTGGCGCTGCAATGCTTTGAAGCAGACTATTTTTTCTAGTTTTTCAAAAGTGACGTCCCTTGGTACTATATAAAGACTTTTCTTTTTTATATTGGGTGTGACAACATCAAATAAAGCTGCTGTTCGGCAAGTAGACAAATGCAAAATGCTTTTCGCATTCAGGAAATAATAAATTAAAAGCCAACTCAAATAGAAATTGCTCTTGTTTAAAGCAAAAAAAAAAAAAAAAACTGTCCCTTTGTAACAAGCAACAGTGTTATAAATTATGAGATAGCTTCATTATGCCTTCATCCAGCTTTCATTTGAATTCCTTCTTGATTTCCCCCACTATATTCTTTAATAAGACAAATGAACTGCCTCGCTACTTCTTCAAATATTTATCTTTCTACAGATTTTGTACATAATTATGGCTTCTCCCTGCCATTAAAAATACAGCACAGCGCTCAATCTTTCTCATCAACTCCATACCTTCGCCTTTGCAAGAAGTGTTACTCTGTTGCTTCGAACTCTTCCACTTCCCTTCGAAGAACAACAAATTATCATCCGAGCTTATGGGATGACAGTCAAATACAGTCTCTGAATACTACTTCTTTCACTGTAATATACATTAATGTCGTTCAGATCTCTTTTTCTTCTTGTTTTATTATATATCAAATGTTTCTACACAGGGAGATGTGCATGAAAAGAGAAGAGAGAAGCTGAAGGAGGATGTCAAGCGTCTTATTAAGGAGAAGAGTCTTGCTGATCAGCTGGAGCTTTTTGATTCATTGCAAAAGCTTGGGGTGGCTTATCATTTTGAAGAAGAAATCAAATATTTGTTAAATTTGATGAAATGTTCAGAAGAGAAGTTAAGAATGGAATTCACTGAGGATGTTCATGTCATGGCCTTGTATTTTAGGCTTTCAAGGGAGCATGGCTTTGAGGTCTCCAAAGGTAATCAATTAGCTATTTGGCTTTCAGTCCGGTTTATATGTCTGTTTTTTAACCTCATCATTTAATTTTTAATCCTAATTTGATCAATATATGGTTTAATTTTCCTGTAAATTATTATTTTCTTCAAACTACAAACAAATTATTTATGAACAAAATTTGTACTTCTGTATAGATTTATTGGTTAAAAGCTATAAAGATGAGAAGGGGTGCTTCAAGCCTTATGTTTTTCATGATATCAAAGGACTTTTAAGTCTCTATGAAGCTTCATTTCTTTCGATGGATGGAGAAGATGAAATAGATGATGCAAAGGAATTTGCTCTAAAACATCTAAATGATTGCATAAGATCAAATTCTTCAACAAATCCAGTGCTTGTAAAACACATAGCCCTAGCCTTGGAACTTCCTTTGCACCATAGAATTCAGAAGCTTGTATATATAGTACCTTTGATGTTCCTAAATCATTGTAAAGCCGAAAAAGAATAGATGATTGGCAGATGATGCTTGGATAGAAGTCAAAACGTTCAAGTGAAAAATTTGTTAAGTTCTCACTCAGACAAAGTGCCATAATCGAGATTAAAGGGGCTGCAACTGAAATCCATGCATTATCTAAATATTCTTCAAATGTAGGGCAATATCTAGTGTAATACCATCTTGCCTCCACCATATATGCTTTGCATAAATCTAACCACTGAAATAAAATAATAAATTTCAAGCACTTAGGAAAACATTCTCACAAGAAAAGAACTTTGAATTTTTTTAAGAGTTTTAACAACTTTACAGCTCTTTTAAGATATGGGAGAATATTCAACCCCTTCTCTTCCATGATTTTGCATGCTAAGCTATTCACTGTGTTGAATAATTCTGAAAGGCATATCTTCATGTATTCAGGAAGTGATTGAATTTTTCTGATTGAATTTTTCGCGGCTTTTTACATTTCGCACCTATTCTTCGTGCAAGAAGCGGTTTAAGGCCGCATGTGGTATTAATTCTATAGCAGCGGTATTTAATTTGCTGCTAAAAAAATGCTGCGAAAAATCCCCTTTTTTAGTAGTGAGCAAACGACACAACCAAATTATTTCAGAGGCAGGTGAAGTAAGAGCTCGATATTCTGCTTTAGTGGAGGAGCGAGCAACTATGGCCTTCATTTTAACAGTCCAAGATATGGGTGAATTGCCCAAGAATGTGCAGTAATCCATAGTAGATTTGTGGTATAATAGGTCTCCTGTCTAATCTACTACGGAGGCTCCTACACCTTTGCCTTCACAATTTTTAATATATGATTATGGTTTTTTTTTTTTTTTTTTTTTTTTTTTTTTTTTTGCATTTTTAGAAAATATTTAATCACATGTAGTTTCAATATAGTTATTTGTTAATCATAAATAATGCTAGAAATTTTAATGGAAATCTGATTAACAGCATTTTTATAATTTACAAAGTTAATTTTGGGCATGGGCATTATAGATTTTCTAAAGGCCAAGAAATCAATTTAAATCGAGACTATCTATGATATTTATGTGAAAGCTAATTATATTTAATTTTTTAGCTTAGTTGCATTGATTTTATAAGCATAAAAATTATGATTATGATATAATTCTAAATTAATTGATTAAGCATAAAATTTAATGTCTAATTGATTTATATATAATTTGAATACATAATTAGATATTTGCCACAATATCCTTAATTACTATGAAAATTATATAAATAAATTTTATAAATCACATAAATAATTAAATATATTAATTTAGATTGATTATATAAATGTAATAAAATTTATCACACAATACTTTTTATATTATTATAATTATTTAGAATAAAATATCAAATTATATTTTCTAATTTATTAACAATAGTTAAAAAAAAAAAAGAAGAAGCATAATTTAATAGTTACTATAAAGATTTAGATTATTCTAATTGAATTAGAAATTTAGCCCATAGACAAATTTTATGTAATAGATTTATAATTTAAAAAATACATGATTTAAATGGGTAAAAAATAATATATATTTAGTAGTAATAAACTATTCAATAAATATTATGTATTTATTTATAGTCAAGCAATCAAAAAGTATTTTTGATATTAAATGTGATATTTCTAAGTTGAGGGGTGATAACTATAAGGAGTGAAAAAAAGAGAAATCTCCTACAGATATCGAGAAGATTATTTTTTTATAAATATTGGGAGTGGTCTTATCATCTCAATTTAATATTCATAAAGAGCGAAATCTCCATTGCAGTTGATTAGAATAGAAATGTTGGGGAGCTCCTAAAGGCTATTGATGAGTAATTTAATATTTCAGATAAAGATATTGTCAGTATCTTAATTTTGAAGTTCTCACATTTGCATGAGCACATAATGTAAATGCGAGATATTGCACTTGAGCTTAAGACACTTGAGATTAGAATATATGAGCCCTTTATGGTGCACAATATTTTCAACACTCTTTCATAGTACTATAATCCCTTCAAGATATTCTATAATAAATATAAAGATAAATAGCAAATTGATGAGCTTCTTATCTTATGTCTTCAAGAGTATGGGAGGTTAATCATGGAGTTGAGTGAGAGTGTAATGTTGGCTACACAAGAAAATCATTGGAGCCAGGCAAAGAAGAGAGAGAGAGAGAGAGAGAGAGAGAGAGAGAGAGAGAGAGAGAGAGAGAGAGAGAGAGAGAGAGAGAGAGAGAGAAAATACCGCTCCAAGATAGGGGTGTCAAAATGGATTTTCGGGTTGGGTTTGGGTCAAACCTGAAATTGGCCCACCTTCAATTGACTGAACCCAAACTTGACCACATTAGACAAATATGTCAAAAATTTAGACTCGAACCCAATCCGCCCCCTAACCTGGGTTGACTCGACTTACATGTTAACCCATGAGTGTAACAAGTGTCTAGCGAATGGGCGAGAGTGAGGCTAAGAAGTGAGGCTACGAGCGGCAGGTTAGGGTTAGTGGGCGAGGGAAAGGACGTGAGGGTGAGTTGGAGAGCAGACGAGACTGCAAAGGTGAGTAGGCAAAGGTGAGTAGGAGAGGGAGCGAGGAGGACAATATATCAATCAAGTCAATTGGGTTATTTCCGGGCTCATGAGTTAACCTGAACCTGACTCGATATATCAATCGGGTGAAAAAAATCAAACTGAATCTAACCCGTTAATTTGTTAAATGGGCCGACTTGAACACAGAATTTTTGGGTCGTGTCATATATTGACACCCGTACTCCAAGTGGGCATTAAGAAGGTATCAGTTCATTTCTTCTATGGAAAAAAGTGTCACATGAAAAAAGATTACATCCAGCTTAAGCATTAGCTTGACAAGAAAGATGCAATAATCTTGTTTGTCTATTATCTCTAATATGGCTTATATTATTTAACACCTCATGACTTGATTTAAATTTTATAATCTATATTATAATAACTTACGGCATATACAAAACCTACGAAGCTAGTAAGAAACGAGCAATGCATCTATTCAAAAAATAAGATGAACTCACATGTTGAATCTATTCGATATGTCATTTAAGACTTAGTGGTGGTTTTAAAATTAAAAAAGCTTTCTATAGGGGTTTCAAATGGGTTGACGGGTCGGGTTTAGATCTAATCCGAGTTGATCGGGTTCTAAACGGGTCAACATGAACCCGACCCGTTTTTGTAAACGAGTCGGCTATCTCAACCCGAAGCCGAAGCGGGCTAAGTCGCACTGGGACGCGAACCGCGAGCGACGAAGCCGAAGCGGGCAACGGAGCATTGGCAGCCTGGCACGCGTCGCGATTCCTGAACTGTGAAGCGACACAATGCGACGCGATTTGACGTGTCGGGCAGCAAGGCAGTTGACGCGGGTAGCCAGGCAGTTGACGCGGGCAGCCTTGCAGGGACCATTGCCTATCTAAACCCTTAGGGTGACCCATTAGGTCCTTAAGAGGGTCCCCTTGAAGGCCCAACCCTTGAGCCCACTTGGGTTATCAATATGACTTGACCCAATTGTCCAAAGAGATCTCTCCATGAGCCAAATCTCACCTTAAGCCAAATCAGATCAAGCCAATGCTTGCATTGGGTCCCCCATAACCCATTAATTGCACCTGCCTTAACTGGCTCAACCCTTGGGTCAAATCAAGCTAAGAATTGGGCTAGCCCAAAGTACCAAAAACCATTAAGGGCTGAGCTAATTCTCAACCTGGGCTTCACCAGCCTAAGTAATAATTGCATTGGGAAGCCTTAGGTCCAATATACTTTCCCTAGTTTGCCCAACCCCTAGTTTTACTTGGGTCAAGACCTAGGCTTGCCCAAAGAGGTCAAAACAACTTTGACTTAAGATAACTTTGCACCTTGGTTAAACCAGATCCATTGGCTTGCCACGTTAGGTTGCCCTTAACCAAACACATCTATCCTGATTAGGCCAAACCATGGCTTGAATAGGGCCGCACTAAAACTAACCCAAACTATCTAGGTTGGGGTCAACCCAAACCATCCTACATAATTAGGCCTCCCTATGCCCAATTGAGATCAACCTTGAGCTCACAGACCCCTAGCAACCTTTATACCTAAGCCTGGCTTGGTGGCCGGCGTGAGACAAAGCAGGTAAAAACGATGATCTGTGGTTGCCCTCTTCACATGAGCTGAACATAGCTACTTTTTAATTTGATCTCGCCTCCTTTAGGCTCAAGAAGCTATAAGAAATAGCGCCCTTCCAGTTGGAGAGCATCCAATGGTCTGGATGATCAATTCTAGTTATATGTCGCCATGGCTGAGGTTTGAGTAGGGCACTCTCATCCAGAGCCCCTCATTAGTACCTATATTTCAAAAACCATTCCCAATGCTCTCCAAGCAATCCTCTTCCTTCCTTTAGCTTCCTAGCCCTCTTTAGAATGAGTTTGAGTAAGCTTCATCAAAATCTTTCCACCCTCCACTCGAATTCCTACTTTCGATGCTCCTTCAGATGTGACTTCTAAAAGAGAAGTCTTTATAATCATTCCCTAAAGCTACCTGATACAAGGCACTGGAATTTGGAGCTTTCTATGAGGTATAAGCCAAATCCCAAGCTCCTAGCAAGGTAGTTATAGTCAAGTGTGAAACAAACTATCAAACCATTAGATTTTGATTATTGGATTATGATTTGTACTATCCTAATGCTCCTTGTGAAATATAATGGAAGTTCACTAACGGAATCTCTCAGATTAATTCGGAGAAGTCTTGCAGTTTCAAATGCTTACGGGATGTAGAAGATGTAATATTAACTGTTGATCTTAATCAATGGCGCGGATTACCTTTAGCTGTCCCAGAGCAAATTTAATTATAATTGTTGGATCATCCATCAGATGACTACATCTAATCCCACATTACATAATCAGCGGCCAATGATTACCCAACTAATCAGAAGATGTAATGCATAAAGAACATGCTGATTGTGTAATTCCCTATTTAAAATTTCTAGAAATTGAAAGGAATTTTAAAAAATCACAAATCTTCACACACTTGACCATATTAGGTGTTGAAACCTTTAAAAATTTAAGATTTTTTTTGTTGGCTTAGAGAAATCCAAATCACAAACCGTCTTACCTAGAACATTTATAATGTTGTGTTTTAGCTTCACTATTTTTTACATAATTTTTGGGTGCTATCGAATTTTTTTAAGAAATTGGCACTTGTTGGTACAAGTGAGGTTTTTGGGACCATCAGGTGTTTGTTTTGTAAACTGATTTCACAAAATTACTCTAAATAAAATTTGATAATCTATGAATATTTTTGTGTAATTTTTTGAATCCCTAAAAAAAATTTCTAGGAATTTTCTATTAAAAGTTAATTATAACAATATTATAATTATTATAATATTATAAAACAAAATATCTAAAAGCATTTATATATATTATTAAATGTTTATTTTCTATGCCATTATTCGGTTTTGCTAAATAGAGAATAGGTTAGAGGATTAGGGAAGAAGGAGAAGTGGGAGAAAGATGAAATCCAATTTTGGGCAACTTCAAGCTATTTTTGTTTATCGGTCCAGCTGAGAAAGTTTTTCATCTTGAGGTAAATCACATTATGTTCATCTCAATTTTAAAAAATATGCAAATTTTAGCAAATATTTTAATTAAAATTTTATACCCGTTAGCAAAAAATGGGAATAACTTTGCATAGGTAAAACTTTTACTGCATAACTTTTTATATATTATAGATATTACGATTATGCATATTTTGAACACTTTCTAGAAATTTTACGATGGGGTTTTGAAATTTGCAACATTTTTATTGAATAAAAAATTATCTGGATATCTAAAAATAGTGTTATAGTATAATAAAAGTCTCAAATCATTATTTTACATAATCCATGGTAATTTGACAATTTTTTAAAATATACATTTTTTCCTAGTGGTATTTTTCATTGTCTACCATTATAGGACATTGTGAAATTTAAATACATGCTCAATTAATTAATCTTTAATTTTTATAATATAATGATATATGTGCATATGTGATTAAATTATATCTGTTGATAATTATAAGGGGTTAGAATCTTTTGAGATTTTATCTTTATTTGATAATTGTTGGGAGTTATAAGAGGATAAAATCCATTGAGATTCTATTTGAGATAGGAATATGTGATATGTTCTGCTACTATAAGCACAAATAATAATAGATCCATAAGGGGTTAGAATCCTTTGAAATTCTATATGGGTTAGAGAAATGTGATATGAACAACTCATTAATATGAATTTCAATTTATTTATTTATTCCGTACTGTTATTTAAATAAGAGAATAACTATAATCATTTATTACATTTGCCAGTTTTGAGATTTATTTAAATTGCATTTAAATGCTTTTAAATATTTAGCAAAATATTTGATAAAAGAATATTTAAAAGTTTAGATTGGTTTGTGTAGGTTAATGAGCTGTTGTAGCTTACTATAGTTTTTCTTCTGGTTTTTAGGATCTAGAAAGGGAAAATAAGTTGTGGACTAGTATTTTAGGATTAGATCTAAGGTCATAGGTATTTTACTTTTTTTAATTTTTAATTCTATAACTCTTACATGTAGTCATGTACTATAGTTTAGATATTTATTTTGATGAAATGAAAGAAATTTTTTGGATGAATTAAATTTTAATATTTGGATGTTTTAGTTGCTTTGTAGTTTGTAGTTTATTTCAATGAATGTTGGCAAAAAATCTAAAATAATTTTAAAATTAGATCTTAAAATTTGCCTGTCACAACTCAATGTGATGGGACCTTTCCTAGACAGATTGGGTTGTGACAAGTTTTTGTGGTATCAAAATAATTGTTTTGGAATTGGATCATAAAATAAAGCTAATGGAATTGATCTATAAGTCTAGTTGGGGTAGTTTCAAGTCTGTATGAGTGTTGTTATATATATATATATATATATATATATATATATATATATATATATATATATATATATATATATATATATATATATATATATATATATATATATATATATATACATATGTGTTCAATTGTATATTCTATATGATCATAGATCCACTAGACCTGTATATAACAGATGGATAGAGTACTAATCAAGCAAATCTTGTATATAGTTATGCTCCAATAGTTAGTTTAGATACAATTTCAATGTTTGCTACTTTGATAGCCTAGATGATGGGTGAGGTATAAAGTAGGGTTCCAGTTGTTAGATCTAAAGAGGTAGAACATACATCTACAAATTTTTCTGAGATTTAAGCCTCCAATATTTGAGGGTATTGTTTAATCTAGAGCAGCAGAGGAATTATTGAGGAGGATGGAAAAGATATTTGATGGTATGTAGTGTTCTCCTGAGAGGAAGGTACTATTAGCAATCTTTTTATTAGATGGTGAGGCAGAGCGTTGGTGGATGGGCCAACAGGAGGGGAAATTTTAAGAGAGATTAAACTCTCTGATTATTTGAGAGGAGCTTTCTGATATGTTTATAGTATGGTTTATGCCCCCTTCTACTTGACAACAAATGCAGGAGACTTTTCTAAGGTTGGTTCAGGAGAGCAAGACAATTATACAATACAAGGCAGAGTTCACTATTTTTGCTAGATATGCTTAAAACTCCTGCGAAGAAGTGCTATAGGTTTCTAAGAGAACTTTGAGATAGTCTAAGATAGCCTCTTGTTCCATTTCATATTTTTGATTTCTCTGAGCTTATGGAGAGAGCTTGTTTAATAGAAAATAACCTGATGGCTACTTAGCAGTGGTGGACTGCTAGTAGGAAGAGGTTCAGTGGTGAGAATTTTGGTAATGACTTTTTTTGGCAAGAAGAATAGATTTACACCAAGAGATTATGGGAGAGGTGGACAATCTGCATTTACAGCAATCTATGGTAGTGGCAGCGTAGCCAATTTTGATTTTGTTTGTGGGGCACCTGTGTGCCAGAGTTATGGTCAACATCATTTGGGTCAGTGTTATAGGATGACTAGATAGTGTTTTAGACGCGATTAAATAGGGTATCGAGTAGTAGAGTGTCTACAAGCAAAATTTGACCAACATTTTAAGTATAAATATGAGAGCTTTATTAGACCGATAGGGAGATTGAGGGCAGTTGCTCCCCATACTTTTTTTGATAGGTCATCTTATAGAGCTGGTGGTTCAGGTTTTGGGGCAAGGAGACCATCTGGTAGTGGTCAGAGAGACCCTAGTAGTTTTGTAGCTCTAGGTCTAGTTCAACCACATGTATACAATTTGGCTCAGTAAGAGGCCTGAAATGCTTCAGATGTTGTGACAAGTATAATTTATATTTATGAACATCCATATCATATTTTATTTGATTATGGAGCTAGTCATTCCTTTATTTTCGAGCATTTCTTCGATTCACTACATTTGGCTTCAGTTGCATTGCATGTTTCTTTTTCTATTATTTTGTTGGCTGGAGATAACATGATAGCCAGTAGATTCTATTTCTGTGATATTGAGATTTTTTATAAGAAGTAAAAATTCAGTTTGATTTAATTACCTATTTCCTCATATGATGTTATTATGTATATGAATGGGTTGAGTCAGTATAGGGCTCAAATTAATTGCTATAATAAGCGAGTTACATTATTTATGGGTAGTGAGAGTTGTGAATTCCAAGGAGTTAGAGGTGTTTTATCCTATTTGATCTCTATATTAGAAGTTGATAGATTGTGGAAGAAGGGTTATATGGTATTTTTGGCATCAGTTTGGGATAAGAGTGTAGATGCTGGTAATCTTTCTGATATCCCTATATTACAAGATTTTTTAGATGTATTTTCTAATGAGTTAATCAATTTACCTCCAGACAGAAGCTTAGAGTTTTGTATTGACATATTTTTTTGTATGGCCCTAATATCTAAAGCTTCGCATAGGATGGCACCAAAGGAGCTTCAGGAGTTGAAGGTTTAGCTTCAAGAGTTAGTTGACATGAGATTTGTTTATCCTAGTGTTCCTCCTTAGGGAGCACTTATTCTATTTGTGAAGAAAAAGGATAGAACAATGCTTATCTGTATTGACTATAAAGAGTTGAATAAGATTACTATCAAGAATAAGTATCTACTACCATGAATTGATGATATATTTAACCAGCTTGCTAGATCTTCTATATTCTCAAAGATTAATCTGCAATCAGGTTTCTATCAGATGAAGGTGAGAGAGGCTAATGTGATGAAGTCATATTTTAGTACTCGATATGGACACTACGAGTTTTTGGTCATGCCATTTGGGGTGACTAATGCACCAGCTATCTTTATGGATTTGATGAACAGAGTATTCAAAGATTATCTGGATTAGTTTGTGATTGTTTTTATATATGGCATTTTGGTATATTCAGCTTTTGAGGAAGATCATGTCAGATATATGAGAATTATTTTGGATACTTTGAGACAACATCAATTATATGCAAAATTCTCTAAATGTGAGTTATGGTTGAGTAGTATTTATTTTATGGGACACAAGGTTAATGGTGATGATATCTCTATTGATCCCCAAAAAGTTCATGTAGATATTAATTGGTCGAGGACAACTACTGTGTTTGAGATACATTGTTTTTTAAGTATGGATGGATATTACGGGAAGTTTGTGAAGGGGTTTTTTCAAATTTTTGTACCTTTGATGAGACTAACTCAGAAGTTAATAACTTTTGTCTAGATACTAGAGTATGAGGCTAGTTTTTAGAGATTGAATGATTATTTGACTTCTGCTCTAGTTTTGGCTCTTTCTTCTAGTACAGAGGAATTTCAAGTATTCAACGATGCATCACTAAGATGTTTGGGGTGTGTTTATATGTAGCATAGTCGAGTGATAGCTTATGCTTTAAGATACTTGAAGCCATATGAAAGGAACTATCTGATGCATGATCTAGAGTTGGCTACTATTATATTTGCTTTGAAGATTTGATAGCATTATCTGTACGGTGTCATGTGTGAGATTTTTATTGATCATCAAAGTCTAAAATACATATTCACTCAGAAGGATCTGAATTTGAGGCAAATAAGATGGCTTGAGTTGATCAATGATTAAGGACTATGATCTAACTATTCAGTATCATCCTGATCAAGCTAATGTGATGGCAGAAACTCTTAGTAGGAAGTCTTCTACATTATCATGTATACAACTCACTTCTTATAAGTATTTGATATGAGATATGGAGAGATTATAATTGGAGTTCCTCGGATTGAGATTATGTTATAATGACTCAGATGATCATTCAATTTTCTTTAGAAAAAAATATTCATGAAGCTAAAAAATTAGATGCAAAATATCTGAAGTTGATTGATCACATCAAATCTAATAAGAAATTCGAACTATGAGTGTTTAATTATGGTGTCATTTTATGTAAGGATAGACTTTGGGTTCCTATTTTTGAGATATGAGAAAGGAGATTCTTCAAGAGGCTCATTATTCAGGCTATATTATTCATCTAGGAAGTAGTATGATGTAAAGAGATATGAAGGGTATGTTTGGTGGCCTGTATTGAAGAAGGACATACCAGAGTTTATGTCGAAGTATGAGGCTTGTCAGCTAGTGAAGGAAGATCATCAGCGACTAGTAGGTCTTCTGCAGTCCTTACCTATTCTAAAGTAGAAATGGGAAGAGGTAAAAATGAATTTTGCTATGGGTTTCCCAAATCGAGGCATGGGCATAATATTATTTGGGTTAGTGTCGATCGACTAATAAAATCTTCCCATTTCATTCTGATTTAATAGACATATCCAGATGACAGGTTAATATAAATTTATGTTAAAGATATTATCAAGTTGCATGGTGTGTCAAAGGTGATTGTATCTGACCAGAATGGCACATTTACCTTCATATTATGTAAAGGTATTCAACAAAGACTGGGTACAATGTTACACTTCAGTATGGATTTTCATTCGCATACAGATGGACAATTTAATAGGACTATTCAGGTACTGGAGGATTTTCTGAGATTATGTGTTTTATATTTTGGGGGAAGTTAGGAGGATCATATTCTGTTGATAGAGTTTGCATATAATAATAGTTATCAATCCAACATAGGCATGGCTCCTTCTGAATCTCTGTATGGAAAAAAATGTAGGACTCCTTTGACTTTGACAGAGGTGGGAGAGATAGGTAATAGGTTCAACCTTTGTGGATAATACTATAACAAATATCTTTTTTATTAAAAAAAAAAAATTAAAATCTGCACAGGATAGGCATAAAAAGAATTATAATCAGAAACACAGATTGGTTGAGTTTTAGATTGGTGACTTGGTTTATGTCAAGGTCAGTTCTATGAAAGTGTTAGTAGATTTGGAAGAATTAGCAAGCTCAGTCCAAGGTATATTGGACCTTTTGAGATCATTGAGCAGACTGGTAGTTCTGCTTACAGGTTATTGTTACGTGATCATTTGTCTGATATACACAATATATTTTATGTATATTCTTTGAGAAAGTGTGTGTTTGATTTTGGAAAGAGATTATGTGCTGATGATGTTTGTTGACCTTAGGGGGTTGACTTGGTCAAATTGACTAAGCCAAACCCCAAGAACTCTTCCATTATGTTCAAGAGGTTAAACCAGATCTGTGGAGCCCAGACTCAGGTCTTAGGTGAACCTGGTTAACCAGGTCAACCAATATTGACCAAATTAAGTCTAACCCTCACTCTTTTAATTCAAATCAATTCCAAATCTTTCCTTGGCTCCATCCCCTATAATGGCCATGTGGCTTAGTATAATGCCCAACTTAGTAATCTAGCACCTAGTGATCACCACTTGATTATCCTTATCAAATAATCAACAATAGCTTAATTGATTGTCATTGATGTCGATAAATCAAATACAATCAATAAAATCTAGAATCCAGTTCAAATCTAAATTTCCAGACCAAAATTTAAGGTTAAAGGGTCATGTCCTATAACCCTTTTTGAGTGAGTTTTCAATCACTTCAAAAACTAGTAAAAATGTCTATTGATTCATAATATTTCAATTGAATATTGATTAGGCATGTCTCTAAGATTAACCATCCAAATTTGAGGCCAATTTTGAGACCTATAAACTCAAAAACTTGATTGAAATCCAAAAGCTACAAAACCTTCAAATATTTATACCTTTAAATAGTTATAGACTATGCCACTAAGCCTTCAACCTCGTATAATTTCACCATGGGAAATTTCCTAAAGCCCTTGCCATGTCCATAATCCTCATTGTGACATGTTGAATACAAAATTGTATTTTAGTGGACCCTAGTTGACCCACAAATGACCAAGGGTCAAAATAACCAAATCGCTTAAGGGGAAAATTAAAGTTTTCTTTAAATTTCTATCTCAAAGTTGAATACATCATTATGAGTAATATATCGCCTTGGGAAAGTGAAGATATTATTCCTTAATGGGTTCCGATAATGAAATTAAAAACTTCATCCGGGTTATAGTAGTCAAATTCAAGGAAGGACGACATATAATCTCAAAGGGTTAAAATGGTGTTCTATCAAGTAATTGACTACAATAATCTGGATGGGAGATCATTAATTTCATATTCAGAGTATTGATAAGAAATGATATATCTTCCAAAGGAAAGAAAATATCATTTGCTAATCGATCATTTAAATATGATGATAATGATCGTTGTTGATTTAATTTTCCAAAAGAAAATTAGCTGAGTTTTAAAAATTAATTTTAAAAAAATAGACGCGGGTTCTAAATCTCCTACGAGCACAAGCCCTTATAGTTAATTATATTGAAGGGAGATGGAATTTCTTACAAATACTCTTGATTAAAATAATGACAGAAATTCTATTTGGAAATTTTTTAGGAGTGATATCAAAAAGGGTGATTTTGGAGTTTCAACATGGATTCGATAAAGTTTTGAACACTTATTTATGAAGTTAATAGGGGAGTGGCAGGAGGCACTTTAGGATTCTGAAATAATTCAGAAGTGCCCCAACTTAAGATAAGTGTTGGGCTTTAATGTTTAGATTGAGATGATCTTTAATTTGAGTTGAGTATTTTATTAAAAATTTGAGATTATATTCCCAGAGATCGGGGTCTTATGATTCAGAATCTTTCCCAGATCCTAAATCTAAATAATACACTTCATCACTATAGCCCAAACCTAGCTAATGCAGTGAAATACCAGGACTTACCCCGTCCTGGATTGGAGAGTCAATTAATCACCAATCAGATTGGGCTGTTATTTAAAGTTTTTGGAAATTGGAATCAACGTCTAGGGCAATTCCTAATTGGCCTCTTAACTTATGTAGGGTGAAAATGCTTGAATCAAATACAATTAAAGTTTAAACTCATTTAATTAGTTTTTAATATAATACATACTGATCGACTTAATTAAATGTATAAACTGAAAATAAAATATTTTTTTTGAAAAAGGCTTAAAAAATTTTTTTTTTCTAGATATTACACTACATCCTCTTGATAGATTACACCCTCAAAGACCAGGTGGTCTATTAAAACTCACAGGCACGAATGCTCTTAACAAGAAAGAGAAAGTTAATAATATGCTTATGTTGATTCCCAACGGTCCCAATCTTACTTCTTAGATCATTAGAGTTTCTATATTATCATAAAATTTTTATTTAAATTTGAGTAGAAATAGTTTAATGCACCCTCACGATCCTTCACATTATGCAATCTCCAAAAAAACTAAGAAAATATAGGAAGTCCTAATCACGATCAAAATAAATCAAATATATCAATTAATCAAATTATTTTCCATAACATAATATCCATATGCAAAATGCCCTTTTATTACAACCCGGGATTCAAATAAATTAAATGTGGTTGGGCACCACTTACAATAAACCCAGATTCTAATCCTAGGATCGATGTAATTTGACTTTAAGTGGGATTTTCTTTGTATTCAACTCTTTTGGATCATTGGAGTCATCGTATTTGGATACCCAAATGAAAAAGAAACCTCTTTCCCCAAAGGGGAGATTATTCTTTTCACTTTGGGTATTAAAATTATCCAAAATTGGGCCTCCAAATAGAAAAAAATATCCCCCTAAGAGGTATCTTTTTCTCTTTGAAATCCAATTTTGGATACCTATATCCTACTCAAAGACTAATTTTCATAGCTTGACACTTTAAATAAATTATATCAATATTAGAAAGAAAAAAAAAACTCTAGGCTCTGCTACAAGATTATCCTAAATATTTAGAATCAAATAAATCCCAAGTAATATATGCAAAGTACAAAAAAGTAAATCACACTTGCCCACACTCTTATTTATTTGAGGGCTAAGCAATAGAAACACCTATAATATTGATATTTATTATTAATTTAGTCCCCTTTTATTACCCTGCACGAGCATGGTTACCTACAGAAAATCTTGTGAGCAATTAGATTGGTGACTCTTCATGCTCTTGAGATCTTTTGGAGCGAATTGCCAAGCAATGTCACGCCCAGCTTTTCTCCTCAGGTGAATCCTGGCCAGTTGGTCGTTCCTCACTTTGAGTCTCTTCCCCTTCTTCATCTTCTTCTTCTTCTTCTTCTTCTTCTTCTTCTTCTTATTTCTTTGTATTAATCCCTAAAATTAGAAATTAAATGGAAGAAAAGAAACAACAATTAAAATATCTTTTGCAAATCACCAACCCTAAAGGACTTCATCGATTCCAACGCTGATGTGGATGCTTGCATTCTAACTAAAACTTCGCTGTAGTTTCTCTGTAGGTTTTCTTTTTGCTTAGTATGTTGTTGTTTATTCTCAAATTTTTTTTAGTAGATGTCTCTCTTCTGAATTATTTTATGTTTTATTCTCCTAGTTTAATTCATGTAGGTTTTATTTTTATTGTACTTTGATTGGTCTGTTGTTGTTCTTTGCCAATTTTTTTATAAGTGGATGACTTTATTTCTCTTTAGTTTTAGATTATGTTTTATGTGCTATTTTAACATGATTTAACAAAAGAATAGATGATCATATGTAGCTGTTGAATAGTTGATGGGCTTGTGTTTGCTATGTTATCTATTTTTTCTAATGGTGTTATATATATTATTTTATTTCGCTTGATTCATCACAAGCTATGTATAATTTTTCATGTTTCTCTCAATAGTTCCTTTCATTTTCCTTGTATTTCATGCAATGTTGATAGCTACGACAAGCAACAACCATGAACAAGTAGAATTTGTTGAAATCTTTTAAAGATATCATTTCATTCCAATAATGCATGATTTAAGTATCTAATAATTTGGTCTTTGTAGGTTTGTCTTATTTGGCCAAGCAAAAATCACATGCACCCATGTGAATTTATGACCTAAACCATCATTGAAGCTACCTATTTTAGTATTTAATTACTTTTTTATATCTTTGTTGGGTCTCATGATCCATAAGTTCTTAAACATCTTCATTTTCTTCAAGGAAAAATATTAGGCCTATGTATCATCGAGTATTGTAAATTCAAGACAGCTATTAGTAACATTGAGTTGTTAAAATTTAACTTGATATGATGAATTCTATTTATTTACAACATTCCCATATATATGAGAATCAATGATAACTAAGTGATGATGGAGTCGTGAATAAAACAAAGGAGTTGAAAATTTTTTAGATTTTGCTAGTTCTAGTAAGAAGCTATCAAGAAAGATTTTATGCCCATGCAAATCATGCATCAAGAGATATTATAAAAAAAAATTGTTATTCAATACTTAGAGGGTAGAACAAATCAAATTAAATTACCATTCTTTTGATATGTGTTCTTCTGCTTTGTAGTGAGCACCCATATGTAAATTTTATTTCTCAACTATGTATATTTTAGGTGGAGCATACCTACATACATATATTGAAAATGTTCTTTTGTAATAAAAGCCATGTCGTTTTGATGTTGTTATTGTTGGAGATGATTTAGCTAGCCAATTTTTTGTGAACTGTGGGATGTTTGAGGTATAATATGAACCATTTGTATAATTCCAATTTCTTTTTTGGAATGTGCTGAAAATTGGTTTTGATTGAAATGTGCAAACGCATGCCTATAACTATTTTTTTTAACTGCCAGAATTGCAGGGGTTATAACCTCTACTATAGACTCGTAATGCAATTTAGCAGCGGTTACAACCATTTCTAAAGACTCATTTCCATATTTATGGGTGTTAAAACCACTGTCGTAAACCCATTGTCTAGATTTGCAGGTGTAAAACCATTGTATTATAGCAGCAAAACTGTAGCAGTTATAACCGCTGCTAAATCAACCTTTTAAAACTATTTTAAGGCAACAATTTAAATAGTGATGCAGAAGCCGTTTCAATGATAAAAAATATGGCAAATGTGCAGCAATTTTGAAACCGCTGCAAATTAAATAGTAAGTGTTTTAACCGCTGGTTAGGGTAGAAAAGGTGTTTCATAGCCTATTTTATTGTATTTTAATGCAAGCTACTATATAGAAAAGCTTATTGAGACACATTTAAAGTTGAAAAAAAGGGTCATTAATTTTGGTATATTAAAAAATAGATTATTATACTCTCTTTATTAAACTTTTGCAATTTGTGTTATATAAAAAATACTTCGTGTTAAAAAAAGCAAATGTTTTCCTCTCTATTGCATCTTCAGCATCTGCCATGAAATTCAGATAAAAGAATTGAGTTTCTCAAAATTTTAGATAATAAATTGGAAATTGTATTGGCAAAGAATATTTTGCATCTGAAAGAAGCAAATATTTTGATAATTTTTATTAAGAGAAAATAGCAAAAAAAAAATTCAAATATTAGTTACAAATTTTATAACATTGCTACAAAATTTTTTATTTCCATTTTGTGGGGCATATATGTTGTAATTCTTGCTGCAAAGTATAGGTAAAATTTCAAAAAAGCTTACATAAGAGTTTACATAACAATAATGATTAAGAAAGAGAGTACTTGTACAAAATTGGTCAGTCATGAGTACAAGAACATAACAACAAAAGAACAACCAAAGCTACTAACAACAACTTGATTTGAAAAAAGTCAAGCTTCATGGACTTCAATTTTTCCAAAGTCATCTCATCCATATTCTTAGTTCAAAATTGCTTATGTTTGAGCATTTGATCAGCTGGGACCATATAACAACAAAGAAAAGCTAAGATGGGTTTTAGTGCTTGATAAATGGGTATTCACATGCACAGAAGAGAGTGAATTAGTAGAAATCAACGAGCTTAAACGAATAAGGAGGAAAACCTAGGAAGCTGGAATGCAAAGGGTCATAGAGACAGAACAGAGTGTGAGATGTGATGAATAAGAATTTAAGGTGTGGTAAGTGTATTTTATAGTTTTAGTTGTTAGTATATAAATAGGTAAGTTTAAGTGCTATAGAAAATCCCCCTTTTATTATGTTACAAATCTAAGCTTATAAATTATTTATCCTAAACTTATTGTTGTTTTAGTAGAGATAATTTAAATAGTGAGCTTGATTTGAGGAGTCATTAAGATGAAATAGATCAAAAATATATTTGAAAGTCGTACAAGATGGATATTGAAAAGGTATAATAGGTAAATAAATTAAGCCTAGTGGAAAATGACACATACGAGCTCATAACTCTATTGGAATGATCATATAAAATCGATCATTGGTCTTATATGTGCTTACATATAAAGAAGTTTAAAAGTATAAAACATGATTGATGATAAAATAAAACAAAAAATAGTAGTTATTGACTATGATGTAACATTTTCTCTTGTTATTTGTGTGGAACTTGTTCATTTAATATTTTATCTCATTATACCAATGGTTTGGTCTATTTATCAAATGGATGTGAAATCCTATTTTTTTAAAATATATTTATTAAAAAAGAAGTTATGGTTGAGCAAATTTCAAAGCAGCTATGATATAAAGGTTACAAATGAAAAAAAAAATATTATATGGCCTAAAGCAAGCATCGAGAGCATGGAATACAAGGAAGTTAATCAAACCATGGTACAAGAATATGAGATCCCATATATTGAAAGGTGAAGTAAAATAATAAAACTATAATTAAAGTAAAATAATGAAACAATCTTAATGATATACTAAGCTTATGCAAAAGTGATTATTAGTATATCTAAGATGAGAATTATCAACTACTACGCTAAAAGAGGCTCATAGAATTTGGCATGAATTATTGAAAAATGATAAAAGGATGGTGAAGCTAAATAATTTCATAATTGGAAGTTTTAGATATTTAACCCTTAAAATATATATTATATGGTATTAAAATTGCAAGCTGCTATATAGAAAAGCTTATTGAGACACATTTAAAGTTGACAAAAGGTGTCATCAATTTTTTATATCAAAGGTATATTAAATAATAGATTATTTTACTCTCTTTATTCAACTTATTGGATATTTAAATAGTGATTGATTTGGAGATTAAGATGATATAAAAAATATATTTGTGTTATATATGGATGCACTACACTACTTTGTGTTAGAAAAAGTAACTAGTTGTTTTCCTCTCTATATTGTAGCATCTTCATGTGCCATGAAATGTTTGTTTGTGCAGATAATAAATTTGCTATTGTATTGGAAAAAAAATCTTTTGCAACATGAAAGAAGTAAATATTTTGATATTTATTTTCACTACATAAGAGACCCAATCAAGTTAAAAATATTAAAATAGTAATTTTAGTTCAATTTCCATTTACAATCCAATAACCAATACAATTGACCATTAATCATCCTTCTTTCAATCTAATGGGTTCAAGGAAAAGTGAGATGACATTATCATTCATTTTCTCCAAGTTAAGCTCACCAACATTCTCATCGTTTGATTGTAGATAAAAAAGGTAAGCAACCCGTGACAAATTTATCACAGCCATTCTAAATGTTTCTTCATATTTCGAGGCTTTTATCCGTTCCTTATTCAACTCTTTCCAGCATTTAATTATAATAGTCTATATCAATATTTACTTACCTTTGATGTTCCTAAATCATTGCAAAGCCGAAAAATAATTAATGATTGGTGGATGATGCTTGGATAGAAGTCAAAGCTTTCGAGAGTTCTCACTCAGACAAAGTGCCATAACGGAGCCTAAAGGGGCTGCAACTGAATTCCATGCATTATCTAAATATTATGCAAATGTAGGGCAATATCCAGTGTAATACCATCTTACCTCTACCATATATGCTTTGCATAAATCTAACCACTGAAACAAAATAATAAATTTCAAGCACTTTAGGTAACATTCTCACAAGAAAAAAAAAATGAATATATTTAAGAGTTTTAACAACTTTACCGCTCTTTTAAGATATGGGAGAATATCCAACCCCTTCTCTTCCATAATTTTATTAATTTTTATATAGTCAATTGAATATGTATTAAAACCAATATGTATATTTATTTTTTTATCATGTTTTGTTTGTGTGATGTTTCTTCATTTGTGCAAGCAAATGCACCAAAAAATTATGTCACGAGAGCTCCTGCTGGTACTTTTTTTTTGTTCTTACAAGTTTGGCAAAGAAGAATTCATGTAATGACTTGATTTGAAAGTATAGGAAATAATTTTTTTTATTAGAATTAAATGAAGATTTTTACTCTTAATAGGACATAATGGAGAAAAATAATTATGCAGTGTGGAATAAATGCTCGTTGTTGTTGAACTTATGTCATAAATAAGTAGATCAATAAATTAAATTAAAAATAGATTATTATTCAGAAAAGAAAGAAAATTGAAAAATGAATTGCAATTAGAATTTCTTTTTTATTACTTACCTGTCAATTGCATCGGTAAAATGTTGTAGCTCGTCCAATGAGCTGTAGATGTCATAGATATCATGGGATACAGAGAGTTTAGCTCTATGTTTTAACCTAAATCCCACACTAGTCTTGTTCTAATCGTGTACAAATCATACATAATTTCTTTTCTTATTTTATTATTATTATAATTAAATAATTGATAATAATAATTAATTACATTTAATTAAAATTAGTTATAATTAAATATTTAATCATTATTAATAATAATTAGTTTTTAATTAAAATAAATTCTAATTAATTTTTAGTATTATTATAGTTAATTATTTTTATTAATAATTAACTACAATTACTTAAAATTAATTAAAATTAATTATTTTAATTTAAATTAATTATTATTAATTATAATTAATTATGATTAATTGTTAATTATAATTAACTATTTTTAAATCATAATTTGTTATTATCAAGTATACTTAATTATAATAAGAAAAGATAAAAATGAAATGAAATGCAAGTGTTTGTATGCCTCGATCCATATGCCAACACCGTCAACCCCGCGAAGGTATGAACTTGCTAAAACTCAGATTCTCATTCTCGAAGTGTGCGGCAGACTGGAAAACTGCCTATACACGCCTTTATTGAGCGTGGTGGGATGGTGCGATGCCTACGACGAGGCGGGGTCACTTATAAGTACCCATTTCAAAGTTTGTGGCGCCTAAAGGCTCCATTTCAAAGTTTGTGGCGCACCAAAAAATTGCCTATATACGCCTTTTTTGTGCGTGGTGGGATGGGACCCCGGTGCGGCACCTACGGCGAGGCGGGGTCACTCATAAGTACCTCCGAGCGGGGGGGGAAGCAAACTGCCTTTTTAAACATGTACCATCCGAGGACACCTACCATACACAGCTTTATTGCGCGTGGTGGGAAGGCCCAATTTTCTCGTAGTTTTCCCCTAAATGGGGGAGACGCTGGGAGGCTGCCAAAATTTCGGATGAATGTGAGATTATGCTTGGACCTAATTTGAACTCAAAAGAACAAGAGCTTGGACCAAATCACATTGAATTTAACTTGAACCTAAACTAGAACTTATATGGACCACAAAAAGAGCTTGGACTTCAATTGAATTTAAACAAGGACTTGGACAAGTTTACAGCGGACTTATGAGCTTGATTTGGACTCAAGCAAAACTAGAACTTTGACATTGAGCTTGAACTCAAGCAATAACTCAAATTTGAATCATATGTAAGAGAAATTGAATTGAACAAAAAAACTCAGAACTTGAATCATGTGGATAAAATTGGACTTGAACACAACAAGGTTACTTGGGACTTGAACTTGCAAACATTTGACTCAAATCCGAAGTGACCTTAATGTGACGTAGAACTTGAAGGACTTGAATGAATGTAAAAGACTCATATTTAATTTAAACTCAAGGAGGTACTAAACTTGGGTTCAAACACATATACAAAACAGAATTTAAATCATATAATAAGGGACTCATGAAGGAGGGCATCCAAGCATGATCAACGTGCAAGTAAGAGTCAAATGAAAATACAACCAAATAACAAATACTAAATGAACTCGGAGAGAGTATTGAAATAGAAATCAATAATCAACCAAAATGACTCATGATGAATATGCCTTCAGTGCACTCAAACAAATATAGATGAACAAATGAAGTTGTGATAATCTTGCTTACAAGCAAAGGTTCACACAAAAAGTCACTACAAGCTTTGGTATAAAGCTTATTTGAGCAATCATAGTTAGCCTACAACGATCATCTCAATTTGAATGAAAGGATCGATATCCAATTCACCGTGTATCTTATAAACCATCTTGGAGGATAAAAAGTTTGCAAGTAGAGCTAAACTACTTTTGAGGACAACGGATTTGCAATAAATCAATGCTACAACAAAGGATCTTCAACCTACACGACAATTTGATTCTAAGATAATACACATTAAAAGGGTTTCAAATACACACAAAAGTGGAATGACTGAATCAAAATGACTTGGAGCATTTAGTCAAGAAGATCTGTAATACATACAAGCTCTCTACAAATATAGATGTACGTGCCACATGCCACTTATGGGTAGATGTAAAAAGACTTCAGTAAATGCAGTATCATGAAGTTAATTTTAGTATGTGAAGGAATACATCTACCTACCCACTTGTAGCAGTGGCAGATATACTACATGAGCTAATCTACAACGGCACGCCACCAGATCCGCAACTTCTATGTAAGCGGACAGAAGGCTTTTACAAATACTTTCAAAATACCCCCACACATGCATTATAGTTTGTATACCCATAGGTACACAAAGGGGTAAATATAATTAAACACCCACATGGGCCCCGATGAGCGTGTTATTGGTACACACGTGACGTCTAGGGATGCTGCGCATGTCAATAAATTTAAACCCGATCTTCTTAAGTAATAAGAGTCGACAAGGTTCAACAAATAATTATAAAATGCCCCCAAACACTCCGATGATGGCCATGTTGAATGTCTATCTCAACCGGAGTGGTTCACAAACATTTCAAATATCTTCAAAAATGCCATCCCACATGTCCCCAAAATCCAAAATCCCAAATTCCCAAAATCCAAAAAATATTTAAAATTGAAATTATCCATCCATACTTAAAGCAAAATTCATCCACATTCCGAAATCGTTTGCCGAGGTGGACAAATTAAACTTTACTTAAGCTCACATAGAGCCAATGCATAGTCGAAAATATCACTAGGATCCATTCTCAAACAATCTCCTACTAGTAAGGGCATGGTACGTGTTCTCTAACTGCGGTTTTGTCGCCAAATGACATCATAGGTTAAACGGTTTTGACCTGGGGCCCTATGAACCGAGTGATTTTGCCATCAAATGGCAAGACAAAATACTGGTTATGGCCATAGCCAATACGCTCCTTAGTGGGATCAAATCCTTGAGATATGAATCAATAGGATATAATCGATAGGGCACAAAGCCCTCTATTAGCTAATATGGATTCAAATTTGTACCCCCTTAAAATAACATTCACTCCAGGTCTACAAGGTACCCTTGGACGAAGTAACCCATGGCTACCGACAAGAATCCTTCTGTTAGGTTGGGTCGACTACCTCCTCTAACTAAGTAGACTAGGGACCATGATGGCCCGGGACGATGGAACCATGGGATCTTGATCGGGTCCATCATCCATTCCCCCACCATCCGCTTTAAGTGAAAGGTGGTGAAATTTCTATTTTAAAACCTTCAAACTTCCAAATCAAAATCCCATTGCTGTTACTATATGCCAGATAACGTGTATCTTTACGTATCTGATTGACGACTAGCCTTAATCGAAAGTTCTCTCTCATTATCGGGAGGGGTAATTAACTATAGGGGATTGCGCCTATAGGAAACCAGAACTCAGATCATAAAGTCCTCGCAAAATGAGGGCGAAATCTCTGGGTAGTGTCTTATCTACAAACCCATATGCCTTCCAAATTTACCCCGAAACTTAATTCCGTTAAAACTCCCTCACCGAAAACAAAAAGCACATTAGTGCGGGCGGAGGCGGGGGGCCGAATTTTTGGAGCCCACAGTATTCATCAAATTAGGGCCATTTTTTTTATAGTTTATATACATTTGAGCCATATATTACTATCCTCTGTAAAAGTAAAAAAGTAAAAAAAAAAAAAAAAAAAAAAAAAACATCTAAAAAACATAGACTGTGTAGGAGGACCGATTGGTTTTTAGTATCAGAGGTACAAAACAATAATGCTTTGAAATTAAAACATAAAAGTATGAATGAGTTATCACATGATATTATAAATATGTACGATGAGTGCAAAAAAGATGTAAGAGATTTTTTTTAATTGGCATAAAATGAATGTAGTATAAAATTAAATGATGGTGGTAGTTTGCAACGATTAGTTGCACCAGCAGTTGGCAGTGGTGGTTAGGGGTGTAAATAAGCTGAGTCAAGTATGAGCATAATCAAGTTAGCTCGGTAATGGTAGGTGGCGGTAGGCAATGTCAGTGCAGTTTGCTTACGATAAAAAAAAAAAAGAATTAAAAAAAAAAAATAGGTGAGTTTACAATACATAAAAAATGAATTAAGGATTAAAAAAAATTCATTAAAATTTTACATTGTATTCCTTTTTCAACAAATGGAACACAAAATTTAAAATTCTCTATTTTCAAAATATTTTACAATTCTTTTTCATCAAACCAAATAGCTAATTGATTACCTTTGGAGACCTCAAAGCCATGCTCCCTTGAAAGCCTAAAATACAAGGCCATGACATGAACGTCCTCAAAAAAATCCATTCTTAACTTCTCTTCTGAATATTTCATCAAATTTATCAAATATTTGATGTCCTCTTCAAAATGATAAGCCACCCCAAGCTTTTGTTTCATTCTTAACAATATGTAGTGATTTCGATTTTATTTCATTTATATTTTAAATTTGATCAATTACCATTGTTACATGTTAAAAATAGTGTTGGTAGAATTGTTGTTTAATATCCTACCTATTGTCAAAAATCCAGCACGGACAAAAAATTTTATGGAAGATAAGAATTTTTTAATGTGGAAAATCTTGGAAATGGAAAGATCACAAGACTTAGCCCAGTTATAAACAATCCACTATATTATATGAGATATAAGAATTTTCCCTTCCACATTGTTGAAAAAGATGAGATTATTTATAATTGAGAATAATTATCGGAGTTTCTTTATAGGAATTATAGAAATCTAATATCCATAGAGGGATGATTAAAAAACCTAACAATAGGGTTATATGTTGAAAGAAGTTTGGCGATGGTGGTGGCAATTGTTGGTGGTGTTCGTTGGCTATGATGCAGTTGGGAAATACAAGAGAATTAATTAATTCTCTCAACTCTTGAACCTCCCCAGGCTCTGTTTATAAGCTTTTAGAGATGAGCATTTTGGTGAATTTGGCCATAATTCAAGGCACTCCATCATACAATTCATATTGATCTTGTTGGCTGTGGATTGCTTATCAAATATTTGAATGTCTTAATAATATCCAAATCAAGTGATCTTGTGCTTGTTAGATTTGTCTCATCAGTTACTCAACTTGAATATGAGCATGCTATGATTGGAGGTTATTAGATCAATCAATTTATATTAAGAAGTTTCCAAACATAACTTAAGAGCTTGATTTGAGACCATTTGGAGGATTGAATCATTTGCAGCATTGGTAGACTGGTTTCATCAAGTCTTCATTTTTAAGGTTTTCAATTCAAATATGTATCGAGATTCGTGTCGTTTGTATGCTTTTTTATAGTGTCCTTCGCAATCTTATTTTTCCGACATTAATTCATTTTACATCTAAAAATATATTTTAAAAATTAAAAATCTTCTGCAACCCAAAAATTAAATTTTTGAAAATGTTATAAGGTGCAACGGCTCCCTTGATGTCAATGTAGACCAAAAATTTTTTACTTGAAAACTCCAAAAAGAGGAAAAGGGCTTGACACACATGTAACAATTCACTACATAATATGAGATACAAGAATTATCCCTTCTTCACAGTTGCTGAAGATAAGATTATTTATAATTACGAACAATTGCCAAGTTTTCTTGTAGAAATTACATAAAATTGATATCTATAAGTGGATGATTAAAATTCAATAAGTGAGTTATATATTGATAGAAGTCCAGAAATGTTGGTGGCGATTGCAAGTAGTAGTCGACAACACTAGCAGCTAGAAAATGCAAGAGAATTCTAGTTAATCGTTTCCAATACCCACTGTTGTCTAACATCTGTCAACAACAAACAACTATTTTTCTCGTAGTCGATCCTCCCTCCTATATGGAGAATGACCTAACAACATTCAAATTACTTATTTATCAAACTCGATGTGATCACCACCTTTGTTTTTCTCCTTTTCAAGATTTTTTTTTTAAAATAGTATCTTTTAGGAAATGTCTCAATTTATTTATATTTTGTGAGATTTTTATTCATTTTTAAATTTTAGCATAAATAAATTCGCAATATACTGCGATGAATATTTCAGTGCACATTAATTTTGATTTTAAATTGATTAAAATTTAAAAGATTATGCTGAGGGTTTTGAAGTTCCCACATGTCCTATGACAGTACAACATATGCAAATTTTATCCGCACGTGTTAAATACCTAAAACTTTGAAGATATGCATATATGCCTTGTAATATTTTAAAACTTTAAAGATAGTGCACTCGATGAAATTCACTAGGTTACTCCGGTCATGTTTTGGAAGCTTGATTAATTATTATATTTAAATAGTAATAGATTTTAAAAATATTTAAAGCATGATTATAACCTTCAAATTTTAATTGGATGATCAAATGATTTTCAAATTTTATATGTTTATAATCAAATTGATCAACTTGATGAGATGAATATAATGTGCCAAAGATCTGTCAATTCCATGATAATTAAGACATTTTATTACTGAGTAAACATCTCCATGATCCAAGAAATCAAAATGGACCGTATCATGAAGCACTTTGGATTCCAGCCAAAAGCCTACAAAAAATTAGGGAGCCTCATTCTCTACATTGAAAGCATTTAAGAGTTGAGAGAGGAAGAGAGCTCCTTTGCATTTTCTAGCTCTCGTCACCCCAGATGGCCACCACCAGCTCCCTCTACCGAAGACAATCATTAACTCTAGCGGACAACCTCCACCAACATTAATCATCGCCATCATCTAAAGTCTTCTGCCAAGATCTAATCATTCTGTTAGGCTTCAATTCTCTGCTTTTGGACACCAAATTTTCTAAAATCCCTACTATTAGCACATATGGACAGCTGACTCCTTTCAGACTTAAAAACATTTATGTGTATATTTATCTTGTATAACGTGGCAATAGATAACTGGTCATCTTGTATAGGAGCCACTAATCATTCTCTATATATATTGCTTGTATTTCTATTTGGAGGCAATGATAGTTTTCATGTTCATCGTCTTCTTCTTACATTCCACTTTCTTCTCTCTGTTCTTGTTCTTATTTCCCACATAGTATCAGAGAAGGGTCCTTGAATCTTCCTCGATGGTGAACTCAACCACTTCACAACTAGACGAACGGAGCAATCCAATAAATCTTAGAAGAATCGCTAATGTCCTCAACTTTGAACATCGTTGTATCAAACTGCAAGAACATTGTGCCCACTTAGTTAGCTACCGATAATTACTCGCTATGGCATTCTCAGGTTTCAAAATTTTTTCGTGTTAACGGCATTGATAAGTTTCTTGATCTGACATTTCTTAGTGAGGAAATCAATATTGCTTCTGATGCAGCTCATGGTGCCTCGGCCAATGACTCCAGCATGGCTTTATTCTCGAATAGAGGGCGCAGACGTCGCAATAGAGGTCACTTGTCCTCACATATGAACAAAATCAGTAGATTGCTCGCTGCATCACCAATAATATGTCAAATCTGTTACAAGAAGGGTGATGCAGCACCCTCTGATTGGCATCGTCTAAATTCTCAATATGTTCCATCTTCCATGAGCAGTCTTAAAGAAAGCTTTAGCTGTTAGCTCTGAGAACTCTTATACAAACTGGTACCTGGATTCTGGAGCATCACCTCATCTTACTAATTCTCTTGACAATTTGACCATATCCACTCCTTACCAAGGATATGATGGTATAACTGTCGGAGATGGTCATTCTGTCAACATCTCTCACTCTGGGGCAGGCTTCTTACCTACCCCCTCTTGTAAGCTACATTTATCTCATATTCTTTATACAACTTCTCTTCATTACAATCATTTATCAATTTCCAAACTAACTCACGATATTAATATTTCTATTGTTTTTTATCCCTCTGGTTTTACCTTCAAGGATATGAAGACGTATCAAGTTCTTCTTCAAGTACTGCGATGATTATATTTATCTTTTATAACGTGGCAGAAGATAACTGGTCATCTTGTATAGGAGCCACTACTGCTTGTATTTCTATTTGGAGGCAATGATAGTTTTCATGTTCATCGTCTTCTTCTTGCATTCCACTTTCTTCTCTCTATTCTTGTTCTTGTTTACCACATCTACAATAGATAAATCAAACATTTTATTTTCCAATAATCCTCTCTTATTCAACTCTTAGGAAAAAAAGATTCTTGTATCATCCTCTCGTGTTCAACTGGGCTAGTTCTCATTATTTTTTACCTTTTCAAGTTTTCCATTTGAAGTTATTTTGCGTATTGAACTTTTGTCCAAAATTAAGACATAAAATGCATACTTTACCTACACAAAAATTCTAACACGTAAGAAAATTAATTAATTTCATTAATTCTAATTACTTTGATTATATAATAATGATAAAATATAATACGTAGAAAAAATATATTTGTGTTATATATGGACTACATTACTTTGTGTTAATAAAGCAGCCAGTTGTTTTCCTCTCTATTTTGTAGCATCTTCATGCATGCATGTGCCATGAAATATCATATAAAAGAAATTGAGTTTTCTCAAATTGGACCTATATAAGTATATGTAGGCAATCAATTGGCAATTGTATTGACAATGAATCTTTTGCATCATGAAAGAAGAAAGTATTTTGATATTTATTTTTACTACATAAGAGACCCAATCAAGCTAAAACAAAATTCAAATATTATGTACAAATTTTATAACATTTAAAAATTGTAGTTCTATTTCCAATTACAAACCAATAAAATTGACCATTAATCATCCTTCTTTCAAAGTAAGGGGTTCAAGGAAAAGTGAGATGACATTGCCTTTTATATTCTCTAAGTTAAGCTCACCAACATTCTCATCATTTGATTGTAGATAAAAAAGGTGAGCAACTCGTGGCAAATTTATCACAACCATTTTGAATGTTTCTTCATATTTCGAGGCTTTCATCCATTCATTATTCAAATCTCTCCAGCATTTATCTATAATAGTCCTTATACACTTTTGTGCTTCTGATTCTGAAACATGCTTCTCTTTCATATAGCATTGGATGGATTTTGAAACATCTCCCCTTCGAAGCTCACCCTACATTCATGCAAAAATATGTTTATTTTTCATCATCATTAGATAAATATTTAATTGAAAAAATATTTTATTATAATATACTAACACATTATGTATTAGAATGATACTAATTTCATTACATGTGACATTGATTTCATGTATAACATGTTATCCCTCATTACAATTAAACTTATTGATAATATAATAAAATTTAAAAGAACAAGCAACCCAATGTAAGATAATACAACAAAACTATCAGTTAAATTATATAGTTGTATTGTATTTATGAATGGTTAATAGTCTAGTCGCGGCATTTAACTTTTAAATGAAATTAAATTTTGTGATAGTTCAGCTGTATTGCGAGACATTATGTGGGGTAAAATTAGCTTCAAATGAAATAAAATGTATCATAGTATCATATATATATTTCATGTATAACAGGTTATCAAGTTGCTCAAATTTACTATAAACATATTACTCAAATTTACTATTACTATTTAAATATAATAATTAATCAAGCTTCCAAAACATGACCGGAGTAACCTAGTGAATTTCACCGAGTGCACTATCTTTAAAGTTTTAAAATATTACTAGGCATATATGCATATCTTCAAAGTTTTAGGTATTTAACACATGCGGATAAATATTTGCAAATGTTGTACTGTCATAGGACATGTGGGAACTTCTAAACCCTCAGCATAATATTTTAAATTTTAATCACTTTAAAATCAAAATTAATGTGCACTGAAATATTAATCGTTGTATATTTCAAATTTATTTATGTTAAAATTTAAAATGAATAAAAATCTCACAAAATATAAATAAATTGAGACATTTCCTAAAAGATACTATTTTTATTTAAAAAATCTTGAAAAGGAGAAAAACAAAGGTGGTGATCACATCGAGTTTGATAAATAAGTAATTTGAATGTTGTTTGGTCATTCTCCATATAGGAGGGAGGATCGACTACGAGAAAAATAGTTGTTTGTTGTTGACAGATGTTAGACAACAGTGGGTACTAGAAATGATTAACCAGAATTCTCTTGCATTTTCTAGCTACCACTATTGTCGACTAGTACTTGCAATCGCCACCAACATTTCTGGACTTCTATCAATATATAACTCAATTATTGAATTTTAATCATTCACTTATAGGTATCAATTTTATGTAATTTCTAAAGAAAACTTGACAATTGTTCTTAATTATAAATAATCTAATCTTCAGCAACTGTGAAGAAGGGATAATTCTTGTATCTCATATTATGTAGTGAATTGTTACATGCGAGTCAATCCCTTTTCCTCTTTTTGGAGTTTTCAAGTAAAAAAATTTTGGTCTACATTGACATCAAGGGAGCCGTTGCACCTTATAACATTTTCAAAAATTTAATTTTTGGGTTGCAGAAGATTTTTAATGGTTGTAACCGCTGCTAAATTGCATTACGAGTCTATAGTAGAGGTTATAACCCCTGCAATTCTGGCAGTTAAAAAAAATAGTTATAGGCATGCGTTTGCACATTTGAATCAAAACCAATTTTCAGCACATTCCAAAAAAGAAATTGGAATTATACAAATGGTTCATATTATACCTCAAGCATCCCACAGTTCACAAAAAATTGGCTAGCTAAATCATCTCCAACAATAACAACATCAAACGACATGGCTTTTATTACAAAAGAACATTTTCAATATATGTATGTAGGTATGCTCCACCTAAAATATACACAGTTGAGAAATAAAATTTACATATGGGTGCTCACTACAAAGCAGAAGAACACATATCAAAAGAATGGTAATTTAATTTGATTTGTTCTACCTTCTAAGTATTGAATAACAATTTTTTTATAATATCTCTTGATGCATGATTTGCATGGGCATAATATCTTTCTTGATAGCTTCTTACTAGGACTAGCAAAATCTAAAAAAATTTCAAATCCTTTGTTTTATTCACGACTCCATCATCACTTAGTTATCATTGATTCTCATATATATGAGAATGTTGTAAATAAATAGAATTCATCATATCAAGTTAAATTTTAACAACTCAATGTTACTAATAGCTGTCTTGAATTTACAATACTCAATGATACATAGGCCTAACATTTTTCCTTGAAGAAAATGAAGATGTTTAAGAACTTATGGATCATGAGACCCAACAAAGATATAAAAAAGTAATTAAATACTAAATTAGGTAGCTTCAATGATGGTTTAGGTCATAAATTCACATGGGTGCATGTGATTTTTTCTTGGCCAAATAAGACAAACCTACAAAGACCAAATTATTAGATACTTAAATCATGCATTATTGGAATGAAATGATATCTTTAAAAGATTTCAATAAATTCTACTTGTTCATGGTTGTTGCTTGTCGTAGCTATGAACATTGCCTGAAATACAAGGAAAATGAAAGGAACTATTGAGAGAAACATGAAAAATTATACATAGCTTGTGATGAATCAAGCGAAATAAAATAATATATATAACACCATTAGAAAAAATAGATAACATAGCAAACACAAGCCCATCAACTATTCAACAGCTACATATGATCATCTATTCTTTTGTTAAATCATGTTAAAATAGCACATAAAACATAATCTAAAACTAAAGAGAAATAAAGTCATCCACTTATAAAAAAAATTGGCAAAGAACAACAACAAACCAATCAAAGTACAATAAAAATAAAACCTACATGAATTAAACTAGGAGAATAAAACATAAAATAACTCAGAAGAGAGACATCTACTAAAAAAATTTTGAGAATAAACAACAACATACTAAGCAAAAAGAAAACCTACAGAGAAGCTACAGCGAAGTTTTTGTTAGAATGAAAGCATCCACATCAACGTTGGCATCGACGAAGTCCTTTAGGATTGGTGATTTGCAAAAGATATTTTTATTGTTGTTTCTTTTCTTCCATTTAATTTCTAATTTTAGGGATTAATACAAAGAAATAAGAAGAAGAAGAAGAAGAAGAAGAAGAAGAAGAAGGGGAAGAGACTCAAAGTGAGGAACGACCAACTGGACAGGATTCACCTGAGGAGAAAAGCTGGGCGTGACATTGCTTGGAAATTCGCTCCAAAAGATCTCAAGAGCATGAAGAGTCACCAATCTAATTGCTCATATGATTTTCTTTAGGTAGCCATGCTCGTGCAGGGTAATAAAAGGGGACTAAATTAATAATAAATATCAATATTATAGGTGTTTCTATTGCTTAGCCCTCAAATAAATAAGAGTGTGGGCAAGTGTTATTTACTTTTTTGTACTTTGCATATATTACTTGGGATTTATTTGATTCTAAATGTTTAGGATAATCTTGTAGCAGAGCCTAGAGTTTTTTTTTCTTTCTAATATTGATATAATTTATTAAAAGTGTCAAGCTATGAAAATTAGTCTTTGAGTAGGATATAGGTATCCAAAATTGGATTTCAAAGAGAAAACGATACCTCTTAGGGGGATATTTTTTTTCTATTTGGAGGCCCAATTTTGGATAATTTTAATACCCAAAGTGAAAAGAATAATCTCCCCTTTGGGGGAAGAGGTTTCTTTTTCATTTGGGTATCCAAATACGATGACTCCAATGATCCAAAAGAGTTGAATACAAAGAAAATCCCACTTAAAGTCAAATTACATCAATCCTAAGATTAGAATATGGGTTTATTGTAAGTGGTGCCCGGCCACATTTAATTTATTTGAATCCCTGGTTGTAATAAAAGGGCATTTTGCATATGGATATTATGTTATGGAAAATAATTTGATTAATTGATATATTTGATTTATTTTGATCGTGATTAGGACTTCCTATATTTTCTTAGTTTTTTTGGAGATTGCATGATGTTTTTATTTTAGCCTGGATATGCGAAGGATCGTGAGGGTGCATTAAACTATTTCTACTCAAATTTAAATAAAAATTTTATGATAATATAGAAACTCTAATGATCTAAGAAGTAAGATTGGGACCGTTGGGAATCAACATAAGCATATTATTAACTTTCTCTTTCTTGTTAAGAGCATTCTTGCCTGTGAGTTTTAATAGACCACCTGGTCTTTGAGGGTGTAATCTATCAAGAGGATGTAGTGCAATATCTAGAAAAAAATAATTTTTAAGCCTTTTTCAAAATATATTTTATTTTCAGTTTATACATTTAATTAAGTCGGTCAGTATGTATTATATTAAAAACTAATTAAATGAGTTTAAACTTTAATTGTATTTGATTCAAGCATTTTCACCCTACATAAGTTAAGAGGCCAATTAGGAATTTCCCTAGACGTTGATTCCAATTTCCAAAAACTTTAAATAACAGCCCAATCTGATTGGTGGTTAATTGACTCTCCAATCCAGGACGGGGTAAGTCCTGGTATTTCACTGCATTAGCTAGGTTTGGGCTATAGTGATGAAGTGTCTTATTTAGATTTAGGATCTGGGAAAGATACTGAATCATAAGATCCCAATCTCTGGGAATATAATCTCAAATTTTTAATAAAGTACTCAACTCAAATTAAAGATCATCTCAATCTAAACAATAAAGCCCAACACTTATCTTAAGTTGCGGCACTTCTTAATTATTTCAGAATCCTAAAGTGCCTCCTACCACTCCCCTATTAACTTCAGAAATAAGTGTTCAAAACTTTATCGAATTCATGTTGAAACTCCAAAATCACCCTTTTTGATATCACTCCTAAAAAATCTCCAAATAGAATTTCTGTCATTATTTTAATCAAGAGTATTTGTAAGAAATTTCATCTCCCTTCAATATAATTAACTATAAGGGCTTGTGCTCGTAGAAGATTTAGAACCCGCATCTATTTTTTTAAAATTAATTTTTAAAACTCAACTAATTTTCTTTTGGAAAATTAAATCAACAACGATCATTATCGTCATATTTAAATGATCGATTAGCAAATGATATTTTCTTTCCTTTGGAAGATATATCATTTCTTATCAATACTCTGAATATGAAATTAATGATCTCCCATCCAGATTATTGCAGTCAATTACTTGATAGAACACCATTTTAATCCTTTGACATTATATGTCGTCCTTCCTTGAATTTGACTACTATAACCCGGATGAAGTTTTTAATTTCATTATCGGAACCCATTAAGGAATAATATCTTCACTTCCCAAGGCGATATATTACTCATAATGATGTATTCAACTTTGAGATTGAAATTTCAAATATTAAATTTCCCAAAGAAGACTAACATTTTTTAAACTCAACACTTTCCAACCAAAACTCGGCTGAGGAATGAAGATGTCTAAGTCACTTGTACAAAAGGTGTAGAGCAAGATGATACTAGAAGGGCTGCTGGTGAGTATCTTTGGGAGAGATCTCATAATAGGACACAAATCCATTATGACTGAGACTATGAAGAAGAAGTTTATTGTTCTTCAAATTTTTAATTTTACATCTATGAGGATGAAACAAGAAAAAATGTTTTTGTTAAAGGTAAGTTGTTGAACACAATATTTTGTGTGACATGAGTAACATGATAAAGGTTTGAGCAATAAATTATGAGAGGGCGTAAGGAGGAGGCCTTGATCAAAAGCAGCAATTGGTAAAGTCAATCCATTACTAACTGAAATATGTTGACTGCCATCGTATAATTAAGGAGTTTACATGTTTGAAAGTTCAAAAGTTAGATGTGAAGAAGAACCAATATCAAGAAACTAGTTAGAAGCAGAAGACTGAGAAGTGATTATAAGAGCAGTGTGATCAGTTGTGTATGGTTGGAAGGAAACATCAGCTTGAACTAACATGTGGATGTAGAATGTACAAGCTTCAGATATATTTGACATTCAATGGACTAATCCTACTTCAACCACCACAATCAAGTATAGCCCAACCTCAATGAGTATTTGATCTATCCTTTCAATAAGAAGAATATGAGATGTGGCTTCTATCTCACCCTCTATAAGTATTGAGAACAACTTGAGAATTTAAAAATTTAGAGAGAAGAGTTTCATGCAGAGCCTCGACTGCTAAATTGATCTCTTCACTGCATAAAAGATAATATAAGTCATCTAAGCTTATTATTGATACATTAGTGTAAATTATAGTTTTGAAGAAAAGATATGAAGATGCTGATGTCTACTAGAGAGGATGATTTCACTATTATGGAGAAATGAATAGGAATACTATTGGCTCTCTCTTATGTGCATTACAATAGTCCTTACATTGTTGGCATGTAAGCCATGACCTAATCGTCCATGTTCCCATATCTCAACCACCCATGCTCCCATATCTCAAAACCGCTCCTCATAACAAAATCGAAGGCTCATGCATACTGCAAGCATGCACACATAGAAACAAAAAAAAAAAATTTTGTGACTTATCTTCTCTCTCGCTCTCTGTTTGCATGCCCAAAGAAGCTTCTGACGAATACCACCTTCCTCCGTTCGTCCACACTAGAAGCAAAACCAACACAACTGACCACCTCTTCTGACACCCTCCGTCAAGTTAGCAAAGCTGTTGACCCAACCACTTCGGCATGACTTTCCACTGACCAAGGACCTACCAGCTTTTCGCCTCTATCTCTGACAAACTCTGGCCTGTCCCACCACCGACGAAGCTGTCATGCCCTAGCCTTTAGCTACATGCTTCCGTCGAGCTCCGTCTGCCCTCTCTCCATCTTATATATATATATGAGGATTTTCAATAGGTACCACAGCAAAAGATTTGAAGGAAGTCCAGGGGTTGATTAGGTCCCCTGAAGCCCTTGGTCGTCGATTTGATCTAACCTACTGGATTGAAGACTTTAAGGCTATTTTTGTGGTCAATTTGCTCCCTCATACTCCTCGTTGTTGATCTGATCTGGTCAAGTAAAGCCAAAAGGGTAAGTGTCCTCCCCAACCTCTCCTTGTGGGGAAGGGGTGCTAGAAGGCTGCTGGATTTTCAAGTGGAATAAAATTATTTTTTAAAAAAAAAATTAAATCAGTTAATCAACATGTTACACTCAATAAGAATCATTGAAGACCAATTCTAGGACCTAACAACATCCCGAAGCCCTTGGCAGTCGATTATCTTTCCATCCGGGTGGGTTTGAAAGGGAAAGTTCCCTCTCTACCTCCCGTAGCGGGGAGGGGATGTCGAGAGACTGTCGAAATCAAAACTAACAAGGAACCCTCACAAAATTAATTTGTCACTTTAAATTAATTTTAAAAAAAAAATATTAAAGTGTAGGGCCTACTCAACCCTCTGATAATTAAAAGGTGATGTTATTTTTATTCAATCTCAAAGGGTATAAATTTTCTGGCTTAAAATACATTTCCATAAATGACTAGATGATGAGTACTACTCTGAACCAATCAATTTTGAAACCAATAAGGTTGATGCACAATCATATTATGAATCTCTTATATTGTAAGGGATCAGTAATATTACCAAATATCATTGGTTACAAAAAACAATTGGAAGGCAATTAGTATTTAATTTATCTCATATGAATTTATCAAGAATTAATTTATGGAGACTGTTAATTATTTCCCAAATTAACTATTTTGATGACTACATGTGAATATTGAATAGTAAGGACCAGGTTATTAAATCACGGGACACTAGAAAGATGTCTTTTGAACCTAAACACTCCATGTAATTAGGATTTTAAATGGTTGGATTACCTATCTAAGCTATCCATATGATTGGTTAGTGGAAATAATACCAAAGCCATTCAATTTTATATAGTATAACCCATTTATATTTATCACCATCACATGGGTGTAGTATCCATGTTCAAATAAAATTTAGAGCTATAAAGGATGGGAAACTTCTATCCTTTTAATGATTTGTATGGATTATCCTACCCATTCCCACAAAGCTATAGCAGTTTATCTCCTTTGTTACAAATAATCACCAAAATACTCTATATTACCTCATCTATTTTGAATACCTACTGAGATGGTTGGAATAATAAGTGGTCTAGTATTGTCATGAGCATGATTAATAACATGAAGAATGAGCCTTTTTGGGTTGAATAGCCTTTATATTGGCAAGTTTAAATATATTTTTCATATTCCAAATTCATAAAACATACACAATAGAACATTTGACATTTAACTTTCATTTGATGTCCTACAACAAAGAATTGCTCTAGGTTCCCTAATGAAAGTTCTTTGGCAAATCTTTTTCTATGTGGATATCGGCTTAGATCCTCTTTCTATAAATGGACATGTATCAAGACTTAGCATCTCTCATGGTCTATGCAGAACTGAACAAGGTCCTCCAAATCTTATAGTTCTTCAGATAGACTTAGCCATCCATGCATGTGAAGAGAACACCATTGAATTCACAACATAAATGTACAAGCGGACAGAAGACTATATCCCTTCAATAATACAAAAAATATAATTAAAAATAACTTTCTGCATGTGCTCTGACAAATACAAAAAAATTTTTAAATGCCAATATCTGATAATGCTCCCTGGGACAAATATTTCAAGCTTTATCTTCCTCCTTGAAAGGACTAGAGTCAACATAACTTGAATCATAAAAAGCCTTTCAAATTCCTAAAAAAATAAAAGGGGTTTTTAATGTCACCCTGATGATTGTCATGTTGACGTAAAATCTCAACCAAAGGGGTTAGATCTTAAAATCAATAAAAGATTAAATTCTTAAAATGAAATATATCACTTAAAAACTTAAAACTAAAATGCATCCACCTCTCACAACCGTTTGTTGGGGGTGATAAATTTAAAATTAATCTTAGCTCACAAAAAGAGAATGTCGTGTCGGGTGTATCACTAAGATTCATCCTCAAATAGTCTCTTGCCAACAGGGACGTGGCATGTGCCCTTTGATCGGGTGGTTTTGCCATAAAATGGCACCTTATATTACAATCATAGATAAAGCCCATATGTTCCCTAACGGTGTCAAACCCTTTAGTAATGAATCATAATGTATATTCGATATGCATAAATCCATCTATCAATGAAGGTGCATTCAGATCTATCCCCTTAGAGAAACATCAATGCAGGTCTACAAGGTATTCTTGGACGAAGCAACCCATGGTTGTCGCTAAGGTACCTTCTGTTAGGTTGGGCCGACTTCCTCCTCTGAATAAGTAGATCATGGACCATGAAAATACGGGATGATGGAACCACGGGATCTTTATCAGGCAAGTCTTCATTCCCCCCATCACCTATTTTAAGTGTATGTTGATAAATTTTAAGTCTCAAACTACAAAATTCATATCTAAAAGTCAAACCCTAAAATTGTTGATATTATACATTGGACTTATAACCTATGCGGCCACTTCAATAAGTAGCCTTAATCAAAAGTTCTCTCTCAGTAAGAAACTATAAGAGCTTGCGCCTATAGGAAACCAGAACTCATATCATAAATTCCTCATAAAATGAGGATGAAATCTCTGGGTAGTTATGTCTTATCTAAAACCCAATCTGCATTTTGAAAAATCACCTGGAACTTAAGCTCATTAAAACTCTCTGCCGTCAATTACGAAAAGAAAAGAGACGGTGCGGAGAGGCCCCCGCACAATGAAATTTTTGGAACCCACATACACCACTATTTATAGTTTTCAAATAAATCTACAAAGAGAACTTTAATAAATGGTATAACATGGAAAAATCTAATCTTGCAAATTAGATCTTCCAATCATGCTAATTAATCTTCCAATTTATGTAATAATCAGACCCTCTAATTAATACATTAATTAGCTCAACAAAGCTTTCCTAATCAATATTGAATTCAATATATAAAGGTTTCTATAACACAGATTATATAGAATCTAATGGTTACGAATAGTGAAGCTTGTTACAGGTGAGAGGTGGCATTGGGATGCTAAGTCATCTAGGGTTTTCTTCTTTCCTTGCCTTCTACTGATCCCTCTCATCATTCTCCTCCTCCGGCAATGTCAGAGGACTTTTTCTCTTCATCTTCCATGGACGCTTCCCTACTATCTTCTGATTTTCCACCGCTCGGTCCGTCTCCTAGCGGGTTGGTGAGCTCTCTCTCGAAAAATTGGAATCAAATGTTTGCTTCTGACAAAAACTCTCCAAAATCCCTAAACTTTTCACATCATCCACCAGAACCGGATATTATCCCTTTCTCGTGTGATAAGCTGAACAAGGGTGGTGAATAATGGAATTTATGTCTGGTTGGGTACTCGATTAGATGCAGACCTTTCTACGAGGCAGTGCTGGGAGCCATAAAAAATACTTGGAGCTTGAAAGGTTCAGTACAGCTTCTATCATTAAATGACAGATTTTTTCTTCTTCAATTCTCTTGTCATGAGGAAGTTGACATGGTTTAGTCGAGAGGTGTATGGTTCTTGCTGGGGAAACCATTTGTGCTTCAAAAATGGCATCTGAAGTTTAAACCCAAGAGGGAGGATTTCACTCTATTTCCATTTGGGTGAAAATTCATGATCTTCCTCTTGCATGTTGGAACTCAGAGGGTATGTCATGGATAGCTAGCAAGATTAGAGTTCTGGTAGCTGTTGACGAACTTACAAAACAAAAGACTAGGCTCACCTATGCCAGGATTTATATTCTTGTTGACAATACTGCCACATATCTGGAGGAGATTCTTGTTTCTTTTGATGGAGATGTGGTAAGCTTGAAAGTGCAGTATGAATGGCATCTATTTCCCTGTCAGCACTGTAAGTCTTTAATGCATTTTAATATTCTTGTCCGTCAAAGCCCCATTCTACCTCTAATGATCAAGTTAAGGAAGCAGTTGATAATCGAGGCAGGAGCTACAGTAGGAAGCCTTGAAACTGAACTAAATCTTGACCCCAAAATTTTTCTAGACCACATGCTGCTATTGTTGTGCAAATTGAATCCCCAAAAAATAATTTTGACACCACTTCTCAAACCATTACTACCACCACTAATGCTATTGGGCAACCCCTACATTATCAGCCACATTTTCCTTCACCACAAAACCCCCCTCACAAACTGGAATATCTGTAGGTGATCTCCCTTTGAATGTTTTACCACTTAGTGGTGATGTGATCGTTCCAGGCATTCCCAATTTAAATTTTCCAAATAAGGCAGTCACTTCCTCATCTACCACTCTGCACACCCAATCTTCATCTTTGCATAAGGATATCATTTCACCTAATAAGTTTGATGCTTTATCTATAGAGGAAGATCAATGTCATCAGAATGATGTCTCATGGGGCACTGAGTGTCGGGGGAATAATCACAAGGCTTTGGATAAGATTAAATCGTAGCCGTCCAGTGTTGCCTCTAAAAAACCTGTAAGGGGGAAGCAGGCCAAAAAACCTCAGGCCCATCAGAACGTTTAATGTTTTTTCCACCCATGGCGGTGTGGAATATTAGGGGTTGAATCACCCTGATAAAGTTTTGTGCTGTAAGTGTCTTATAGAGTTTTTCAAGTTAAACTTCATTTGCATTTTGGAGAATAGGATTAATGTTCAATCTTTACATGATCCGTTTTTTGATTCCTCTCATTCCCTCTTTGTGAATGAAGCTAGTTATCACAATTTTTCTCTATCTTCCTCAGGGCATATTTGGATTAAGTGGAATGCTTCTAAACTCAGTTTTAAGCCAACATTTATCTCCTCCCATTTGATTTCTAGGACTATTTTGGTTGCTAATCACCCTCTCTTTCAGCTCTCTGATATATATGCCTCTATCAGTAGTCTTGATCGCAAGGAGTTGTGGGATTCTATTATTCAGACGGCTCCTGCTAGTGACTTTCCTTGGGCCCTCATTGGAGATTTCAACTGCTGTCGGTATGCTTCAGAAAAACTAGGGGTACCTCTATTACTCAATATGCTTTGTTAGACTTTAACAATATGATTTTTAGTAATAGTCTTGTAGATTTACACTATGTTGGTTGTAAATATACATGTTATAATCAACATATTGATAATCATATTCACATAAAACTTGACAGAGTTCTTGTGAATGAGGGTTGGTTGAATGTTTTCATTGAATCTTATTACTCCTTTCAAAGCCCCTCGTGTTCTGATCACTGCCCTATTATTTTACATTCTGTAATGACTTCTCAGGTGCATCATAGGTTTCTTTTTAAAAATTATTGGACAAAATTTAACAAATATTGGGCACATCTTTTTGAGGTTTTTTCTAAACCTAGCAATTGGAATCCTATATCTCACTTTTGCAACTCCTTGAGACAGTTAAAATGTGACATTAAAAAAGAGTTATGGGCCTCCTCTACTTGCATCAATAGGCATTTGGATGCTTTGCATAATAATCAAATGGTTTTGATGAAGAAGTTACATGATGATCCCAATAATTCTATTTTAAATCTATCTTTCAAGGAGAACAATGTTGATTAAGCTAAATTTACTTCTATGCAAGCTTCTTGGATAATTTAGAGAGCTAAGGTTAATTGGCTTAGACATGGGGAGGATGACTTCAAATTTCTTTATGCTAAAATTAGGACTAAAAGGGGATGTTCCAAATCGGTTGTTAACTTGCTTGCTAGCATTCCATCTTCTACTAGATCTGAAGTGGTTTCTTCCATCATTCAGTATTTTCAAGAACTTTATAATCCCACTCCCCCTCCTAATTTGGCTCTGGAGATGTTTCCTGTTGGTATGTTACATGATAGCTATGTTAATCATTTCACCTCTTTTGTTCTGGATGATGATATTAAAAATGCAATTTTTATGGGATCTTCTAACTCTGCTCCCGGTCCAGATGGGTTTAATTTTCTTTTATACAAATCTGGGTGGCACATTATTGGTCCCTCTGTTTGTATGACCATCAAATCTTTCTTCCAAAAAGGTTACTTGGTGAATGGGAGCCACTGCTATCGCTATTATTCATAAGCACAAGAATGCTACTGCTATTTCTAATCATAGACATATAGCCCTTTGTAATGCTCTGTACAAAATAATTGCAAAGGTGATTGCAGAAAGGCCAAAACTAATTATGAGCTTGATTCTCAAGGATAATCAAGCGGGGTTTGTTAAGTCAAGAGTTTATGCTAATAATATTTTGCTTGCTAGTGATATTTTCTTCTCCAATGGGAAGAGAAGGGGAGGTAATATTTTTTGTGCTAAACTTGATGTCAGGAAAGCTTTTAACTCTGTGTCTAGGGAATTCTTGTTAGCTAGGCTTTACATAAAGGTTTTCCTAATATTTTTGTCAGCTGGATAAAAGTCTGTATATCTGATGTTAATTTTTCAATTGTGCTAAATGGTGCTCTAGAGGGGTAGTTTTCTACGTCTACTAGGCTAAGACAAGGTTGCCCTATTAGCCCATATCTCTTCTGTCTGGTGATGGATGTTTTTTCTAATCTCCTTGAGGGGGGAGGTTTTAAAGGTATTTCTTTAGACAACTACACTCTTACTCATTTATGTTATGCGGATGATGTGTTTGATTTTTTGGGAGGCCACCTTAGAGAATTGTAACAAGTTGGCTATCATTTTAAGGATTTTGCTAATGCCACGGGACTTCATATTAACTATGACAAAGTGCTATTATGTTTCCTAAGAATCAGATAAATATTCAAGAAATATGTCAAGCTCTCTCTATACACAACATTGTTACCAAAATTACATATCTTGGCATTCATCTTTCTTTCTACAAACTTAAAATTGAAGATTATTTGCCACTTATGGATAGTATCAACAAGAAGATGAATGGTTGGAAGGCTAACTTGTTGTCTTTTACTCGTAGATTACAATACATCAAATTCACCATTCATAACAAAATTGCTTATTGGATTCAGGGCTCCATTTTGCCAAAAATAGTGTAAACATTTATCAAAAAAATCATCTCTAGGTTTTTGTTTTTTGGGGATTCTCAGACCTCTAAAAAGTTGCACATGGTTTCATAGGATAAAGTTTGTGTGCCTAAGCACAAAGGTGGGTTGGGCATTCCTTCTATTAATGCTCTGCAATATGCTTATAATTATTCTGTTATTTTCAGAATATACAACTGTCCCTCCCCTCTATCTTCTTGGCTCCTTAACAAATACAGATCTCATTGGAGACCTCCACCGGCCTCTACATCTAAACTCTAAAAATCCATATGTAATACTGTTGTAGAAGTTAAAACCTGCTTTCAATTTAAAATCACTCAAAATGCCCCTATCTCTCTGAAATGGGATCACTGGTTTTACAATTTTACCTTAAGCGATTACTTAGGGGGAGCTTCACTTGAGGACCTTCTAGATTTCTATTTGACTGACCTTATCTCTATATCTCACTGGGTATTTCCTGAGAACATTCCTATGCATTTGAGAAATCTAATTGGGGATTTTAAGGATATTGGTGATGCTGGCCCCTGTCTGCTTTGGAAAAACCGGAATAACTATAAATTCAATAGCTTTATTGAGGAGTTTTATTCTGAGATATCGAGTTGCAATTGGCATAAAATGGTTTGGCCCAAAAGAAACATTATTAAGCACTCTATTTTTGTTTGGTTGGCATTAGTCGGAGGCTTAAAGACTGTGGATGCTCTTCAAATTAGAAATATTCATGTTCCGGTCACTTGCAGCTTATGTTATTCGTATAATGAATCTGTCACTCACTTGTTTTTTGAATGCTCCTACTCTTTCTCTATTATATTCGCTCTGATTCCTGTAATGCAAAGTTTTCTCCTTAGGCCCACAGTCTTGCAGGTTTTTGAGTGGTTGAAAGGAGAACATAAAGGAAATACTGAGGTTAAAAATTTTTATAAGGTGTTGATTTGCTGTGTTATTTATCACATATGGAAAAAGAGAAATAGTAGAATGTTTGGGAATAACATCAAATGATTTTCTACCTTGCTGATCAACATTAAAATAAATATGTTTGAGAAGGTATCAAAATGGAAGAACTCGTTGAATTTGCTGGGAAGATTATAAAGAGGCTGGTTGTTGCTTTTCGGGTCGCTGCATTATCGAGAGGTTTTTTGTCCCTTCATCACAATATTACGCCTGTAGTTTTTTGTCTAGCCTGGACAATGATGAAGCTCCTCATGCAGGCCCCTTGGATGGTCTTCGGGCAACCAGGGACTAGTGACTGATCTGATCTTTTTGTTGATATATCTGAGTCCAGGTTTTTGGGTTGGGGAGCATTCTTTGTTTTCTTTGGTCTTTATTTTTGGCCTCTTTTCTTTTTGAGCAACTTGTTTCTATTGTGTTTGTGATCGTGTGAGCATTAGCCTTTTTTGGTTGGCCTATTTTTTGGGGTTCGTTCATTTCATACATGTAATTTTTTGAAGCTAATATACGGGCTAAGCCCAAATTTTTCCCAAAAAAAACAGGTGAAAGGTAAAGATAAATTGTTATGCGTGAGTGGAGCTACAGTTTTCTTCTTGCAGAAATTGACATGCAATCATTAAAATTAATGAAAATCAGATTAACTTTATCAAATTTGTTAGCCAATTGCATCATGCTGAGCTAATTATCATTTAATCATTGGAGGATTTAATTATACATAGGAAAATAATAGCCAAATATTTTTAAGCAATAAGTGGCTAGATTTAAAGACAGACATTTATCTAATATCACAAACAACCATTTATAAATTTTAAAATATAAATTAGAACTAATTAAAGTGTTAAAAATTTTCTAAAAGTTAATACAATTGTTTAGACAAATACCTATTTAAAATCAATAATCATTAAGATGAAGCAGGCCTGCCTGAAGACTTATGGATGAAATACATGCTTTCCACATCCAGGAAAATACAAATTAACTTTCTTTCAGCAAAATAAATTTTTAATTTTAGGCTTAATTTGGGATAGCTTTTATTTTTGCTTTTTAAAATAGCTTTTTTATATAATTTTTTTTGGACTAAGGCTTTGTTTGGGACGGCTTTCTTACTGCTTCTTAAAGCATCTTTCTAGTACAAAAATTTTAATTTTTATACAAAAAAGCTGCTTTAAGAAGTAATAAGAAAGCCGTACGTCCCAAACAAAGAGATGGTTTTTTTCTGCTTCTTAAAACTTTTAATTTTTGTACTAAATAAAAGTTTTAAGAAGCAGTAAAAAAAGGCGTTCCAAATGAAGCCTAAAAATTCTTATACTAAAAAGTTATTTTAGAAGGCAATCATAAAATTATGGCATTAAGTAAATAGATAATAAGCAATTGACATATAAATTATCTGAAACAACAACTACATCAGGGCAGGGGATTCAAACCAGCCTGTGTTTGGATTCCTTACTGATTCCCCTCCTCTATGTTTCTTCAATAGAAAGATGAATTGCCTCCATTCTTTTTCAAGTCTCCATCTTTCTACTGATTCTGTACATAATTACAGTTTCTTCCTTCCATTAAAAATACAGCTCAGCACTCAGTCTTTCTCATCAACTCCATACCTTCACCGTCGCAAGAAGTGTTTCTCTGTTGCTTCAAACTCTTCCACTTCCCTTCGAAGAACAACAAATTATCAGCCGAGCTCATGGGATGACACTGAAATACAGTCTCTGAATACTTCTTCTTTCACTGTAATATACATTAATATTCTTCAGATCTCTTTTTCTTCTTGTTTTATTATATATCAAATGTTTCTACACAGGGAGATGTGCATGAAAAGAGAAGAGAGAAGCTGAAGGAGGATGTGAAGCTTCTTATTAAGGAGAAGAGTTTTGCTGATCAGCTGGAGCTTTTTGATTCACTACAAAAGCTTGGGGTTGCTTATCACTTTGAAGAGGAGATCAAATATTTGTTAAATTTGATGAAATTTTCAGAAGAGAAGTTAAGAATGGAATTCAATGAGGACATTCATGTCATGGCCTTGTATTTTAGGCTTTCAAGGGAGCATGGCTTTGAGGTCTCCAAAGGTAATCTACTATCCTAAACATAACTAATTTTCAAACATTTATTAGATATCAACTGCTACTTGCAAAAACCATCCTGCTGGTACCCTGATATTTTTTGTATTAGAAATCGGTTAATTTTGTCACACATATTTATAAAATCAGTTAATATTAAAGATATTTTTACAGAAATTTTATGATGTCTTCTTGTAGGCATTAATAAAATAGCATATTTACATAAATATCATTTAAAACTATGATATTTATATATATAGCACTCACAATTTCATATCTACTTAGATAATACTCAATTATGTAAATAATATTATAAATAAAACTTTTCTCACCCTCCCCTTTAACTCTCCTAGTCACAAGGCCATTACAACGAACAACGAACTCCTAGTCTAATAACTCACATGTTGTTACTCCATAGATGTCCTTCACGCATTGGCCGTTGGAACTTCCTCTCCTCCTGTATCAAATTTTTTGCCACTTCATCGATGGAAATTCAAACACCTTTGGTCCCATTAATGAAAAATTATTACTTGCAGTCACCGGACTGTTCTGAAGCCAATCAAGATGCTCCACGTCATTTGATACACAGTGGTACACAATCAATTTGTGATGTGATGCATCCTCATGAACCTCCAAATGATGTCCAGTGACTCCACGTAATAATTTCGCCCTATTAATACCCTGACTTATTCCCGCATAACTTTATATAAATTAGATAATACTCAATTATGCAAATAATATTAAAAATGAAATCTTTCTCACCCTCCCCTTTAGCTCTCCTTGTCACAAGGCCATTACAACGAACAACAAACACCTCGTCTAACTCATATGTTGTTCCCATATCAATTTTTTTGCCACTTCATCGGAATTCAAACACCTTTGATCCCATTAATGAGAAATTATTCGTTCGGTCACCGGACCACCCGGAGGCCAATCAGGATGCCCCACGTCATCTGATACATAGCGGTATACAATAAATTGATGATATGATGCGTCCTCATTAACCTCCAAATGACATCCAGTGACCCCATGTAATAATTTTACCCTACTGATACCCTGACTTATTCACACAACTTTATATAAATTATTCATACCCAATAATTCAGCCAGGAAGCAAAACAACAATGTATTAATCAATCAAGTTTAGTATTTGAAAATAAGTTTGATAGAAGCTACACGCAACTGACAGAAGGATCATTATTATCGAGAGCCCATCATAAGCCAAAAATAAAGAATATATATTCCCATATCCCATAAAAATCCAAAACACATGCACCCTGAAGAAGCCACGTCGTTGAGCCAGATGTCTTCTCAAATTTTATTTTTATTTTTATGCAAAAACTTGGTAAGAATGATCAACTCGCAGATTAAATATGGCTTAATTTTCCTTTAAATGTTGTGACTTGGCAATGGCTGAAATAAACCCAGTCTAGCCGAGCTCAAGTTCGTTTACCAAAACCTCAAGCTCGATAAAAATCGAGCTTTTAGAGTCTTTGTTCGAGTTCGGGCTCGTTTAGAAAGCCCCTGCTCAAGCTTGACTCGTGTTTGAGTTTGAACTGTATAATTTCTGGCTTATCGAGCCTCATTTAACGAGCTGGTCGTTTGGCTCATTTAGTGAAAAATAAATGCTAAAATTTACCAGTAAATGCAGAAACAGAGGGAGAGAGGAGGACGGGTCCGACGGGAAATTTATAAAATAGAACTTATATATATATATATATATATATATAATTTGCTATATAATTTGTTAATAAGTTAAATAATTTGTTAATTTGTTTATATTATTTTTAATCCGAGCTTCTTAGTCGAGCTCTAATCAAGCTTCATAGAGCTTGTTCACGAGCTCTAAATGGTGTTGTTTGTGAGCATAAACGAGTCGAAAGCCAAGTTGTTCAAGCTCGTTTATTTAGCTATCAAGTATTTATCAAAAGTGTTCATGTTCGTTCATTTACCTATCAAATGAATATAAACGAGCTCTTATCGAGCTGAGCCATGAGTAGCTTATCTAACACTCGGTTCATTTGTTGCCCTACTTGGCATGATTATATTTGCCTTTAATTTTCTTATAAATATTAATTTGTTCATTGTGCATAAAATTTTGTATTACTGTATAGATTTATTGGTTAAAAGCTACAAAGATGAGAATGGGTGCTTCAAGTATTTTGTATTTGATAATATCCAAGGAATATTAAGCCTCTATGAGGCTTCATTTCTTGCTATGGATGGAGAAGATGAAATAGAAGATGCTAAGGAATTTGCTCTGAAACATCTCAATGATTTTATGAGATCAAATTTGTCAGCAAATCCATTACTAGCACAACATATAACCACAGCTTTGGAGCTTCCTTTGCACCATAGAATTCAAAAGTTCCAAGCTCAAATGTTCATCGAGCACTCTCATCACATCAAAGAGATTAATGTGGACCCAATTGTGCTTGAATTGGGTCAATTGGACTTCAACATGACTCAAAACATCTACAAGAGGGAGCTCGAGGAGATTTCGATGTACGTATTGTTAGAAATCGTAAAAGAGTAGCTAAATTTTCGTTTGACTGAATTATAATATTGGTACAAATATATCTATATAAAGGCAAGACAAAAGTGCAATATATATATAATACAATAAAGGAGAATATTCTCAATAATGATTATATATTAAAATATTAATTGCAATAGATTATATCATATAAGAAATCATAAAAGGCTAATCTTAATTTGCTTAATTTAATTATAATGCTAGTACAAACATATCTATATAGAAGCAATGCAAGAAAGTAATAAAAAAATAATAATGAACAATAATTTCCTTAATAATAAAAAATATTATAATAATAACTATTAGTCTATTGTATATTTCTCCTATAGATGCAAGTCATATTTGATAATATTAATATGACAAATAACTATCACAAATATAGCTTGTTATTCTTATTTTTTTATTTTTTTTATGAGAAATTAAGCTTTATATTTTCAAAGATCATTAATATTTTGAGAAGCACATATTGATATGTTGTTATAATGTTCTAGGTGGTGGACAAAAATAAGTAATGTATTCGATGGTAAGTTAAATTTTGCAAGAGAATGGCCAATGGAGAGCTACTTCCTAGCTGTTGGTATGGCTGTCGAACCTCAGTTCTCAACATGCAGAAAAGAACTTGCTAAAGCGTTATGCTTTATAAATGTTATAGATGATATCTATGACATATATGGTTTGTTGGACGAGCTTCAGCTTTTTACTGATGTTGTTGATAGGTACATAATTAAGAAAATTTTTTAATTGCAAGCAATTTGTATGCAAGTTATTTAATGACTAATTAATGGTTTAATTTGGCTTCAATTGATTACATAGGTGGGACTTTGCTACAAGCAAACCACTTCCAGAATACATGAAGATATGCCTTTCAGAATTATTCAATATAGTGAATAGCTTAGCATGCAAAGTCATGAAAGAAAAGGGGTTGGATATTCTCCCATATCTTAAAAGAGCGGTGAAGTAACTGCAACTTTTTAGTATACCCAAAAAAAAAATTCTAGTTATAATGTTGTCTAAAATGCCTGAAAATATGTTATTTTATTTCAGTGGTTAGATCTATGCAAAGCATATATGGTGGAGGCAAGATGGTATTACATTGGATATAGCCCTACATTTGAAGAATATTTAGATAATGCTTGGATTTCAGTTTCAGTCCCTTTAGTCTCGGTTATGGCACTTTGTCTAAGTGAGAACTTAACAAATTTTTCACTCAAAAGCTTCGACTTCTATCCAAACATCATCCGTCAATCATCTATTATTTTTCGGCTTTACAATGATTTAGGAACATCAAAGGTAATGACACTTAAAAATGAAAAAAAAAAATCAATAAGCATATGTTGCTTGATGAAGCTAATTTTATTACAAATATTCTTAATTTCATGGGTCATGTGTTATCCATTAATACATCTAAATTATTTAAGAAAATAATTAAATTTAAAAGATAAATATGACTAAATAATCAAATATTCACACGTATAATATAGCTAAACTATTTTTTTAATAGTTTAGTTTTATTATCTAAAACTGTACGTAGTTATATTTGTCTTTTAAGTTCAGTTGTATTGAGTGATATTACATGATACGTTAAATCAATAGTACATATAATAAATTTAATCTCAATCAAATATAGAATATATTAGGATTTTTTTCTTTCAAGATTTAAATAAATAATATATTACATGTTTAATTAATAATGATGAACAAAAATCTATTTGTGCATGTATGTAGGGTGAGCTGCAAAGGGGAGATGTTTCAAAATCCATCCAATGTTACATGAAAGAGAAACGTGTTTCAGAATTGGAGGCACAAGAGTTTATAAGGAATATTATAAATAAATACTGGAAAGAATTGAATAGAGAATGGATAAAAGGCTTAAGCTACGAAGAAACATTCAAAATGGTTGCAATAAACTTGCCACGAGCTGCTCACCTTTTTTATCTACAATCAAATGGTGAGAATATTGGTGAGCTTAACATAGACAAAATGAAGGATAATGTCATCTCACTTCTCCTTGAACCCATTACATTCAACGAAGGTGATTAATGGTCAATTGAATTGGTAGGTGGCTTGTACATGAATATGATGAGATAATATAATACTTATATTTTGTCCATTTACTAACTTCTTGTAAATTTTTCTTTGTTCATATTATTTACTCTACAATATTAATTGATATAATCTGCAAAGATTTTCAAATTAAACATCTAACATGAGAAATAATTTTGTACTGATTAAATATTTTCTCCATCTCCCATAGCTTCATGTGCATCCTAAAAATCTTTAGCATAAGCAGGGAGTTATTCTAACAAATGCACAACAATTTTATGGAATTACTAGAGTTTAGAAAGGTTAGAACTAGGCTTGATAGTCGGTCTACTCATGAAAATTTAAAAAAAAAAAATCAAACTACCATGTTTTAAACTTCTTGCAAAATATTTTTCTTACTTATGTTATTATATTTGTATTGTGTTCATACTATGTTGTTCATAAAGAAGGGTTATTTTTTATTCTAATGTTAGAATATGAACCATGAAAAGTAAGGAATGCAAACAAGCTCATTTATAGTCCGCCTATGCGTGCTAGTTAACATATAATAAAGTAAAGCAAGAACTCAATAGGTCAAGGCCAACCATGGGAAGTTTAAAAGACATTTATCCACATTAAAATGATCAATTCAAAGATTCATGTATTAATTTATTCATGTGCCTCTTAAAGTCACAAGTGTGTGTGCATATGGAATAATTTCACATGTTTCATGCATATAAAAGAATTATTCATTTAGCATAGTTTATAAAGAAAAGCTTTTTAAATTTAAGAATATGATGAGCAACAATATTGCAATATGTAATTATTAATCATATAAAGGTTAAGATACAAGATTTTCAACATTTTCAATCAAATTAAAATGTCAAAAGGTCAAAGCCAATCATGGTAAGATCAAATTCTAATATTCATGCATCAAACTATATCCCCTTCTTTTATAATGATATCCAATATTTGCCTCCTTTTTTTCACGTGGGTTAGTCTACTTCAATATTGTCATATATTATTTCGGATAAATTGATAGCTTCCTCTCATCTTTCACTTATTACTAAACTTCTAGGTGCATGGCCAACTTTGCAAGCAATTATAATTGCTTTAAGGGTATGTTGCTATTACAGTAGGATTTATATTTCTCTTCTTAATCTTAAGAATGGATTAATGAAGTTTGATACCGTGGAAGACTATAGAGCTATGTTCTTATCTAGGATTTTGAATATTAAGGATTCCTTATGAATATTAGTAAATGATCTCCACATTTACATTTTTTTATCTTTGAAATTTCAATTGCTCAAATATAGATGTATTTTCAACACCTTAGAACTCACCTTTTTATCATGTTTTTTTGTTAGCACTATCTTATTAATATGGTAAACTTCTCCACACTAATATTCCTATTGTTTCTCTAACCATCCGTTACTAGAATTTTCGTTAAAGTAAATGCAATTCCATAATTCATATAATTATATAATAACATTGGGGAAGTTTCCACGGTTCTTTAATCATTACTACTTATTTAGGCAGGAGGATTCCTTATGCTACAAATTAATATTCACAAGAATAGCTCTATCAATAACATTGATACCCCATCATTAGTAGATTCAAATCATATCCCTAAAGTGATTCCTTTAAATATGAAATATTTTGTCTTCATCTTCTCTTTCTTCATCACCAAGTCAACCTCCTATTCTTGAGACTCAATTGACAAGTTTTATAAATCAAGACAAACAAAATAGTATTATTGTATTAATGAATTGTTTATATAAAATATATTTCCATTTTTAGATCATGAATTAGCTATTGCTCCAATCTCGATGATTTCTTATTAGAGGTGTACTTTCATTAACTTCTCTTCCTCTAGAAAAAGCACATCATAACCTTACTAATGATCACTTAAATCCACCAATAAATAAAATTGTTATTTATCTGATATTAAGAGATAAGATAAATCATATATACCTTTATATATTATAGAATCCGATATAAATATGACGATCTCTTAGACTTTTTAGCATACTTCGTAGCATATTCATTAAATAGGTAAGGTTGAGGCAAAAACAAAAACATTAAGAGAAGGCCTCATATTTTGCTAGAGCCCTTTCTTCTTAGAAAACAGCAACCCATTTGAATGAGAAACTAACTTAGATTAGTACTTTCATATTATGTTTGTATGGAGCTTTTTATCTTTCTATATTTTGTTTTGATTTTATTATCCTTTACTTTCTTTCTTTTTTTCTTTGTGACTCAAACTCCCCTTTTGTATTTTTCTTTTTATTTCGGTGATGAAAATCATATTTTATTTAAAAATAATAATAATCCTTCAATTCAATCTTCACAACCTCCAATTCACTGGGCCTCCACTTAAGGCTTGCTTGGCAAACAAAGTAGCTCTCATCCAATTTTAAAAGTCCATCTCTTATTCTCTTTCATCCAAAGCCAAATCCATTAACATTTATATATGTTATATACACCATATAAAAATATCCACCTCCACCATTCCACCCTTCCACCAACAATCCACTAACCACTATGTTACTCTTCTAACGATTAGGCTGATTAGGTTGGAGTCTATGAATCAATCCTAGAGACTTCCATAAAAATGAACTAAAAAGTGAAATTGAAATCAAGAGATCTTGCATACCAAAAAAACACAAGTCCATAGTTGATTGCAAGATGGAAGATATTGTATAAACTTTAAGAATTTTAAATAAACTTTAAAGAATTGAATATAATTTGAAATTCTTTGTTACCATCTTCCATCATTATTTTTTTGCTTTAAATCAAGATAAATTGAAGGGAAAGTGGGATGGCCCCATTGGCCATTGAAGGGGTGGTAATGGTGGTCATTGCAATTATAAATTATAATACCTATAAATACATAAGAAAGAAGAAGGATAATGTTCAAGTGAATGGATCTAGTTTGGGCTTAGAATTATGAATGATTGAGAGTATCATGATGAGAAAATCATTTTGATTATATATTTACAAAATTAAGGCAATTCCATCCTAAATTTCATTTTTTTAAGTTTTAGATCAACCTTTTAAGTGTTTTGGCTTTTAGATTATGAATCCAAAATTGTCATATCAGATTAAATTTTTTGTAAAATATTAGTTTTCTTTACTTTATGATATTGAAATATGAAAGTCTAAAAAATTTTTTGAGTTTTTTTAAGAAGTCAGCTCCTGAAAGTTGCAACATAAAAAAATTAGGTCTCAACTACTTGAAAATCAACATAGACCTCCCTTAGGAGCCTATTAACTATAAATTATTTCTCATCAATCACACCTTCATGCAAATGAAAACATTGCACTCTGTATACGAAAAACTCTGATATTTCTTCCGAACAAAATACCTCCTCTTTTATCTGTATGTGTGCTAAATCTTCGTATAAAACTAAGACGCTAAATTTTATATCTCTACCACCATGAATATTCCAGAGTGCAACACTTCTAATGATACTCCTTCCTAAATTATAATCATGCCTAAAATATTGATGGAAACATCTTCCCAAAATTACAATCAAGGTAAGAAAGATTCAAAAGTCCTTTACAGGATTTGAGAGCTCATTAGGTGATGAGCCAATTAGCATTCAATAAAGACAACTAATCAGCCAACCCAAAAGCACCCCAACTCAGTACGAGCATAGCACAAATTAGTATATGCACTACTTAATACAAACACAAATGTGTTTCTTTTGTTAAACTTTTTTTTTTTTTCCAGAACTATGGTCTGAAATGAAAATTTGTTATATTTCTCCATTCCATAACTTTAGTTCTTATCTCAGGTTTTGTTTGGGACGACTTTCTTTTAATTGTTAAAATAACTTTTTAGTACAAATATTAAATCCTTTGTACTGACAAAGTTGCTTTACGAAGTAGTAAAAAAATTATCCCAAACGAAACCTTAGAAGCTGATATTCCTTTACTTAAAGGTCAATATTTGACCAGGCTAAACATACAAACTCATCAAACTTTCATTGCTACATGATCGAGAAGAGATTGTGATCAAGAAATTAGTTTGTCAAAAATATACAATTCCTCATGTTATAACACAGCCGATCATACTCCATATTCATTAAATTTATATTCCTCTATATAGTTTTAGAGCTTCAAATACTCAAAATATCACTAAATTGAAGTAAAAGTACCTGTCATTCCTGTGTCTTTGGCCTGATGCACCCACAAATACGTCCTCTCTTCCTTCCTGTCCAACTCTCCATCCTTTGATATAGTCCCTCAGTAGCACCTGAGGCGTTCGATCACCCTCTTGGGTCCTTTTGCTCTCAACCTCTTCATCAAACTTGGCAAAAAAATAATGTATCTCCTGCATTTCTAGCTCTATCTTCTCAATCTGATCCATAACTATTAGAACCTGCTCCCAAACATGCCTTTTGTCTAACCACTCTGTCTTTTCACCATTAGATGATTTCAAAGACTCTTCCAGCTTCTTCCTCAGCTTGTCCTCAGTATCAACCAGAGATAAGATTCGTTCCTCGGCTTGTTTCAGCTTAGTTTGCATGGTAGTATGTTCTGAACATTTCCGGCGATCTCGTTTGCCGGATCTCTCCACCTTTGCCCTGAGTTCATGTGCAGTTGTTTTGAGAGCAGAGAGCTTCTCGGCACCCGTCGAAAGCCTTTCGATGACGCTTCTGTTCCACTCTACTCTGGACTTCTTCATCTCTGTAGACATCTCAAGTTTGTCAACACCTACCTCTTTCTCAGCAACTATTTCGGATGAATGCTCCTCACACCTGAAATCCTGCACTCCCTCTATGCCATGGCCATTAGAAACTGAATTGCTGTAGTCTCTCTCAGCAGTTTCCCATAATTTAAGCATCTGGTCCTCAGATTCAGCGCTTTGGATCCTGCTCAGCACAAGGGAATTTGAAACTTGATCAAGCTCAATATCTTTCATCAGCTGCCCATCCTTTCCCCCAGAGGTTTCCTTACCTTGCTTCAGCTGCTTATCAGAAGCCACCAGTTTTAACTCTTCAATTTCTCTTCTAGCAGACTCTAAGTTAGAAGCATATAGAAGCATTTCATGTTTTAGCTGAGTATTGATGTGTAGCAGCAACTTCTCCAGTCCTTCAATTTTAGAAACTAAGTTCTGCAGTTCCAAGGCTCCTGCAATGGTGCCAAGATCACGTATCCTTGTTTCATTGCTCTTCTCCACCTGAGGATCAGTTAAAGGAATATCCTGAAGAAAGCAAGGTACACAATGAAATATTATTCAGTTATAACTTGTGCACAAAATTGGTAGTTAAAAACTCTTGATAACTCTTTACAAAAAGCTAAGAATTCACCAATTTGGGACTTTTAAGGGGTGAGTTCAGATTTAAACAGTTCAACAAGCAGAAAATAACAAATTTATCCACAGAAACACAAACTCAAATTAGTAAGAATTTCGAGAACATTTTCATGTAAAGTTAATTTTCTTACTAAACTATGAGTTAGTTTCAGGCAAATGTTTTTAAGATAAATTTCATCATAGTAAGGAGATTAAATTTCTCTTTGAGGTTGAAATTTTCATTGCCAAAAAAAAAAAAAAGGAGAAATGATTTAATTAACCATTAATGATATTCTTCAGTGATTAATTCTTAATAGGAACTAATTTGTTTTAGATGAAATATGGGGAACTGATTAGGATAGAAGACAAGTACTTCAAACAGGTTTCTGGTCTGCTTCCAAATTTGCAAAAAATCCTTAATTCAAGTAATCAAATACAAATTAAATATAAAAAATGAACTATTGCTGACTATTCAAAATTACAGTAATTTCAAAATATTACCTGATCGTCGCAAAGGTAAGCTAGTTGTTGAGCTTGATTCTCCACTATAGCAATACCATCCTCCAGAAAAATAAATAGTGGCAAACATGAATTCCAAATGGCTTTAAGCTCTATATTCTCTTTCTCAAGATCATCAAGCTTCTTCTGCAACTTGAATGTATGTGCATTCCTCAGTGAAATCTCCTCGATGAGCATCTCTCTTTGTACCAAAGCACAAATCACAAGTCCATCATATGCAAAGGCCCACTCAAACATCTTGTCTTCAAAAACTGCACCATTGATTGCAGAAACATGGATATTAATCAGTAAATTTGTAATTTCTCCCTCACATCTGTCAAGTTCACATTTTTTCTTCTGCAGCTCAGAAGACATAAATTGTTCCCTCTTCCAGTGCATTTCAATTTTACCATTCAATCTATTTAACTCCTCATGAAGCGTTCTATTTTCTTCATGAGTAGTAATAATCTCCACATCTTTACAGGCATGACCTTCCAACAGGCCTGCAACTTTTTCCTCAAATTGCAATTTCAACATTTTGGCCTCATCCACCTTTTTATTTGCAGTGTCGAGTTTTGTACATAGTTTGGTAACCTCTTCTTGTGTGCACTGAAGTTTCTGGTATGCTTTCAAAAGCTCCATGTTTTTCTTCTTTAACAGATTCTCCCCATTTTCAACTTGAAGACTCAGTTCTTCAAAGAAATGTCTGGTTGTGAATAGATCAAATTCTAACATTGTTGTCCGACTTCTTAACTCTTCCGCCATGATAAGTAAGTCCTCCTTAATCCGCTTGTTTTCATTTTCTGCAACCTTCAAATTCTCTCCTCTTTCTCTGATCTCCCTCTCATGGTCATTCTTGACTGCAACAAGAGAACCAATTGCATCTTCAAGTTGCTTTAAAGACTGCAGGTTTTGTGCATTTGAACTACTAAAGAACAAGTAGAGGTGCTCCAATGCCACTGACTCTTCAAGTAAAATGCTATTTTCCTCTTCCAAAGCACCCTTTTCCCCCCTCAAATTAGAAAAGTCCTCTGACAAATCTGATAACAAACTACAAAGAGACTCCAGCTCAGCCTTTAATGATTCATTAGTTCGCTCTTTTTCTTTCACATCTTGCCCTAGTTTTTCACATCTCTCAAAGAGTAGATCTTGGTCCCTCTGAAAAACAAGTAGTTGACCTTCCATTCTTCCAAGTTCCTGACCAAGATTAACTTTTTCCAGAGTATTTTGTTTTAGAAAGGTGTGGAAAACTGATAGTTCCATATGAAGAAGTTGATTTTCATCATTGGAATATGAAATGCAAGCAAGCAGATTATTTATTTCTCCCAGAACGGTTTCCAGAAAAACATCTTCATTTCCATCTGTATTCAATAGCTTCTTGTTGATATCAAGTGATTCCAGTAAACGATTAATCCCATCCATCAGCCTTGCATTATGACCCACTAGTAGATCATTTTCTTCCTTGAGGAGAAGTTTACTGCATTCAAGCTGTGAGACTAATTCACCTGCACATCTAGAAGCCTCAGTATGCTTCTGACACTCATGCGAAAGAACGGAATTTTTCTCTTTCATTTCAGATAGGCACCTCTGCAAGATGAAAATTTCAAGAATGGAATTCATGTACTTCTGCTGTTGTTCCTCAAATTCCACATCTCTGGTCTGTGCTTTTTCTTGCATAAGATTGATTTGACTGTCTAAATCTACAAGCTGAATCTCACTTGACTGGATAAGAGATTCTTGCTTCTGCTTTTCTGTTCTGAAGGAATGTTTCATGTCACAAAGGCATTGCTGCAAGACGAGAACCTCAACTATATAACTCATAAATTCCTGTTGAATCAGCTTTAGCTCTTCCTCCTTGAATCTTCCGTCTTCTTTCAGGAGATCGATCTGGTTTTCTAGGAAGAGCAAGCAAATATTGCTTGATTGAAAAAGAAATTCATGCTCCTCCTCTTTTATTTTCAAAATATCTTTGAGCTCCATGATTTTGGTAACTGAAACTTCTTTTTCCTTCTCCAAAGTTAAGTGATCAACTTTCAGCATGGCATATTTGGTCTCTAAATTTGTCATACTATTATGAATACTTTCTACCTGAACTTCAAATGTTGAAGATCAGATATTATCAGCAAAATATAAAATCTGGACAAAAAAAAACCAGCATATCAGGAAAACAGAACAGTTTAACTGGTTCAACAGTTTTTTAGTATTAAATGTTAAGCTTGGTGGAATCTGATTGTTTGATTATTGTACTACAGTTGTGTACATGTTGACCCCTACAGCATAACAAAAAAAAAAAAAAAAAATCAAATCCTTACCTACTCACTGCCAACCCATGTCGCTTCCCACGTCGAGCCGTTCGTCGCACGTCGAAGCCACGACCAACGTCATTTCTACCCACGTCGCCCGCACGACTTGAACGCGGCGTTAAAATAGGCACGAGGGCTCCCATTCGTGTTGGCTTGGCTCCTCTCCGATCCCTGGCTCCCGCCCAATCTCCCTCTCGCTGCTTCCTCCACTCCTTGGTCGCTGTTCGACTCTGCTCTCCCGACAGCATTCCCTTCCTATCTAGATCGGAAGTTACCTGCTTTGATCGGAAGCAACATACAGAGCTCGCTTGCTGTGGAGATAACTTTCTCCCTTTCACGGCTTCTTCTGCCGAGCCCTCGCTCGATCTCCCCATTTCTTCCGTCCACTGAGAGAGAGAGAGAGAGAGAGAGAGAGAGAGAGAGAGAGAGAGAGAGAGAGAGAGAGAGAGAGAGGGAGAGAAGAAATATCCCTTTTACCTGAGCCGAACTCCCCAAATCGTTGAACAGCTCCCGATCTCCTCTCGTCCGACCCGAGCTCCTCTCTGCACCTCACGGCCTCCTCTTAGGTCCGACCCAATCTCCCTCTCGCTGCTTCCTCCACTCCTCGGTCGTTGTTCGACTCTGCTCTCCCGACGGCATTCCCTTCCTATCTAGATCGGAAGTTACCTGCTTTGATCGGAAGCAACATACGGAGCTCGCTTGCTGTGGAGATAACTTTCTCCCTTTCACGGCTTCTTCTGCCGAGCCCTCGCTCGATCTCCCCATTTCTTCCGTCCACTGAGAGAGAGAGAGAGAGAGAGAGAGAGAGAGAGAGAGAGAGAGAGAGAGAGAGAGAGAGAGAGAGAGAGCCCTTTTACCTGAGCCGAACTCCCCAAATCGTTGCTTAGCTCCCGATCTCCTCTCGTCCGACCCGAGCTCCTCTCTGCACCTCACGGCCTCCTCTTAGGTCCGACCCGAGCTCCTCTTGCTCCCGCTCCTTGCCAATGAGAGGGTAATCCCTCTCCTAATTAGTATTGATGTTATTTAGTATTAGTATTAATACTAATATTAATCTTATATTCCTATTATAATACTACTATTATTATCATTATTTATTAATGGTAATAATAGTAATAAGATAATAGTAATATGGTAATATTATTAGTGTTAATATTAATATTTATAATATCATTATTATTATTTTTTTTTTTTAAATACAAAAAAAAGTGTTGCTTTGACATCCGAGCCTCCATTGCCGACGACCGCCGGTCCACCGGCCCCGAAGGTATAACCCCTAAACTCAGGCTTCCGTCCTCGACGTGTACGACGGACCGGAAAACCGCCTATAAACGCCTTTATTGCGCGTGGTGGGATGGGACCCCGGTCCGACGCCTACGACGAGGCGGACAGTCGCCTCCCATGCTTTCTTACCTCGTCATGCGTGGCGAGTCAGTGGTCTACCCATGCACGCCTTTATTGAGCGTGGTGGGAAGGGCAACTGGCGCGACACCTACGATAAGGTTAACGAGCGACCCTCGCCCTCTTATCTCGACTAACGTGTCGGGCCGGCGGTCTACCTATGCACGCCTTTATTCAGCGTGGTAAGAGGGGCAACCGGCACGACACCTATGTTGAGGTAAGTGAGCGACCCATGCCCTCCTGTCTCGACATGCGTGTCGGACCGGCAAACCACCTAAGCACGCTTTTAGTGGCGGTGGTAGGAGGGAAACCGGTTCGACGCACATGGCGAGGCTAGGTGAGCCTGGTGTACCCTTTTCTTTGCGCGGCCGGAATAATTTATAAGTACCCCCGGGCGGGGGGAAAGCAACTGCCTTTCTTCTTGTAACAGGTACCGTCAAAGACCCCATGCACGCCTTTATTGGCCGTGGTGGGAAGAAAAATCACGGCCGACGTGTCCTCGAAAGAGGGCACCTACCATGCACGCCTTTATTGGCCGTGGTGGGAAGGCCCAGATTTCTCGTAGTTTTCCCCTAAACAGGGGAGACGCCGGGAGGCTGCCGAAATTTCGGGTGAAATATTACTACACTCGGACCTGATTTGAAATCAAAAGAACAAAAGATTTGGACCAAATGAGAAAGAGCAGTGAGCTTTGAACATGAACATAAACTGTGGACCCGTGGATCATAATCAAAATTCAAATGATGTCTAAAGATCAAAATCCAAATAAAATCAAAACAGAACTGAAGATCAAATTCAAATGAAATGAACTCGAAATGGGACCAAATTGAAATCATTTGAATACAAAATTGAGCTCAAAAGATCTCAAAAAGACTTTGAACAATCATTTGAATATACATTCGGACTCAAATCCAAAGGAACTAAGTGTGAAGGGCACTAAAATTGAACAAGACTCGGACTACAGAAGACATAGAACTGAGCTTGCGCACTAAGCTCATGAACTTGATTGATCCTGAAAGGACTTGAACTTGAGCCTGGTTTGAGCATCATCGCCCTCTCACATTCGACACCAATCAAACTACAACACTTCCTACGGATGTATTTAGTGTAGCACACAATGAAAGCAAATGCCCGCTAGTGTCAATAATCATCCAATCGAGGACAGACATACATGTTCTTCGCAACTGAAAGGTGGTTGATTAACGGACTAAGGCAAATGTTTACGAATGTGAAATGAATACAATAAGGTGTAAATCCCCAACATAAATATAAACGCCTGTTGATTGAGATGGCGATATGGAAGACCAAGTGACGGAGAATCTGCCTTCCTACAAACAAATGCAACCCAACAAACCCACCTGAGATTGGTGAAAGGTGGTTTCAATACCAAAGCGAAGGCTCTCTTACGAATACTACTAGGAAGTCGTAGCGGATACAACTGATCTCCAGCAAATAAACACTTGTGGATAACAACAGTGTATATGTCATATGTACAACGAACCACTGTGGACACAAGTACATCTCCTACGACAATTTCTACAAATGCCTGTTGATTGAGATGGCGATACGGGAGACCAATGATGAATGATCCGCCTTTCTATAAATAAAGACAACCCAACAAACCACCTGAGATTAGTGAAAGGTGGATTTGATACTGGTGCCAATGGCTTTCCTACGAACATTCCTAGGAACTCGTAGCAAACACGACGATCCTTACAAATAAATACGAGCTACATGTGGGTAACAACAGTGGGCATATCTAAGCACCATCGAACCACTGTGGACACAAGTATAAGTATCTCCTACAGCGATTCCTATGAGGTCAAACAAGTACAATCAAACCACCCGAGATTGGTGAAAGGGTGGATATGATGCAGAAAGAATGAATCTCCTGCAAACATTTTCTAGAAGCTCGTAGTGGATAGAGCGGGTTCATGCAAATGGCTACAAACAACTTGTGGATAACATCAGTGGATATATCGTAGTCACGACGAACCATTGTGGGCACAAGTATGAATATCACCTACGATAGTGGTGATCAAGAGCTCCAAGTATGTCGAGTACAAAGGCGGCCCGATGTACGAAAAGGACACCCACTGGCAGAAAGGAGGGAGATGTTTGAACAAATCAGAACCAAACTTCCTAGTGTTCCAAAGTCTCTTCTTAGTTATATACTCGAGAAGAAAACAGTTCAGATGTCTACAAATACCGAAAATGACAGTCCACTACACCAAAGATCCTGAAGGGAGTTCTCTCCAAATCAACAGTCTTTGACTCTCGAATCCAGAAAATCCTTCCCCGGTGATTGAGAAAGGGGGGGAGTCAATATCAAGACTAGCACGCCACCGGATCTGCAACACATATACAAGCAGACAGAAGGCGTCCATAATCTACAAATGTTACGCCACCGGATCTGCAACACTGATATAAGCAGACAAAAGGCGTCTACAACCTACGACGCAACGCCACCGGATCCGCAACACTCGTACTAGCGGACAGAAGGCGTGTATAAGCTCTGAAATCAAATGTTGTGTATTCAAATGGCAATTATCTACACAACTATAAATATTTCAAAATATCCCTGCACGTGCACTAGAAATTGTATACACATAGGTACACCAAAGAGGTATATAAAAATCACCCGCATGGGCCCCGACGAGCGTGTTATTGATACACACGTGACGCTTAGGGATGCTGCGCGGGTTGACAAGTGAATTCAAGTTCGAATCCGATCCTTCTATACGGATCAATAGAAGTCGACAAGATTCGAACTACCTAACAAAATACACGGTTGTAGCGACCGGTGTATTTGTCTAAATACATTCTTTTTAGGCCTTCAAAGCCTAAAATCAAGAGAATTCACTAAACAAAAGGCACAAAGCCTATGAAACTCGATCCCCTATCGATAAGTTGATAGGGTCTACAAGGTTCAATCAAATGGAAATGACCCCTAAACACCCCGATGATGGCCGCGTTGATTGAAGATCTCAACCGGAGGGGTTCTCAAATATTTCAAATGCCTCCCAAATACCCAAAATCCATACTCCAAAAATTCTAAAATCAATCCCAAAATTCCGAGATATTTAAATTCGAAATCTATCCATCAACGCTTAAAGCAAAAAAATCTATCCACCCTCCGCAACCGTTTGTCGGGGTGGACAAATCAAGATTTACTTCAGCTCACAAAGAGCCAAATGCCTAGTCGAAAATATCACTATGATCCATTCTCAAAACAATCTCCTGCCAGTAAGGACGTGGTACGTGTCCTCTAACCGGCGGTTAGCCGCCAAATGGCACCGCAGGATAAACGGTTACGACGACCCGGGGCCCTCTGAACCGCGTGATTTTGCCGCCAAATGGCACCACGATATACCGGTTATGTCCAGAGCCAATACGTTCCTTATTGGCATCAAATCCTTGAGATATGAATCAATAGGATATGATTGATAGGGCACAAAGCCCTCTGTTAGCTAAGGTGGATTCAAATTTGTCCCTTTAGACAAACATTCAACCCCGGTCTACAAGGTCCCCTTGGACGAAGCAACCCATGGCTGCCGATAAGGATCCTTCTGTCAGGTTGGGTCGACAACCTCCTCTGACTAAGTAGACCAGGGACCACGATGGCCCGGGACGACGGAACCATGGGATCTTGATCGGGTCCATCATCCATTCCCCCACCATCCGCTTTAAGTGCACGATGGTGAAATTTCTATTTTAAATATCAAATCTTCCAAACTTTTCAAACCTTGCCAAATACCCAAATCCAAATCCAATTTCTACCAATATCAAAATCCATTGCTGCTACTACATGCCAGATAACACGTACACTCTACGTATCTGATTGATGACTAGCCTTAATCGAAAGTTCTCTCTCGTGATCGGGAGGGGTAATTAACTATAGGGGCTTGCGCCTATAGGAAACCAGAACTCAGATCATAAAGTCCTCGCGAAATGAGGGCGAAATCTCTGGGTAGTGTCTTATCTACAAACCCATCTGCCTTCCAAAATTTACCTCGGAACTTAGTTCGTTAAAACTCCCTCGCCGAATATAAGAAAAGCGCGAGCGCGGAGGCCGGGGCCGAATTTTCGGAGCCCACAGTACAGCATCGCAGTGCTGTGCACTTGCATCTCGGCGTTGCATTCTTAGGTTGGAGTAGGGGTATAAGTGAGTGAGCCGAGCCGGCTCTCGACTAGATAACGAGCTCGCGAGTCCAGCTTATCGAACGTCGAGCTCCAACTTGAGCACGAGCTCGTATTTTAAACAAGCCCGAGTTCGAGCTTAATGAGGCTCGGCTCGTTTAATCTGAAATTTTAAAAAAAAATACAAAAACTAGTATTATTTTAAAAAATCTGCTGCTTCCGACCAAAAATAATAAACAATATTAATTGCATTCAATGCCATTAATGAAAACTGCTGCTCCAGCAGTTTTTTTTTTTTTTTGAGAAAGCTAACAGCTGCTATTTTTTTAACTCATTAATTAGTTCTTTTAACTGCGTACTCCTCTCTTCTGCCAATAAAAAATAATTAAATTCTTCATCTTCAACCCTCTTCTTCTTCTACAATGGTTAAGCTCGTCAATGGATACACAGTTCGACTCCCAATCTTCTTCTCTGGCGACCAAACGTTCCAAATTCTTTAGTGAGGCAAGCTCAAGAGTCGAGCACGAACCCGAGGCCACTCATAAGAGCAAAGTTCGAGCTCACCATAGGAGCTCGTTTCGAGCTCTTGAGCTCATTCAGCTTTGATGGCTTATTAATGTGATTGTTTAGGGAGCTAATTATTTTTCTAATTAGATGATTTGATTGAGGATTCGATTATGAAGCTTTTTCTTATTTTGTTCACCTTAAATCTATCAAATTGAGAGGCAAGGGCTATTGTAAGAAAGAAGAGAGCTTATCGTAATCCCTATTTTCTCCAATATAATGAAATCATCATGTCCTCCACGTGGAGTGTGAACGTAGGCATCTTCATCAAACCACGTAAATCGTCGTGTTATTTGTGTTGGTTGAGTGATTTATGGTTTGATTTTTCATTATGTTTGCACAACAATTGATATCAAAACCAAATTTCGGCAATTTCTAGTGACGGCGTGAAGTGCAGAAAAATTTATTCTATGTTCATTCGATTCGATCAGGCGAAGAAAAGGAGCGAGTCTCGCATACGGGCACGAGGCGGTTCGCACATGCCTCATATACATGGGAGTTGGCGTGGTTCACACAGTCGCAGTAGTATTGGGCCATGAAATGCACGTGTCACAAGCAGACGGGATTTCAATAAAGCCATTAATTAGTTCTTTTAAATGTGTACTCCTCTCTTCTCCAAATAAAAAAATAATTAAATTCTTCATCTTCAACCCTCTTCTTCTTCTACAATGGTTAAGCTCATCAATGGATACACAGTTCGGCTCCCAATCTTCTTCTTTGGCGACCAGACGTTCCAAATTCTATGGTGAGGCAAGCTCAAGAGTCGAGCACGAACCCGAGGCCACTCAAAAGAGGAGAGTTCGAGCTCACCATAGGAGCTCAGTTCAAGCTCGAGCTCATTTAGCTTTGATGGCTTATTAAAGAAATTGTTTAGGGAGCTGATTATTTTCCTAAATAGGTTATTTGATTGAAGATTCGATTAGGAAGCTTTTTCTTATTTTGTTCCTCTTAAATCTATCAAATTGAGAGGAAAGGGCAATTGTAAGAAAGAAGAGAGCTTATTGTAATCCCTATTTTCTCCAATATAATGAAATCATCATCTCCTCCCCGTGGAGTGTGGATGTAGGCATCTTCATCAAACCACGTAAATCGTCGTGTTCTTTGTGTTTGTTGAGTGATTTCTGGTTTAATTTTTCATTATGTTTGCACAACAATTGATATCAGAACAAAATTTCGGCAATTTCTAGCGACGGCGTGAAGAGCAGAAAAATTTCTTCTATGTTCGTTCAGTTCAATCAGGCGAAGAAAAGGAGCGAGTCTCGCATACGGGCACGAGACGGTTCGCACATGTCTCATATACATGGGAGTTGGCGTGGTTCGCGCAGTCGCAGGAGGATCGGGCCATGAATTGCACGTGTCACGAGCAGACGGGATTTCAATCAAGCCAAGAGCATGATCGGCGGAGACAGCTTGAGGAACGTGCATGAATCAGAAATAGAAGAAGTGCAAATCACATGCGATTGCAGTGGATCGAATGATAGGAGAGAGGAATTTTTTGTGCGACAATAGAGGGCCACGCTTGGGTCGAGTGTGTGTGGATTGCAAAAGTTTGTGTTGAGGGGTGTATAACGCAGGATTTAACAAGGGTTGGGCCATTTGCTGTGCACGGGTCGGAGCTTGCAAAAGCAGACTACACACAAGGAGTCGTGTGTGAGTCTGTTCGCACAGAAGCATGTAAGACCGGGTCGTTCGTGTGGAGTAGAACTTCATGTGAAGGAGATTTCGTGCGGGTTATAGGCGAACAGATTCAGATCTCACGACATAAAGGCACACAGGCCGAGTCAAGCTTGCATGGAGCACGAAAGTACAATGTCAGAAGTGCGGATTAGCACAAGAACAGCAACGTTCGCCTATTTGGTTATGTGAAACCGAGCATAATCAAGCCAAATTTAGACGAATGTCTATTTTATTTTGTAGCAAGGCTACTGATTTATGTTCTGGATTGTTGCAATTCTGGTGTCGTAAGTAAGCAACAATTTGGTGGAGGCTATGCGATTCAGTAGAGCCATGGATACATCCACCTAGACGGTGGAGAAGGCGCTGATCCATCAAGTGGTTACACATCCTGCCAAAATTGATGTGGCAAAGTTCGACGACAATGGGAACTTCTACATGTGGTGATTTGAGGTGATGAATGCGTTGTGCTCTTTGAATCTGAAGGAAGTTCTGAATGGCGAGGAACGTCCTGAAGAAATTTGAGAGAGAGATTGGTTGAAGATAAATCGAATTTCTTGTGGCTTGACCAGAAATTATCTATCTCAGGAGATCAAGTACGGGGTGATGATGGAAACTTCTGCTATAAAGTTGTGAAATTTTTTGGAGAATAAGTACCTAACGAAAAGCATGGAGAATCGTTGACATATAAAACGCCGCTCTACAAGTTTCAGATGATACATGGGGGGTTATATTTGATGAGCATATGAAGGACTTCACAAAGCTATTGGCAGAACTTTTAAATCTGGATGCAGATGTTGGAGATGAAGACAAGGCATTTTCTATTAAATTCGGTCCCAGATAAATACGAAAACTTAACGATTACACTCATTCATGAGAAGTCTTGAACTATGATAAGGTGTCTACTACGTTGTTGAATTACGAGTTACAGTATCGGGACAAGGAATCTGCAAGGATTGATTCAGCTGAGGCTCTCACACTCCAATGTGAAAGATCTAAAAAGCAGAAGAATAAAAAGGGCGGCAACAGCAAGCAAGATAAGTCTCGTGGGCGTAATCTTGAGAAGAATCAGTGTGCTTTATGTTTAGAAACTGATCACTGGAAGAAGGATTGTTTAAAGCTGAAGGAGAAGGGAAAAAGAGTTTCCATAAAGGCAAAGACAAACCTTAGCGTGGAAGAGCATAACGAAGACTCGAATATATTATTATCTGCAGTTTCTCAGAGTTTGTATATAAATGATTCATGTTGAATTCTAGACACTAATGCTACCTATCACATTTGTCCCACTAGAGATTGGTTTTGTATCTAAAGAGCTTGATGGTGGTGCAATGACCATGAGAAATGATCAAGCCTTGTTGGTTCAAGAAAAATGACGCATCGGCATGAATCCTGCTTTACAGACATAGGATTCCCCTCAAGTCAGATTGTAATTAACCAGATTTCTCTTGAGGGTAGTGTCAGGGGTTAGTTGGATCTGGATCTTTACTTCGCATGAGCGCAAGCACTCATAATTAATTACTCCTCTTAACGTATAAGAAAGAACTTTCAATTAAAAATGAATAATTTTTAGGTATTTTAGTCTCAGTTGTGGAGTAAAATAGAGGTAAACCTGATCAAGATCACATGGCTCCATCGTCACGGGTATAATGTAGGTTTCAGTATACTAATACTCACAACCGTTAATCGTAGTGTTCGGGGAATCTGATTAGCCACCATGAGTTTCCTCCTCTCATAGATGCCGAGTAAACTAAAGTTGTTAGATATAGATTTTAGTTTTATTGGAGTTTTGGGGTTTACATCAATTATAATACCCAGAAGTTAGTTTAGTTTGGGATTTATAACTTTGTTTAGAAGTTATCCATATGTTTGAATTGAAGCCGGTTTTACAGCTTCTCCTAGAAGTAGCCCGGGTGTTTGAATTTGAGTCAAGACTTATGGCTTTCAATTAAAGTAACCCGTAAAATGAGTTTTATGGTTCTATTAGAAGAAACCGATTGGTGGGCCTTATAACTTAGCCCTATAGGCTAAGTTACCCATAAGTTTTGTTTGTTGGGATAGGTCTTACAGCTTCCCTTTGAAAATTACATGTTGGTTTTATTTAAGAACGGGTTTTACTGCTTCCTTTTAGAAGTAGCTCAGTGGTTGGTCTTACAACCAAACCTTATAGGCTAAGATGACCATTAGTTTAAATTTGGTTGATAGGTCTTACAACTCCCTTAGTTGTTGCCAGTAGGTTTAATTTAGAGTGGGAGTTACAGCTCTACTTCGGAGTTTTTTTTTTTTTTTTTTGCTCATCTTAGGAGTTTTTTTTTCTTTTATTTACTTTTTTTCTTTTTTGATACGAATCTGCTGTGACATAGCGTCGGATCTCTGTGGATCGTGACAGCAAAGGCCACTCAGCCACATACAATGCCCCATCGCGATTTAAGTCGTCTGCAAAGGGCTCTACATAGGAGTTGCCCATTAACTTAAATTTGATTTAGGGTTTAATATTTCATTTAGAAATTTTTAAATAATAGATCTTACGACTCCCATTTTGCTTGGTTATTTGGTTAGGACGGGTCTTACTGCTTTCCTTTAGAAGTAGCTCAATGGTGAGTCTTATAAGCCTTATAGGCTAAGCTGCCCATTTCATTTTTGTTGAGGATTAGATAAGTATAAATAATGTTATACTTTCTATGTTAATTTGTCAATGAAAAATGTTGTTTTAGTTGTATTTGTATAGAAAAATACATTAAATGGGAAAATTTTCAAGTACTGGTACAGTGCCACAGCGTCAGCGTCGAACACAATAGCATTGCCAATGCGCAACAAATGAAGTTCAACGTGGGTTAAATAATGTCACCGGATCTGCAACATTCGTACATGCAAACAGAAGCGTTCATGGGCCCCTTAAGGAAGCTCGTGCATCTTTCAAATGATCACTACTTGCCAACAATAATTTAGTATTGCACGACAACCTGCCTGCAATAAACAATGCTCAATACATATTGCAACGTCAAGCCACCGGATCCGCAACACTGATACAAGCAGACATAAGGTATTTACAAATGCCAAAATAAAATCCTGTGCACTCATCAGCAATAGTCACTTGCATAACTGACCATATCTGAATGTTGCAAAACACCCCCTCATCCATCAAAATGTGCACTGATACATTTATAACATGCATACATTACACCATGCAAAATGCATCATGTAAAGTAAGCACACTACATAACATGCAAAATATATTATGCAAGCACACTATCCAACGTGCAAAATGTACTATGCAGTAACAACGCGCAACACTGTCATGCACAACCTGCAAGCACTGAATCATCATGCTAATCCATTATGCAAGCAAACAGGCAATGCATGTATATATCATACACACATATCATACAAATAAGCCATCGGTATGTTCGCACTTTAGACCACAAAGTTACATTTCAGCACATCAAACAAGATGCAAATATAGATGCCAACATACATGCATACATGTAAATGCATAAGTATATACATGAGTATTTTAACATGCAAATATGTCTTATACACCCTCTACACAGCATACATACAACTACTATACAAATGCATCATGTAAAAAACATGCAAAGGCATATACCCTTATGGGCCCCAACGAGCGTGATGTATGCACACACATGACAACTGAGGAAGCTATGCGGGTCAAGAAATGAACTTAAGTTCTAGCTCGATCTTTCTACATGAATAGATAGGAGTCAACACTGCTCGAACTGTCAACAAATACACAGTTATATCGTCGACCAGGAAATTTATTTTATACGTTCATACAAGACCTTAGCTTTTAGTGATTTATATAATATATTAGATACTAAAGAGGGAGAAAGATATATGTATAAGTTAGTCAAACAAAGAGATAGGAGTAGTAAGAATTTAATTCAAGTGAAGTGTATTAAGGATGAAGATCAAAAAATATTTTTCTTAAAAGATGATATTCAACAAAGGTGGATGAGATATTTTGCTAAACCTTTTAATGAAGATTGTGAAAATAAGATTGATTGTAGTGACCTTAGCACCCTAAACGAAAATAAAGATTTCTATTTTTATCGGCGTATTTGTAAAATCAAAATTAGAGAGACTTTAAAGAAAATGAAGTATGGAAAAGCTGTTGGACCTGATGATATTCCAATAGAGGTGGAAATGCTTAGGAGATGAAGGAATTTCTTGTCTTACTAAACTTTTTAATACTATTTTAAAGACTAAAAAGATGTCAAATAAGTGGATAATGAGTGTGTTAATTCCTATTTTTAAGAATAAACGTGATCCACAATATTGTGCGAATTATAGAGGAATTAAGTTAATGTGTCATACTTTAAAACTATGGGTGCAAGTTATGGAGCATAGGTTGCGGCGTGATACTAATATTTCTCAAAATCAATTTGGATTCATGTCGGGTAGGTCGACTATGGAAGCCATACATTTATTAAGAGGTTTCATGGAGAAATATAGAGAAAATAAGGAGGATCTACATATGATATTTATTGATTTAGAAAAAAAAAATATGATAAAGTTCCAAGAGAAGTGCTATGGAGAGTTCTTGAAAATAAAAGAGTTAATAATGCTTATAATCAAATCATTAAAGATATGTATGCATGAGCTATTACTTGTGTTCAAACACAAGGTGGTTTGACCAAGTATTTCCCTATTTCAGTTGGGTTACATCAAGGATCAGCCTTAAGCCCATATCTTTTTTCTTTAGTCATGAATGTTCTCGCTAGACATTTGCAAGAGGATGTACCTTGGTGTATGTTTTTTACTGATGATATTCTTCTTGTTGATAAGACTAGAGAGGGAGTTGAAGGTAAACTTGAATTATGGAGGTCAACCATAGAGTCTAAGGGTTTTCACTTGAGTGGATCTAAAACGGAATATATGGAGTGTAATTTTAGTAGTAATAGACCTAGTGATGGGATTGTGACTTTGGGCGATCAAGTCATTAATAAGAGTACACGTTTTACATATCTTGAATCTATTGTTCAGAGTGATGGTGAAATAGAAGGGGATATTATCAGCAAAATTCAAGTTGGATGGTTGAGATGGAGGAATGTATCGAGCTTGTTGTGTGATTGAAAAGTACCCCTCAAACTTAAGGAAAAATTCTATAAGGTGGTGGTGAGGCCTGCAATGTTTTATGGTGTCGAATATTGGCCATTAAAAGAGAAGTATAATTCTAAGTTAAGTGTGGCACATATGAGGATGCTTAGGTGGATGAGTGGCTTTACCCTTAGAGATAGGATACGAAATGAGCATATACGTGAAAAGGTTGGAGTAGCTCTAGTAGAATATAAGATTAGAGAGAGTCGCCTTAGATGGTTTGGTTACATAAAACGACGACCTTCCGATAACCCGGTTAGGAGAGTAGAGGTATTAGATTTAACTTATGTTAAGAAAGGTAGAGACAGACCTAAAAAGACTTGGTTAGAAAATATTAGGAACGACCTTTTTTCATTAGATTTAAACGAGAATTTGATTTTTAATAGGATACAATGGAGAAAAATGATTCATGCAGCCGACCCCACGTAGTGGGATAAAGGCTTGATGTTGTTGTTGTTGTTGTTCATATTAAGCCTTCAAAATTTATTAGAAAAAAAATTCACTAATAAAATCATAAAGCCAACAATGAACCTGATCCTCTGTCAGCAAGTAAACAGAGTCGACAAGATTCAAATAATATAATGAAATTGTTAATAAGTATCCCGATAATGGCTGTGTTGACAGAAAATGTCAACCGAAGAGGACCCCAAATATTTAAAATGCCTCCCAAATTCCCATGAAATATAAAAATTTAAAGTGATGATAAAGTCACCCCAATGACGGTCATGTTTAATATAAATCTCAATCGGAGAGGTTAACTTTCAAAGACTTATCAAAGATTAAAAGCTTTATATTTATGAACAATATCAACATTCAAAATTGAAACTAATCATCAAACACTTAAAGCAAAATATCCATTCACCATCCATAATTGTTTGCTGAGGTAGACAAGTTTGAAAATCACATCAGCTCACAAAGAACAAATCTCTAGCGAGAATATTACTATGATTCATTCTCAAATCATCTCTTGCCAATAAGAACGTGGTACGTGTCCTCTAACCAGTCGTTTCGCCACCAAATGGCACCACAGAAAAATTGTTATGATCGGGACCATTTGATCAGGTGGTTTTGTCGCCAAATAGCACCATTAAATTACGGTCATGGTCAAAACTCATATGTGAACTAACAACGTTTAATTTTGAATAATGAATCAATAGGATATGGTCGATAGAGTAAAAAGCACCTTTGTCAGCTAAGGTAAACTCAAATCTTATCTCCTTAGGCAAATATTCACCTCATATCTACAAGGTACCCTTGGATGAAACAACCCATGGCTGCTGACAAGGATCCTTCGGTCAGGTTGGGTCAACTACCTCCTTTGACTAAGTAGACTATGAACCATGATAGCCCAGGAACAAAACTATGGGATCTTGATCGCGTCTACCATCATTATCCGCTTTAATGCAAGGTGATGAATTTCTAATTTTAAATGTTAAATTTCAAATATCAAAACTCTACTGCTAATATACGCTAAATGTTATGTATCTATTAATACTATGTATTTATTCGACGACTAGCCTTAATCAAAAGTTTTCTCTCGTTATTGAGAGGTTTAATTAACTAGAGGGCCTTGCACCTATAGAAAACCTGAACTCAAATCATAAAGTCCTCACAAAATGAGGACAAAATTTTTGGGAAGTGTCTTATTTAAATTCCAATCTGCCTTTTGAATTTTTTTCTCGGAACATACTCGTTAAAACTCTCCTTGAAGACCCTAAAAAAAGAAAGGTGGGGAGAGGCCGGGGCATTAATTTTTTAAGCGTAGGTCATGCTAGAGAGACTACTTTTATGGCTTTGGTGAAGCAAGGATTTATTAAAGGAGCAAGCACCTACAAGCTCGATCTCTGTGAACATTGTGTGTCTGGCAAAAAGGCATGGGTATCCTTTGATATTATCATCCGCAATACAAAGGGTATTATGGAGTATGTTCACATAGATGTTTGGGACCCAACGAAGAAAGCATCATTTGGCGAGTGGCGATAATTTGTCTCTTTTATTTATGATTACTCCAAATATGTTTAGATGTATACCATGAGGCACAAAAGTGAGGTACTGGAGATTTTTAAAACTCGGAAGAAGTGAATTGAGACTTAAACTAGCAAAATGATCTGGTGATCAAATCAGATAAATATTTTAATTAAAAAATGGCCAAAATATTCTTACATTTAACACAATTAACTCCAATATTAAATGTTATGACCAAAAAAAAATTATTTTAAAGAGTTGAATGACCAAATTAATCGCTCAAAAGAATTGGGGACTATTTTGATCCCTCACAAAGAGTTAAGGGACCATTTTGACCCCTTTCTTATTCAAATACACCATAGTTATCAAATTTCCAAGCCTTAAATTGATTATGCAATTGGTCCTTATACTCATTGAATTATAAATATTATTCTTTAAATTAGTATTTCATATCCACCCATCCAAATTTTGAAAATACACTTTTAAATTTAAAAACAACATTGTTTTTTTTTAACAAATTTGATTCTTTGAGCATCAGACATAAAAAAACATCTTATTTATTTATCCCATTAAAACTATTAAGACTATAAATCCCATTAAATGTAAAAGCATAATTATAAACCTCATAATAGTCACATTCTAGTTATCTAGAATAAAAGTTTGCTCAATTTCATTTAAATTGCATCATGTTACTATTTTGTTAATTAGCCCAATTATTACGTCCTACTTCCAATTGGCATGGTAATACAATCCTAAGCTCCAATACAACAACAACATCAAGCCTTTGTCCCACTGCATGGGATCGGCTACAGAAATCTTAAGCTCCAATGCCAAATATAATTCAGGAGGTCCTAGACTCCTAGGTATAGGGATTACTGATATAGATTTAGGATAAGATGCACAAAATCACACAGAAGGTCAAATTCATAATTCCCAAACATTTTAGTTTAAGATAAATATTCATATATTATGATAAAAATCAGAAAACACAAATTTCACACAAAAGATAATTTAATGGTCACCTAATAGAAATATCATATAAAAATTCAATATCATGAAAATAAATTAGGAATAGAACATGCCCTGCATGAAAAAAAAAATCCAAATTATATGAGTGAACAAACGATCCAAATATGAGTTGTTTAACAAGCAGAATAAACGTTGATCACAAATATCAAGTTAGATGGACATTACTAATTACAAGAAATATTTATGTGCTGAAATTGATTTACTAAAGTTTTGGTGGTTGTTGGTAAAGGGGAAAATATAATAAACTATGGACTGTAAACATAAGTGCTTGAGAGGAAGTGTGACAAATATAGAAATAAAATTCAGACATGGTGTTACAAAATTTCAGTCAATGATACCATAGTCTAAATCAACCAAATTTCAAAAAGAACAAAATTGCACCAAAATGTTACCTCAGAGATTAGGGCATTCTTTCGGAGAAGAAGACTTGAATTCTGATCAGAGAGAAACTGGCTGGATTCTACAAGCTCTTTTAATTTTAATCGTAAAACTTCAAGTTCAGTCTTTGCATCAGTTAGAGACTTCTCCAAGAGGTTATTCTTCACTGAAAGCTTCTCCATATTCTCAGAGATAACCGTTATCTGAGAGAATAGGGCAGCTTTTTCACCAATATGGGTGGAATCTTTAGTATTGAGAGACTCACAAGATTCTTCTAGAACTCTAATCCTCTCCATTGCATCGGATAAGGTGCTTTCCAAAACTGCATTCCTCTCTGAAATTATCTCCATATCCTGCAATTTATTGAAAAGCATCAGTTTTTCATCCTCAAGCTTCCTGCAGCCTTCTTTCAGTTCAGCACAACCATATTGCAGCTCCTTGATCAGTATTTCAAGGGATTCCATATTTAGACTGGCTACTTCCATTTGCTCAATTAGGCCTTTATGTTTTAGTTCCAACTCATCTCTATAATCCTTAACAGAGTCAAGTTCTTGCTGACGAAGTTTACTGTCCTCTAAATAGATGTTGATCTCATCTTCAAGTTTACCATTAATTTCTTTCAAAGAAACTATCTCATCTTGAAGAATTTTCAGCTTTGAATCATACACAAGAATGTGTTCATTAAGGTTATAGTTTACATCTACAAATTGACGCAATTCTTCCTCTAAGCCCATTTTACTGCGTTCAATGTCCTTCAGCTTCTCAAAATGAGTTTGGATTTCCAGCGTCATATGCTCAACCTTCTCCTGTGACATGTTATATAGTCTCTCCCAGGATTGAAGAGATCTTTCAGCCTCCACGCGCTGCTTGTCACTCTCTTGTAAGGAAATTCTGAGGTCTTCAAACATTGTTTTTCTTTCTTCAATTTCTGATTTTAGATTCTGACTTGCATTTTCAAATGTAAAATGTTGCTCCTCTGCACTACACAACTTAACAATGCCCATCAAAACTTCCTCATGGAGTTTCCTGATTTCCTCTTTTGCTCTAAGGACTTCACTCTCCAAGCTAGTTATACTCTCCAGAAAAAGCCGGTTCTTGAAAACTGCATTTTCCTTCTCACGCTCTAAAATGGACACTGCATTTGTCAAATTTTGAACCTCAGTTCTGTAAGCATCCAAATGCTTGGCCTTTGATACTATCTGACTCTTCACATTTTGGTTCTCAATTAATAGCTGTGAAACTTCTCCTTGAAGACATTCTATTTTATTTTTAATGTTCTCTTTCTCCTTAACCTCTTGCTCCAAAAGATTTTGGCTCTCAACTGATAACTTTTGGATTTCTTCCAGCACTCTTTTCCTATCATCAAGTTCCAACTTTAGTACCTGATCTTCCTTCGCCAATGCAAGAAATTGCTCTTCAGCAGTACACAGCTTAATAACTCCCATCACAATTTCCGCATGAAGCTTTCCAATTTCATCTTTTGCTTGAAAAATTTCTGCCTCCAAACTACATATCCTTTTCTGGGATAGCTGTTTCATCAGTACAGTAGCCTCCTTATCAGACTCTAATTTTGACATAGTATCTCTCATGCTTTGAATTTCAGCTCTGGATAATTGCAAATGCTTGGTTTCAGACAGTACCTGGATCTTAAGACTCTCGTTCTCATTTGATACCAGCGAAAGCTGTTCATGAAAACGTTTTGTTTCAATTTTAGCATTATCTTTCTCCTTAACTGCTTGCTCCAAAAGATCCTGATTCTCCACTGATAGTGCTCTGATTTCATCTAAAACTTTTTTACTTTGTTCAAGTTCTAACTTTAGACTCTGATTTGCCTTATTTAATGAAAAACATTGCTCTTCTGCAAAACAAAACTTTATAATTCCCATCATGATTTCCTCATGGAGCTTCCCAAATTCATATTTTGCATTACATATTTCAGTTTCCATGCTAGATGTTCTTTCATTTGATAGCTGATCCCGCAAAAAAGCAGCTTCCTTCTCAGACTGTAATTTGATAATTGCATCTCTCAAGTTTTGAACTTCACGTCTAGATGAATCTAAATTCAGTGATTCTAACTCTATCTGGGTTTTAAGTTTTTGGTTCTCAATCAACAGCTGGGAAACTTCTTCTTGAAGACATTTTATTTCATTTGTGACATTTTTTTTCTCCTTGACTTCTTGCTCCGAAAGGGCTTCAGACTCATGAACTTCAGACTGGGAAACACTTTCCTCTTCCTCTTGGAAATTAAGGCCTTTCCTTACCTTCCCTTCATGTAACTTCACACGGGATGCTATTTCCCGTGGAGCAAAGATCTCATTCAACTGCTTCAGACCTTTTTTTGTTGAAAATGATTCATTTTCTTCAGGATATGCTGCATTCCTGTTAATAGCATGAAAATGTCCTGGACCAGCCAAAGTATCCTTCTGCAGATCATCAGGATCAAATAGTGAACTCAAAGGTGAAGGAATTTCTGGAGTGCATGGCCCAATCTCAGTGCCTGGTGAAGTGGTGGGAGATTCATCAGGCAATGCAAGTGGGATGTGATTCGGGAAAGCTTCAGCAATTGTCCGGTGAGCATGGCGGAGTGCGCCTGTTGCATGATCATATCTTTCAGCCAAAGCACGGTACGCCCGGTAGAAATCCTCTACAAACTTCATAAGCTCAGGTCGTTTCTTGTAGTACATCTCGGCTCTCCTTGCGAAGGAGTCGGCATCTTCCTCTATGAGTTTGATCATTGCTTTTACTTTTAAGTCCATATCTGTTCAGGCATACTTAAAAATTAGGCTAATTTTTATGCTAGATAAGTAAAATTAAAATTAAGATTAATTAACAGTTTGAAACTTCAATGAATTATAAATCAGAAATTTGTATATGTTTTACTTCTCAAATGTTAATAAATAAAAACACAATTCACTGGTCAATAGTCAATACTATACAGCCTAAAATTGCATGTAACAGAGTTGCAGAAAATAAATGAGTGATACTTGTTTAAGATTCTATTTTTCAAAACTTCTGGCGAAAACAAGTTCCTCTTTTTGAAGGTCTCAAAAATCAAGAAATCTAAAAGTTGCTTCAATAAGTTCTAGCTCAAGGCCTGGCTAACTAACCTGTACTGAAGTATCCTAGTCATTATAATCACTAAAGAATTACATAATATTACTTGTAATTTTATTTTATCTTAAATAAAAGACAGATGTACAATGCAATAAGAATATGATTTTTAATCAAAATCAGTAAATGAATACAAGTCCAAGTGTGAGATGAATGCACTCTCAAACCTTAAGATTCTTATCATAAATTTCAAGCTATATGGATAGCATGTTGGATGAAAAGCATGCGCACTCCTTAAGGCACAATAAAAGAGCTAAAAATAAAGAGACAAGTAAAGAGATATACAAGAGGAGGACTTGATTGTCTTTCTTACTTCATTGCTCCTAGGATTTCCATACTCCTCAAGCTTAGAATAGATAGAAAATTGAGGATGTTAAATTAATTTTAAGCGGTTTACGGAGGATGCCAATCGTTTGAGATTTTGTAGGACTATTGATCATTTTGACAATTCCTTCTTCAATTTTCCATTATGGAATCTCAATCAATCTATATATATTTGGTACTATCTGAAAAACCTAGAGCTAAGATCCAACTGGATCTTCATCAAAGTATTACAGTGAGTGAAGAAGAAGATCATAGAAAGCAAATGAACTCCAACGGTAACTTTTCCTGTAGCAATACTAGTAGTTATATACACATGTTGATGATAAGGGAAAATGAGAAAAGACTAGTTTGCCCTTGACAGTTACATAAGGCTAAGTGTTGCCAGTGGCCGTTCGGCGGGATCAACTGCAGTAGCAAGGGTTCGTTGTTGCTCAGAGGAAATGGATGCAATAGTGGTTAGTTCTTCCTTTACACCTTCCCTCAAGGTAATGGGTGGAACAACCATTAACTTGCTACGAAGAAGCTGAAATTTAGATACACGGGGTGCCTTAGTAAACAAATCCGCAGGTTGGTCGTCAGTTGCAATGTGGTGAACAGCGATGTGTTTGGCTTGAATGCTGTCGCGAACAAAATGATGGTCGATCTCAATGTGTTTAGTGCGAGCATGAAAGATTGGGTTGGTAGCAATGGACATTGCTGAAATATTGTCGCAGTAGAGGGAGGTTTGCGGCAGGGAAATGTTAAAGTCACTGCATAAGCGGCGGATCCAGATTATATCAGCAGCGGCTGCAGCAAGAGAACGATATTCGGCCTTCGTTGAAGATCGGGCGACAGTAGTTTGTTTCTTCACTGTCCAAGATATAAGTGCCCGGCCGAGGAAGATGCAATATCCAGTGGTAGATTTGCGATCAACGGTATCACCGGCCCAGTCAGAATCGGAGAAGGCAATTAAGACAAGGTCTGTTTTCGAAAGGAACAGACTGTAGTCTAAAGTGCCTTGCAGGTAACGGAGAACTCGTTTGAGCAGCTGGTAATGGAGAAGAAGGGATTGATACATATGTTGGCAGACTTTGTTGACGGCGAAAGAAATGTCGGGTCTAATGGCGGACAGATACTGAAGGGATCCCACAAGCTGGCGGAACAGAGCTGGTTGGCTAAATGGTTGCTGTAAAGCTGGATCGGAGGGAATTTTGCTGGGTAGAGGAGTTTGAATTAGTTTACAATTTGACATGGAAGCCGAAGATAGTAGCTCATGAATGTAAGAAGGTTGTGTGAGATGAAGGCCTAGAGGTGTTCGGTGGAAGTTGATGCCGAGAAAACAGGACAAGGTACCTAAGTTTCGGGTTTGAAATTTGTGGTGTAGATTGGTGATAAGAGACGAAATAAAAGAATAATCGTTGTCGGTGATCAATATATCATCGACATAAATTAAGATGCATATTTGAAGATTATGTAGGCAAAGTAAAAGAAAGGAGGGGTCGGCGGTGCTGACTTGAAAGTTTTGAGTGAGAAGGTAAGTGGTAAGTGTGGAAAAACAAAGGCGAGGGGATTGTTTAAGACCATATAAGGCCTTATGAAGACGGCAGACGTGAGTTGGAAGATGGGGATCTTGGAATCCAGGGGGTTGAGACATGTAGATTGTCTCGTCTAAATTGCCATGAAGAAATGCATTTACGACATCGAGTTGAAGAACAGGCCAATTGTGATGAAGAGCAACAGTGAGGAAGATACGAATGGTGGGGAATTTGACAACGGGACTAAATATTTCATTATAATCAATGCCATACTCTTGTTGAAATCCTTGAGCGACTAAGCGAGTTTTGTAACGAGCTACAGAACCGTCGGCGAGGCGTTTAATTTTGTAGATCCACTTGCAGCCGATGACGGGATGATTAGAAGGAGGTGGGACAAGAGACCAAGTGCTTTGAGCTTGAAGCGCATTGAACTCGGTTGACATAGCTTGTCGCCAATGAGATGATTTGGAGGTTGTAGTGTAGCAGGTGGGAACGGTGTCGGTTTGGTGGCTGAGATTGAGGATCTGGCGAGGCTTAAGTGAGCCCGTTTGAAGTCTGGTGATCATGGGATGTCGGGGTGGGATGGAAGAGGTAGAGGTAGGAATGTCAGATGATGAAGCTGAGGTTGATGAGATTTGAGCTGGGGTTGGTACAGGTTGAAGCTGAGAAGTGTGAAATGAATGTGGAGTGGTGGTTAGTGGAGGTATAGAGATTGCTTCTGTGGAGGAGTTAGAATTGATATTTACTGGTGGAAATGGTGGAGTAAGAGAGGAATTTGAAGAGGTTGTATGTGAAGGCGAAGATGGTAGTGAGGGAAAGATATTCTCATCAAAAGTAACATGACGCAATATAATTATCTTTCCAGAGGTTGGGTTATAGCATTTGTAACCTTTATATTGAGTGGCGTAGCCGAGGAAGATACAAGGAACAGAACGTGCTGCGAGCTTGTGTTTAGCATATGGGCGTAGCCAAGGGTAACAACGGCAGCCAAAAATGCGTGAGTGTTGATAGACGCGCTGAAGTTTTTAGAGAAGTTCATAAGGAGATTTTTTAGGATTATTGGAAGAAGGTAGACGGTTGATTAAGTAGGTTGCTGTATGTAATGCTTCGGTCCAGAGAAAGGGAGGAAGTTGAGCGTCGAGGAAGAGAGTACGAGCTGTTTCGAGGAGGTGGTGGTGCTTTCTTTCAGCGACACCATTTTGTTGTGGTGTATGGGGGCAGGTTAGTTGATGGGTAGTACCAGCATTGGAGAAGAAAGCTTTTAAGGTAGTATTGAGGAATTTGCCGCCTCCATCAGACCGTATGCTGCGAATGATTGTATTAAGTTGTTTTTCAATTTGATTAATGAAATGAATTAATGTGCGCGAGACATCGGATTCAAATTTTAAATGAAACAACCAATGAAATCTGGTGAAGTCATCAACAATTAAGAGGTAATATATATACCCATCATAAGATAGAACCGGGGAAGGTCCCCAAACATCCATATGTAAGAGTTCTAAATGTGCTTTGAAAAAGAAAACGGTTGCCTATGGCTTTTTGCAAGCTCACAGGAATTACAAGAAGAGCTAAGAACATAATGACATAACGGAGATAATTGTTTTGATAAGTGTTGTAGAACTTTGAAATGAGGATGACCCAACCGGCGATGCCAAGTGTTCACGATGGAGGAAGATTGAACAGTGGCAACATTGGCGGTGACGGAAGTAGTGGTGGGGATGACCGGAATAGGATAGAGTCCATTACGACATGGACCTTTGAGAAGCGTTTTGTTGGTCTTCAGATCCTTTAAATGAAAGTCAAATTGATCAAAGGTGATAGAACAGTGGTTGTCAATGATAAGTTTGGAAATAGAAAGAAGACGGTGAGTTAGATTAGGAACATGAAGAAGCAGTTTAAGGAAGAGCTTACGTGTGGGAGTAGGGAGTAAGCCGTTACCGAGATGTTGAATAGGAACAGAATTGCCATTTCCAACCAGCACATGATCCTTACCAGTATATGGTTGCTGAAACGGTAATAAATCTGGAGAAAGATGAGCGGTGGCACCACTGTCCAGGTACCACGAGGTGGTGTCCGCATTGGAGTTGTTAGCCAACAGAGCTACGTCATTGAACGAGGTAGGGGAGTTGTATTGAAAATTTCCTCTGTGCCAACAAGTAACAGCCGAATGTCTAGTTTTACCACAGATTTGGCACTGTCCATCGAAGCAGGGTGTTCGTGGGGATCGATTCAAACCGGAGTTACGACCACGCCCTCTGGAGGAATTGAAACGTCCTCGACCGCGTCCGCGGATCGTGAATAAAGCAAGTGTTGAAATGGAGGAGGCTAGTGTGGATGAGAACGACAGATCTTTCACGGCATCAGTCTTTTGGTGTACCTCTTCGCTGCACAGCAAAGAATATAAGTTGTCCAAGCTGATTGGCTGAAGAGAGGATCGAATGAAGGTTTTAAATGACTGATAGTTGGGTGGTAAGTCATTTAATATATAATGTAGCACATCTTCATTATCAACAGAGCCGCCGGCAGCGTTGATGTTGTCCATGAGCACTTTAACAGAGGCTAAATACTCTGTCATAGTTTTGTTTTGCATAGAGAGTGAATGCAGCTCGTTTTTTAATTGGATCACTCGGGATCTATTGGTGGAATAGAATCATTGTTCGAATGTTTTCCAAATAGAGGCGGTGGTGTCTAAGTTTAGAACATATGAGAGTATGGAGGCTGAGATGGTTGAGAACAAAGCGACGGACAGATTTTGGTCGACCAGTGACCAAGAAGAGAACTGTTGGTTTAGGACGAGTTGTCCAATGGCAGTTAATAAGTGTTTGGGAGGAGAAGGTTGGGTGCCGTCGAGGTATCCTGAAAAACTGTTGGCAGCAAACAGTTTTTGAATAGTTGAGCGCCAAGTTGGATAATTATCCGGTTCTTGATATTAGAGAGCAAGAATTTGAGAGTTGGTGGAATGGCGACCTCGGCATTCGACTGGTTTTCGTGAATGACAGCCGAAGGAGTAGAAAGAGCAGAGGCCGCCGTCAAGTTACCCATATCAGAGTAGAACTGGGGGCGGCTAGGCGAGCGGCTCTGATACCATGAAAAACCTAGAGCTAAGATCCAACTGGATCTTCATCAAAGTATTATGGTGAGTGAAGAAGAAGATCATAGAAAGCAAATGAACTCCAACGGTAACTTTTACTGTAGCAATACTAGTAGTTATATACACATGTTGATGATAAGGGAAAATGAGAAAAGACTAGTTTTCCCTTGACAGTTACATAAGGCTGGCGCCAGTGGCCGTTCGGCGGGATCAGCTATAGTAGCAGGGGTTCGTTGTTGCTCAGAGGAAATGAATGCAGTAGTGGTTTGTTCTTCCTTTACACTATCATTGTGGGTAGGATCCAGATCAATGGCTATGTTAATTGTGGTTGAAAACCCATTTTAGCATCTCCATTACTTGTCAAAACATACCTCATAAATAGACTCATCTCCACTATTCCTCTCAAAGTATTTGGTTGTTCTAAATTTGTTAACATCACACTCATAAAAGGAGCAAACTCAAACCAAAAGCTATTAAATGTATCTTTATTTATTATTCTCCTAGCCAGCAAGAGTAGGAATGTTACTATCCTAAGAAAGACAAAAATACAATACTGTAGATGTTTTTTTTTTTTTAAATCAACCATTCTTTCCCAAAACTAAAATTTAGTGAGAAAATTATTTATGCCACTCTTTCTAAGCCTACATCAAGCTTTGAACTCTCAAAGGCTCAGTACCCTAACTACACTAAAATATCAAGATCAAAATAAATAATCAAATATAAATGCATGATTTATACTAGACATCAAAAAAGCTTAAGAAATAGTAAAGAATCCAAGCATTCCTCCACATCAAAATCACTCATTTGATCCAAGCTTTGATTATCCGTCATAAGTTAACACTGATTCTAATCTAAACATAGAGATTGCTCACAAAAAAGGTAAAAGGGCTGCAAAACCTTGAATAAAATATAAAAATAGTGAGTGCATCTCTTATGACAACTTATCTTCTCGATTCCATATTTTTACAGCTAATCTTTGTAGTGTTAAAACAGCCAACGTTCATGAAGCATTAAAAATGAGAGATGTTATCCATAAAGAAACACAAGCACTGGAAAACAATAACAATTAAAAACTTTCGATGCTACCAAAAAGAAAGTAACTTGTTAGGTGCAAGTGGATTTTTAATACAACATACAAAGCAGATAGAAGCAGTGACAGATCTAAAATTACATTCGTTGCAAAAAGGTTTACTCAAAGTTATAGTATTTATTATCATGAAACTTTTACAACAATTGCTAAGATTAACTTTTTCACGGTTATTCTCTCTCATTGCTAATCTTAACTAGTCATTTCACCAACTAAACATCAAAAATGTTTTTTCTGAATATGGACCTAAAAGAACAAGTATATAGTAATATTCCTCAGGAATTGGAGACTACTAGCCATAAAGGAGAAGTTTGCTAGATTGAGTATCCATATATGGTCTAAAGAAATCTCCAAGAGTATGGTTCAATAATTCATACAACAACAACATCAATCTTTTATGGCACTACGTGATGGCGGTGGTTCAATAAATTCAAAACTACATTTAAAAAGCATGGGTACTCTCAAAAATAAGTTGGTCACACACTGTTTGTCAAAAAATCACCACCAAGTCAAATCATAATCCTCATTGATAATATTATCTTAACTGGTAACAATGAAGAGAAATTTATGGATTAAAAGGGGTCTTAACAAAAAAATTTAAATTAAAGACCTTGAAGCCTTAAAATATTTCTTTGATACAAGTTCCAAAGAAAGTTATATGCATCTCTCAACAAATGTATACTCTAGATCGCCTAGAAGAAATTCGTATGACAAAATGCAAGCCTGCTAAAAAAATTGGGACTAAAAATGATTCTCCGCAAGTGAACCAAAAAAAAAAAAAAGATATAAATGACTAGATGGAAAAACCATCTACCTTTCCCATGATAATAGCATTCTAATTCATTTTAAAGGAATTTGTAAAATCAGTTGGGTTGAATGTTTATAAAGCGCAACAATTTAAGAAGTTTTGATATCAAATGGATCCAAAATGAATGTTAATAGTTTATATCAAGTTGATTACAAAATAAATGAGAGGAAATTTGAAGCAACTCTGAATGTGTTACCGTTGCACATGAATTTGATGTGATTTTGGAAATGAATTGGCTATCAAATCACTTTGTGATCATGGACTGTAATAAGAAGATTGTTAAATTTAAAATTTCGGATGAAAAAGAATATAAATTTTATGAAAATAGAGGAATTACTTTAACAGTGATAAGTTATATGAAAGCTTGGAAATTTTGTAAAAGATATTAGGGTTTTATTGCTCAAGTAAGGGATACAAATAAAAAAGTTAAATAGTTGAAAGACATACTTGTAGTAAGAGAATATCTAGAGATATTTCTAGATGACCTGCCAAGATTACCACCAGAAAGAGAGATAGAATTCACTATTGATCCATTACCAGGTTTAGAACCAGTAGCAAAAATATCTTACAGAATAGTAGTTAAGGAATTGCAAGAGTTAAAAAAGTCAATTACAGTAATTATTAGTTAAAGGATTCATCAAGCCAAATTCCTTGGCTTAGAGAGCTCCATCATTGTTTGTAAAAAGGAAGAATGGGAGTTTCAAAATGTGTATTGATTATAGATAATTAAATAAGCTCACAGTTAAAAATAAATACTCATTGCCTAGAATCGATGACTTATTTAATCAACTTGAGGGAGCTGCAATTTTCTCTAAGATTGATCTACATTCTAAATATCATCAATTGCTCATTTAGGAAGAGGATATTATTAAAATTGCTTTCGGAACAACATATGGTTATTATGAATTTGTAGTGACGTCATTTGGGATGATAATTACTCCAACAATATTTAATAATTTATGGATCTAATAAATTGAATTTTCAAATTCTTTCTGGATATTTTTTTTATTATTATATTTATAGATGATATTTTGATTTATTCAAGAGATAAAGAAAGTTATTTCAGTCATCTGCATGTAGTATTCAAACAATCATGAGAATAAGCTAAAAGCCAAATTCTCAAACTATGAATTTTGATTGAAAAGTGTTAATTTTCTTGGACAAGTGATTAGTAATAAAGGTATTTCAGTGGATCAAAATAAAATCAAAGCTATTGTTGAAAGGCCAAGACCAATTATAGTTTCCAAAATGAGAAGTTTTCAGAGTCTTGTTGGTTATTAAATGAGATTTCTGGAGGGATTTTCTTAGATCGCAATGCTGTTATCAAGATTAACACAAAAGGCAGTAAATTTGAATGGAATAATCAGTGTGAATAAGCTTTCTAGAAATTGAAGAATTGTTTAATGATTGTTCCAATATTAGTAATTCAATCAGCTACAGAGGGATTCCAAATTTTTTATAATACTTCATTTAAGGGATTAGGATGTGTATTGATGCACATAATAGAGTGGAGACATAATACAAGATAGCTAAAAGTTCATGAAAGAAATCATCCGATTCATGATTTGAAATTAGCAGCTATGATTTTTATAGTTAAGATTTGGAGGTATTATTTATATGGAGTTAGAAGTGAAGTCATCATAAAACATAACAGCGTTAAATACATATTTAATCAGAAATAGCTTTAGTTAAGCCAGAGATAATGGTTGAAGCTTACCAAAGATTATGATTTTGATATTCAATATCATCCTAGAAAGATAAATATAGTTGCAGATGCATTAAGTTGAAAGATATTTAGATGTGCAAATTAATTAATTACCCAGCAAGAGAAAATAATTAAAGATATTGAAATATTGAAAATTTTAATTGTAAATCCTAAAAATGTAAAATTTATGTTATTAAATCAGGTAGTGACTCGATTAACTTTGAAATATAGGATATGTAGTTCTTTATATTAAGATATTAATTTTCAAGAAATCATAATGAAGGTTCGGGCAGGATAATTGAAATTTTTTTTATTGGATGATAAAATTTATTAAAATATAAAGGCAAAATATCTATTACAAATGTTGATAATTTAAGAGAAGAGATATTGTAGGAAGCTCGCCTATATGGTTATACTATTCATCCAGGCAGTAATAAAATGTATCAAGAATTTAAAGGAAATTTTGGTGGCCAAGATTAAAAAGAATTGTTATAGAATTTGTGGCAAAATGTATTCTAAGTCAAATAATTAAAGTTGAGTATCAAAAGCTAGGTGGTCAATTGCAACCTTTACTAATACCTAAGTGAAAATGTGATGAAATTGCAATGGATATCGTGATTGGATTACCCAAGTCAAGACAGAGTCAGGATGTTAAGGTTGTTGTGGATCGATTAACAAAATCCGCTCATTTCTTACTAATTAAACAAACAGATTAAGTGAAAAAATTAGCAAAAATATATGCTCATAAAATTGTGAGATTGAATGAAGTTTCAAAATCTATAGTCTTTGACATAGATGCTCGATTCACCTCTAAATTGTGAAAAACGATTTAGCAACCTTGGGTACTAGATTGATTTTTAGCACTGTATTTCGCCCCTAAACAGATGGGCAATCGGAAAGAACAATTCAAATTTTGGAGGATTTACTATTATATGTATTGAATTTTGGTGGAAATTGAGAGATCTATTTACCATTAATTGAATCTACATATAATAATAATTTTCAATCCAGTATCAGAATGGCATCATATGAAGCTCTCTATGGAAGAAAATGCATAACATCTTTATGTTGGACGGAAATAAGTAAAAGAAGAGTAATTGGTATTGAAATGGTAGATGATACTACTAATAAAATCAAATTGAACAGAGACAGATTGAAGACAGTACAGGATAGACAACAAAAATATTATGATACAAAGCACAAACCAATTGAATTTGAAGTCGATGCATTTATTTTTATTAAAGTCGGTCCAATGAAAGGTGTGCAGCATTTTGGGAAGAGGAAAATTGAACCCATGGTTTGTTAGACCTTTTATAATCATTGAAAGGAATGAAAATATGACTTACATATTGGATCTGTCAGTACATATGCAAGGAATACATATGTTATATATATATATATATATATATATAACATATATATATATATATATATATATATATATATATATATATATATATATATATATGTGTGTGTGTGTGTGTGTGTGTGTGTGTGTGCGCGCGCGCGCGCGCGCGCACTCTTCAGAAATTAATCTCAGATGAGTCAAGGAAAATCCTACATAAATTAATAAAATTACAACATGATTTGAAATATGTAGAACAGCCTGAAAGAGTACTATAATATGATGTGAAACAACTAAGGAATCAAAAGATACCATTTGTAAAAAATTTACGACAAAGTGTAATTGATTCATTTTCTTCTTTTTTTCAAATTTAGAGAAAAAAATTTATAAAATTTGATTCCTCTGATTGAAGCAGAAATATGTGATGGTCCAATATAAAGAAATTCAAATAGGAGGAAATCCAACGGGTGAAGGACTCGATTCAAAGAGAAAGAAAATAAGGTTTATCGAGATAATTAATTTTGATTAGTTTTAGAGGTTTGCAATAAATTATAAATTGTAATCAAGATATGCTAAATTAGAAGAAATCAGTATTATATATATGATGTCGACATATTTGAAGGTGCCTTAAAAAGATATCAAAATAATGCAATATCATCTTGACAACATTTAATTTTAGAAGTTAATTAGTAATAATTGATGCAAAGGGAACATTATTTGGCAGTGAAGGATTCAAAAAATTGAGCTTAGATGAGTATTGAAAGTCTATTTCAAAAATTGAAGAATTGGAAGGATCTGAACACACAAAAGAAATCGAAGTGGATAATTATAATTGTTTCATAGCAATTACAATTTTCTTTTATTTTTATTGTAATTATTGCATACTATAACATCATGTTGATTGAATATTTAATGAATAAAATGAATCAATTATTATAGTTAAATGTTTTATATGTAACAAATTTAGGAATAACTGAATAAGTGAATATCATAATATAATATATATAAAATGGACTTATAGATTAATATGACATGTGATTAAAAATGAAATAAATTAAATGAATATCTATATGAAAATGAAAGTATTAAAAGAAGAAAAAGCTACAGCATGCAAATATAGAAGTTCACACCTTTATGGTAGTGGCTAGGATGCAATGTACCCGTGCACGTTAACTTTTAAAAAAAAATTTGAAAATAAAAAAGATTTTACCTTTATTGGTATAAAAGTTTGGATAGTACTCCTATACTAAATGAAAAGTGAAAGAAATAAATAAAAATGAATAAATGACATATGTTGATATTAAATTATTTTTGTTATTTGCTAATCAAACCCAACGATTCCTCAAATAAATCATTAAAATTTCATGGGATTGGTGTCTATATTTCTGTGTTTTATGATATCATAATAAATTATGTATGTATATATGTGTGTGTATAAGAGAAAATGATCGATGAGCAACATATAAATGTGTATGAGTATACTAGATATAATGATATGAATGCTAGCGTAGAGGTACATAGCTTACAGTTTAGAAAAAAATGATCATAAATATTACAATGCTCATAATTATCTTATTATAGGTGAAACCTTTTATTTATGCAATGTCATATGACTTTAACTTCATAACTTGATTATACGACTAGTAAATTGTTACTTGTATTTTTTTTACTATTTATATTGCTTGACCCATTATCTTATCACTTATGTTTTAATAGATAAAAGATATTTATTAGGTATGAGTTATTAAATTGACGCATTGTACCTTTTTCTCACAATAGATTCTATCAAGGTACTTAGTGGACAATTACCACATTAATAGATTTTAAGCAATAGATTTTCAATTGATATTTTCAAATTTATATAGTAGATCTATTTGTATTTCTATTGAATTTGGGCAGCTTGACTTAAATACTTATTATTGTTAGTTTTTTTTCTCCTATTAGGGGTTATTTTAGCTTCTTTAATGTAAAAGTGTTATGAAATATTATAAGATGAGATAAAATATTTCCTTACTTTATTTTATTTATCATACTTATCTATTCGACCCCACAGTGGGATAAAGCCTTAATGATGCTGTTGTTGTACATTTATCTTCTTTTTTTTCGGTGAGTACAAAATAGGTTTTCATATTTTCATCACATCCCTATCGGTATGGTCTATGGCCTTCTAGACACAATGTGAGATAGAGAGAATTTAAAGTTTTTTTTTAAACTCTAATTTATTGCATTTTATATATAATTGTTGACCTCTTTATATGCTCCAAAATTAAATCCGAGCAAATACGACAAAAAGGACAACCGACGAACACAATGTCGCATGTGATGAGCTCGAAACACATCCACGTTCACAAAATCACTCAAAACATCATATGTTCATGAAACGGAGTGTATCGTTGTGTCTAGAATATCAAATTTCTCCAAGGAAAATCGCTCGAATGTAACTCGAGTGAATGTGATCGAAATAACACCCAGCAAACGCGATGTTGTGCAAAATTGGCAAACATCATGTAATCATGAATGGACCGTATCGTTGTGCTTGAAACTTTGAAATTACCAAGAGAGGACCCCCATGTTTGATTAAAATGAAAACGACTGATTATGGGAACAATATTGTACGAGGTCGCCCGAACAACACCCATTAGCACAACGAACTTCTCCATTATATAAGGAACATTGAAATTACCGAGAGACCCATATTGCCTGGGTCGTCGCACGAGTCCAACTTTAAAAATCTACCCATGTGAAGCGATGGCGCACAAATTGAGATGCACAAAAGATGAGAAATTACAAATGAGGTCTATTCAATTTAATATTTTTATATTATTTTAATAAAAAAACCAAACGAGTTATATATATATATATATATGGGGTCACTTCACATGAAAAATTATGCATGAGGTCTATTCATTTCACTTTAATATTTTTATACTATTTTAATAAAAAAACAATTGAATTAATATATATATATATATATATATATATATATATATATATATATATATATATATATATATATATATAATAAAATCTTTAATTCAATCATCTTATCTCTAGCCAATCTATCTTTCAAAAATGTATCCTAGAATTTAATTTTGTTAAAACTCTTCTCGAATCAGCACAAAGAAGCCGACACATCCAAAATTTTTGAAGCCCACAAATCTCTAGTCATTCCACTGGGGAAGATTTTTCTTTCCATCTTATATGAGTTATAGCAACAACACATAATGAGATAAATATCAAAATATCATTCATAAAATAAATTCTAAATGAACTCGTTAAAAAAATTCTCTAAGTAGGGTTTAAAAATTATATTAACCTACAATGTTTTATGATGTAGAGTGTTTGTCATTAAAAGAGAAGCATAAAATTAAGTGTTGCAGAGATGAGGATGCTCAGGTGGATGAGTGGCTTTACTCTTAGAGACAAAATGAAAAATTCGTATATATGTGAAAAGTTTGAAGTAGCTACAGTGATGGACAATATTAGAGAGTCACCTTACATGGTTTGGCCATATAAAACGCCAGCCTTTTGATGACCCGATTAGGAGAGTAGATATACTAGATGGCTTATGTTAGAAAGGTTGAGGTAAACCTGAAAAGATTTGGTCAGAAAATATTAGAAATGACCTTTGATTATTAGATTTAAATGAGAATTTGACTCATTATAAGAGACAATGGAAAAAAAGATTCATATAGCTGACCCCACATAGTGGGATAAAGGCTTTCAGTTGTTGTTGTTATACTTGCTTCTATTACTTTGTTCCACTGAGTCTTTACATTTTGAACGTAAGGGATGATATATCAAATTCTATTTACTAGCATGTATCTTTCATTTGTGCAAAATAAATCTTTAAAACACCCCTTTTATAGTCCAACTAAGACATGGGTCCAACATTTAGTTAACCAATGTTGTCATCAATACTGTAGACTCTGGGCCACCATCCAATTTGGTGGGCTATAATTTGTTGTAGCTACAATAAAGTTTGCCTCCATTCTTGTATACATCATGACTACTAAAAGGCTTGCCATAAGGCCTCACTCAACGGAAGTTGTCGCATGACATGCTGATGCGATCAAAAAATATAAGGGACCCTATATTTTTTTATCACAAAAAAGAAAATGAGACCGACACAACGAAGACTTCCAACAAAATGATTAAGGATGAGAAATAGGAAGAACAAACTCTTACATTTCAAATTAAAGAAATAGAAAGAAATTAAAAAAAAACACAAACTCGACTCGATCTCAAAGACACCCTAAAGTTACATCACTTAGAGAAGAAGGATACAGGTCGAGTGGCACTTGCGGAGAGACGAAAGAGGTTAGAAGCCCGAGAAGAAAGGTTGGAAAGAGCCCACAGGATTTTCGGAGGGGATGAGAAAGAAGGGTGGAAAGAGCCCGCAGGATTTCCAAAACAAACTCGCAGGTTATAGCTTTTCCAAAAATAATATATCATTCACTTTTTTAAAACAATACATAACCCCTCATATTTATAGGTATGAAAGGGGAATACAAAGAGACTCCTAATAAATTCCCATAGGAATTCTAAACATCATAATTAATTAAAACACTAATGATTTGCATGAAAAAACATCCCAAGCCAAGGAACCGAAGGGGCAACCGCGGAGAGCCAAGGAGGCCGCACAGATCTAAGGAGACCGCACGGATCCAAGGAAGTCACGCCCACGGGAAAGAGCCGAGGCGCAGCCGGCCGGAGATCCAAGAGGCAAGGCACGGAAAACGGCAGCCCAAGAGAGGAAGCCAAGGAGCTACCGCATGGGAAAAGGACATTTCTTGGAATTCCAAAGGCCGGTTTGGAATTCCAAGGAGACAACAATAATTAAAAAGCATAAAAATACATTTAATAAAAAAGATAACTATGAGCTAAAATCATAGCTAATAATAAGCTAACCCTTAGTTCAATAAGTGAACTAAAGACCAGTTCATAAATGAGCTAAAATTTCAGCTCAAAATTCTGATTGAGCTAGTAGACTCAAGGGAAAGCCAAAAATCTAATTATTTTTTACATGACTTGACCCCCCCTTATGTCTACATCAGATTCTCCCCTTCTTGAAGAACTCATCTCCTGATGAGTTGGTTGTTGATTCCCTTGAGGAGGTGCATAACTGTTCATCTAAGCTCTTTGAGTTTCTCACCAAATTTCTTCAAAATTTCTTCATGTTCCTTCTCGAATTGTTGTTGTAGATACCTTTTGTACTTTTCGAATTTTTGATCACATAGGAACATGTGATACTGAAGTTTGTATAGACGATCTTGAAGTGGATCCGTAGAATCTCCTTCTGTAGGTAAACATCTGTCCAATGGAAGTGGGACATTCAGGATTATGTTGATCGCTTTCTTCCTTGGAATGTAGTCATATTTTTTGATATTTTTCCATTTTTTATGACAGACTCAAAAATTACAAGACTCGCAATAAGACTCACAACAGACTTACACAACAAGACTTGACAACCAAAATAAAATTTGACAAACTACAACTTGACAAATCACAAACCTAGGACTTCCTAACTTGCTCTGATATCAAATGATGCGATCAAAAAATATAGGGGACCCTATATTTTTTTATCACAAAAAGAAAATGAGACCGACACAACGAAGACTTCCAACGAAATGATTAAGGATGAGAAATAGGAAGAACAAACTCTTACATTTTAAATTAAAGAAATTAAAAAAAAAAACATAAACTCGACTCGATCTCAAAGACACCCTAAAGTTGCTTCACTTAGAGAAGAAGGATACAGGTGGAGTGGCACTTGCGGAGAGACGAAAGAGGTTAGAAGCCCAAGAAGAAAGGTTGGAAAGAGCCCGCAGGATTTCCAAAGTAAACCCGCAAGTTATAGCTTTTCCAAAAATAACATATCATTCACTTTTTTAAAATAATACATAACCCCTCATATTTATAGGTATGAAAGGGGAATACAAAGAGACTCCTAATAAATTCCCATAGGAATTCTAAACATCATAATTAATTAAAACACTAATGCTTTGCATGAAAAAATATCCCAAGCCAAGGAAACGAAGGGGCAACCATGGAGAGCCAAGGAGGCCGCACGGATCCAAGGAGTCACGCCCACGGGAAAGAGCCCAAGCGCTGAAAACCAGCAGCCGGCCGGAGATCCAAGAGGCAAGGCACGGAAAATGGCAGCCCAAGGGAGGAAACCAAGGAGCTACCGCATGGGAAAAGACATTTCTTGGAAATTCCAAAGGCCGGATTTGGAATTCCAAGAGACAACAATAATTAAAAACATAAAAAGCATAAAAATACATTTAATAAAAAGATAACTATGAGCTAAAATCATAGCTAATAATGAGCTAACCCTTAGTTCAATAAGTGAACTAAAGACCAGCTCATAAATGAGCTAAAATTTCAGTTCAAAATTTTGATTGAGCTAGTAGACTCAAGGGAAGCCAAAAATCTAATTATTTTTTACATGAGTTGACCCCCCCCCCTTTGTCTACATCACATGCGCATCTGCCAAGGCAGTAAGTGCCCGTTGCCATAACTATTATCGTTGAAGAGGTCCACATAAGAGGAACTCAGTCTTTGAAAGGCTACTGCAGTCAACCCTGGTTATGAAAAGGGTTGCTACCAAAATGAAAATTTCCTTAGTACCAACAAATAATACTACTCTGCCAATTGAATCATTTATACCTGGAAGGAATGACGTTAATGCTTTCTCATCTTGAGGGAAGTCATATAGAAGACAAAGGAGAAAGATGAATAATAAATTGTGAGCTCAACAGTTACAGCAGTGCACCACTCAAAACTGTTAGACCAAGAACTGGAAGCGAGTGTTCCTATCCAGAATAAGTTTATAAACCTTAAATGGACACAATAGCTCTATTAGTGAGTTGAAATAATCATTTTAGGCTTGACAACATGAAGCCCCAACCCCTTAGAGAAAGGAACCCGAGACTTTGTCCACCAAAGTTTAGTCTTAAAAGTTGCAATGAGAAGGGGGTTAATAAAAGAAAGTATCAAAAGCTGCTTACAATGGGGGCAAAGAGGACCACGATGGTAAGTTACCATCTAGTGTGCTAGCAGAGAAAGAAAAGAAGCAAGGTCCACATGGTGAACAATGGAGGATGACATTTGGATCATGTGTCCTAGAATTTGCCGCCAAAAAGTCTCAACAGAAGGAAAAGAAGGTTTGAAGACTAAAATCTCTTGAAAGAAAACTTGTTGAGAAGAAGGTCATGACATCTGGTGTGTAGTCCTAAAGATCCACCTATAAAAAATTCATCGACAATAAGCGTCAAAGAAGAAGGTCCCTAATGACAACACCAATGATGGTAGACATCCTGGAGAGTCCTCTAGAAGGATATCATCACCTTTCAACTCCACTCTCTCGAGAACAGAACCAATTTTGACCTTTCCCCCGACCGGAGGAGCTCTTCATACTGCATACATAATCAAAAGTATAGTGGAAACGCCTGCTCGAAAATCCGGATACAATAAGAAGAGAATGAAGATGATAAAACCATGCAAGTCGGAGTACTCTACCTTGTGAGGTATAACGATGAACCAACCTCCATGCAAGTATACCGATGAAATCATGAACCAGGATCTACTGTAGTTGGAGCAGCAGCCCATCAAGAAGAACACGTACAATATAATAAAACTAAAGGCACAAGCTCATCCTTAAAGGATGAGTAAGAGGAACAGGAACAAGACATCTTGCTTATTGACACCATCATGTTGGCACAAGAAGCAAAGACATATAAAGTGCTAGATGAAGGAAAAGAATAAGGAGATCTCACAACTAAATTTCAAAATGATTGAAACTGATGGTACAAATGACCGCGATAATGCAATTGCTACAAAAGAGCAAAGCTGCTAATCCCGAACATATTTAGCTAACCAACCATCAGGTGTTGAGTAGCGCTACCGCTAATCCCTAGACTCACCAAATACCTTAGGTCTCTAGAGTACGGGGTGTGCATTAAATGGGGCACTAAAAATGATTGCTTAATTTGAGTGCCTACTTTCCAAAATATTACATGCACATCAGAATCTATGATAGAAGCATAGTTGGATATAATTATCAATAAGAGAAGATTAAGGATGTCATCGTCTTAAAATAAGTAGAAAAGTTGATACAATCAGAGTGTTCGTATTCCTAAGGGTTATTAGGTGCCCAAATTTAATATTTTCAATGGTGATGACAAGTCAAAGAAACATCTTGCCCAGATTAGAGTGACTTGTAGCAATACTTAGGGTATCAATGCACTATATAGTATATTGTTACCAATTCAGTAGCAATTTAACATCAAACACATTCAAATGGTAACATCGAACTGCTGAATGACTCAATAAAGATCTTCGCTAAGCTCGAAGGTATGTTTATAAAAAAAATTATCAATGCTATGAAAAAGAAAATCATCACTGGCCTTACCTTGAAGAAAAAGAAGATATAAGTCATTCACAAAATACATCACTCACTAGTGAAATATGAGTATGAAATATGAACAATAATGGAAAGAGGAGCATGCAATCCAATTACTGATAGGTAATATTGATGATAAGATTGCACCTTGTCAGGACAAGGCCTCTATCACAATATTTCAGAACCCATTAGATCAAGTGGTGAAATTTGAAAAGTTAAATCTTTCAAAGTTTACAGGACACTCTGATAAATTAAGAAAAAAAGCTCTAAAACTTAGATGAGGTGAAGCATGTGTAGCTACTTTCAGTAACAACAACAAAAAGTGGATAGCCTATATCATAGACAACATAAAGGGGCCCGTTTATGGTGAAGAAAAGGAAGCAGTCCTTTAACCCTAATCCTCAACCAAAATTGGTGCTCAAAGAAAACGACAAACCTCAAACTTTCCTTAGTGTAGGGGAGCACCTAAAGCAAGGCAGCAAGCAATGGGATTAGGGGCTCCAAATGGCCTATATCTGAGGGAAAAGCTGAGCAAAGAGTATTCCTTCAAAAGAGAGTGTGGAAATATTATTCCAGAATGCACTAAAAAGCGATTCTTAAATTGCCAGAATGCAAAAAGCATGAGGCTAGTCTTACCAACAATCCTAATTATTGCTCATATTATAAGATAATTAGTCATCCTATTGAAGACTGCTATATGTTAAGAGATTGGATATGGAACATAAATACAAAGAAGGCAAATTTACGCTATCATATAGTATTCTAGTTCAACCCCAAAAAAAAGTTAACAAGGGTGATAACATCCTCTTCAGTACCCCCAGATAAAAGAAGAACTAATTCAAGATGAAAATTGAAAGACAATGGTCTCAAAAAAGATAACAAAAATGCTAACGCAACTTGAAAAAGTTCCTGACACTAAGTGGAAATCTCCTTACTAAACTAGTACTCAAAGTGAAAAAGAAATCGAGTGCAAAGACATCCATTCCCAAGCTTCCAATCAAAAGATATTCGGGTCAAGCTAACTTGTCATGATCTAACCAAACTCCATCGAAAGAACCAAATAAGAAAAACAAACAAAGAAAGTCAAAAAAGAAGAACGACTACAACATAAAGGGTTATAAATAACTTGGAGAACTATCATCAGCCTGCAAGCCAACCTATCAAGCTAGCTGGCTTCATAACTAGACTCCAGATTATTAATGCAAAAGAAGATGAAGGGGATGAGCTTGAAAAATCCCTTCAAATTGACACATGCCGAGTCATCTCGATGACATCGAAATCCTATCAACGAACTTACTACCAAAATTATAACATGAGTCAAGAAATGATGACTCCAATAAATGCAAGGTGCAAAAAAAAAAGTTAAAAGATTTGCCTATGGAAGTGACTTAGAATCCACGGTGTCCTCACGGATGCAATGCTTGAAGTTAGAAAGTGATTCTGAATATTATGATTAATCTCCTGGCAAAAAGGAAGACTCTCATGAAGTCGCTTCATCAAAAGAATATGATGTAAATAAAGTGATCCAAGTTCAATTGAGTGGTAAGGTACTATCGCCTTTCTCAAAGAAAAGTTCATCAAATAAAGATAATTAGAAAGATATCATAATCAATGAAGACCTATTATTGATACATACAATTTATCAAAAGAAGACATTTCCTAAGTTTTCTCATAAAAGAAATGACAATCCACCTTGTGCGAAATGATGACAAAATTTGACTGCAAGAACAATATAAATTTTATGAGGCGAGTCTATATATATATATATATATATATATATATATATATATATATATATATATATATATATATATATATATATATATATATATATATATATATATATATATATATATATATATATATATATATATATATATATATATATATATATATATATATAATCAGGTAAAGATAAATGACTCATGAATCATATATGAACATATATGAGTATACCAGATGTTGTGCCATATCGATGTAACCATAGAGGTGCATTGCATAAAGTTTACATGCAAATGATTATTGAACATTATCATGTTGAAAACAATCTTAAAATAGGTGAAACTTCTCATTTATATAATGTAATATGATTTTAACATGATACTTGATTACACTACTATTATATTATTACTCTTGCATCTTTTTTCTAAGTTTATTATAAATGGGACTCTGACTCTCGCTAATGTAAATAAAGTGAAATTTCAATTGAGTGGTATGGTACTATCACCTTCATCGAAGAAAAACTCATCAAAAAAGATAAAGAGAAGAATCGTAATAATGTATTTCCCAATAAAGTGACAATCCACCTGGTGCGAAAAAATGACAAAATTTGACATGCAAGAACGATATAAATTTTATGAAGCGATTCTATATATACATATTATATATATATATATATATATATATATATATATATATATATATATATATATATATATATATATATATATATATATATATATATTGTAATCACGTAAAGATAAATGACTGATGAATCATATATACAAATATATGAGTATACCAGATTTGGTGTCATATTGATGTTAGCATAGAGGTTCATTGCATACAGTTTACTTACAAATGATGATGAACATTATCATGTAGAAATTAATCTTAAAATAGGTGAAACTTCTCATTTATATAATGTAAAATGATTTTAAAATGCTACTTGATTACACTACAATTATATCATTACTCATGCTTTTTTTTTACTATTCATGTTGCATGCTCATACTATCTTTTATGATTTAATATATAAGAGTTATGATGAGAACAACATGGGAAGATGAGATGCTTAACGACATTTGCACGTTTAGTTTTAGAGAACAATAATAAGCAAAATCTCATGTTGATTTGAACGATAAAATAAAATATTAAAGGGATAAATAGCGTTGGTTAAATTACGTGCATAAAGTTAAGAGCATAAAAAAAAACAATCAATTTAATCACTTTTGCTGGAATGTCTCAACAATAAATCCCTTTGTTAACATTAAACTAGCTATACAAGGAAACCTTCACTCACTCTTCCTATTACTAGGCTTTAGCGGAGGGACCAACAACACTTTGTGAATCAAAGTATAACCACGTTGGAGAAGAACTAAGAAGATAAGAGAGTTTGGAGAAATTTACCCACATATCAGAAGATATGATGTTCCGGGGCTATAGAAGGGCTTGGAAGAAATACGTGACACCTGAGAACCTCCCCGAATGCGATCAGCAATGTGAAACGTCAGGGCAGCGTTTAGGCCTTATTGTGGAATAGGAAACATGTGCGATTTTCCTGGACAGAAAACTGCACCTTTGGGAGATGGACAGCAATCTGACTTGTGGAGACTCTTGACAGCACGTTCTCATCGTCAGAATTCTGGACAGCAGCTCTTCTCAGGAAAACAAGCTTTTGTTGATCCGTTGGAAGGGGAATAAAGGTGATGGGTCCAGAACTTCTCCCAAGGCTGTCTCATACTTGGGGAATTAATTCTCGATAGGGGGAGAGGTAGGCGGGTAGAAAGAGGGGGTTATTGCCTTCCTAATCAGTGTTTTTAATTTGGGAAGGGAATTACGTGGGTGAGGGATTGTAAAATCTGAAGTTAATTAGATTTCCTAAGGAGAAGGAGAGGGATATTTTGAATTTCAAATTAATCCACAATTAAGGTAGGGGTGGCAGTTTTGGAGAGAGTTATGGGAGGTATTAAATGGGATGAGGGGTTTAATTGGAGAGAGAAAAGCTTCCATCCAAATCTGAAAATATTTCAGATTTTGAATAGAATAGGAGGGAACTAATTTGAAATTTACAAATTAATTAAATAGGGAGCTTTAAATGAATTAATGGGGAGCCCATTAATGGTGGCCGGCGGCATGAAGAGGAGGGAGGGGATGGTGGTAAGTGTTTTATGATTCCAAAACAAGCTTGGCCATAGGAGGGAAAATAATAGTCCTCTCCAAATTGAATTATTGGATCAAAATTTAAAACTTTCTTTATTGGATTTTTGCAAATAAGGAAAGTTTTTTTATTTTAATTTCAAATTTTGAATTTCAAATTTTCGAACTCCTTTCTTTTTGCAAGAGCCAATTTAGGGATAATGACGATTAAAATCATCATAATAAGGTGTGGGTGGGGCCGGCGGTCAAGATGAGGCGGGTTTGGCTTTTGGAGGTTAGGAGCTCGGCCACGGGAGGAATTGTGGAGGGGGGATTTGGTGCAAGGTGTATTTTGGTGGCGGAATGAAAGTGGAGGGAATTTGCAAGAAGAAAACCGCGATTACAAGATTGATGGGTATTGCTTTTGCCCCACTTGGGCCTCTCCTCTCAAGAATCACTAAGAGATATCAAAGAGAGAAAATAGAACTACAAAGAGATCATAAGCACAAGCTAAAATTTTCATTTAATACATTAGCCCTTCCCCAAGAAGAGGAGGGACTTAAATGACAAATACAATAAGAGAAAAAAATAAAAGACAACATGTCCTCGGGGCTACAAAGAACTAATCATTAAGCAAGGGCTAAATGGAAAAAGACAGAAAATAAATAAATACATCACTTAATTGAAATAAAAAAGGCGTCATCATATTTCGGCCACGTCCCTGATGGAACATAAAGGATCTAATGTCCGCATCAGTTATTTGCTGAGTTTTAATTATCAAACTCGCCCATTGTAAATTTTTTTTCACAATAAGGTTTACCGAGGTACTTAGTAGAGCAGATTTTTCAGCAATAGGATTTCATTCAACATTCAGTTCTAGTTATATTGATGCTGGGTTTGGGTAACTTTGCCTATGTACTTGCTTCTTTCAACTTCTTTTCTTTAAGTGGTTATTTTTGCTTCATTGAAGTGTCATTGTAAAGAACTTTATTAATAGTATGATATAATATTAACTTGTCTTTGCTTATTTTTTCTATTTATATTACTTGTCTATAAACTTTTCTTATGTGAGTACATAACTAGTTTTCATGTCCCCTAATATGGTCCCATGCTCGTTGGGCATACCGCCTTAGAGGTCAAGGGTGTGACTAAATGACTACTGAGAAGAGCTAATAGTAAATAAGTTGAACTAATAATCAGAATTCATTTGCTAATACTTATCATAGCATACAAGACAAACGTAGAAGCTACAAATATAAGTTCCTGAAGTCATAAATAACCACTAGGAATTTCATAGATCATTAGCACTTTAAATATAAGATCATCGTCCTGGAATCACTCAAATTCTTCATTGCCAGGGCAAGCATTACACAGAAAACTTGCTAAAACATGTCAAAAAGGATATGGTTAAAGTACAATTAGCATCAAGTGCAGCTCTAAACAAGAATGAATGGTGAGAAAAAATAAATAAAACCAGCCCCTCAAAAGATAGCTTCAGGATGATGAGGATGAGGATGAACAAATAATCAATAGTGCAAACCCTCTACATGTTATGATGAATTATAGATGATTGACAGGCATACCTGTAAGGTTCTCCTGAAGCCATTTTGAATTCTTAGGACTGCTGTGTCTGTCCCACCACCATGAATATGATCTCCTTGACTCCGCATGCATAAATGCCGACATGGTTGCAAACTGGAAAGATTGATCCTGTTACCAACAAAAGCTGGACAACAGTCCAGACACGCGTCAAAGAGATTCACCAAAACACATCAAAAACAAAACAAATTGGAACTTCTCTTAACCCGAAACATTGCATCGGTGTGACAATCAGAATGACTTTTTTTTCTTTTTAATAAGAATTTCAATGAAGAGGAATCAGTGAAATTCAACACCAAAAAGATGCATGGAATAGACCTTATCAATAAAATTTGAAAAACAAGTTTAGTGATATTCCTACCTTTAATCAAAATAAGCAAGAAGACAACTTAGGCTTCGTTTGGAACGGCTTTATTTCTGCTTCTTAAAGCAGCTTTATTGTACTGCTTTAAGAAGCAGAAAGAAAGTCGTCCCAAACGAAGCCTTAAACTCAATTTCCAACTTCTTTTCCATAGTAGACTAACAATTAGCTTTGAGAGCAACATGTACCATAACTGAAAATTTCTTCATCGTTTTCCATCAGCAATATAACGCAAGCAAAAAGAAATAAGAAAAGTGAAATCTGCACAGAAGAGTAGCTTTACAGACAAGAGCTCTAAATTTCTGTAGGCAAGAAAAATAACCTTAGCCTTTAGTGCTCACCCAGTGCTGGAAGTCAGAAAACATATTTTAAGTGATGACAAAATTTGTTAGATCCATCATTTATTTAGATGTGGTTATGAACTAAAATTGGTTTTAAAATTAATAAATCCCCTCAAATATTACGATTTCTTTTTCAAACACGTTAAATAAAATAGAAATTATCATTTTCTAAACTATATGTTCTATCTACGAGCAACCAAATGAATCCATAGTTGGTTTAAGTTCAAAAGATGTGAAGACATCCAAAAACCAAATCTTTGTTTGGAGCAAAACTTTCAGAAACCAGACATAACAAAACAAAAAAAAAGAGATATACATTTTAAAGAAAGTAAAGAACTGAGTAGAACTTCCAAGTCCTCTCCAAACAGATAACTCATCCATTCATTTCTCATAAGCAAGAGTAATAAGCACTTAAGGGAAGAAAAAATAATCAAATAAGAGAGGGCATTACAACTCTGAATCACAGCGTAAGATCTCATAAAACCTTGTTGGTTTTCCATTTAAACCATTTAAATTAGCTCAAATTTGAGAATGGAATGAAGTAAAAGGAAGATCACCGGAACCTATAATTTGGGAACGCGGAGGAAACAGATTTGAGAATCAAAGAACGAATGTTGGGCACAAAATCTCTCCAGAAGACAGCTCAACCAGAATGCCTACTCAACCAGACCCTCATGAATCCCCAACAACAGCATTAAGAATGAAATATGCAGATGCAAAGGAGAGAGAAAGAACTAAAATCGCATTGATCGACAAGCCACAGCAGCAAGTGGAACATTGTGCTCCGACTGACTTCCATCGAAAACCGACAAAAAAAAAAACAATTTTTACTTGGGAAGAAAGGCTTATCAGTGAGAGAAGATAACCTAGTGGGCCTCTCTGCAAGCGGCTGCCACAAGGATTGCCAGCTACCTCATTCAACCTCAACCCATTTCCTTTGCGCACACTCTCTCTGTTCCCTCCTCTCCCTCCTGAACCAGGACTAAGGAGGGGGGAGTAAATGGCAGTAGAAAAGGAAAAGGATTTTTTAGGGAGTAGCAGAGAGAGAGGGAAAAAAAAAAGATAGTGACTGAGCAGCAAAGCTTGCAGCTCTTTCAGGTATTTTGTTTCTTTCGATTTGGTAGGGAAAACTACTATTGAGTTTATTTTTTATTAATTTTTAATTAGACCATTTTTTATTTTAAATTTTAGCATATTTTCCACTCTTATTATTTATTAAAAAATTATTTTAAAAAATAATAAAAAATCATCCCAAATAAAACCTTAATTTTTTTTTAGAAGTGTATATTTACATAGTGTGTCATATATTATAATGATTATTTTTAAATTATTTTAAATTTAAATAATACTTTTTGTGCATATAAATTGTATATAATTTAAAATTAGTGTGGGTGTAAACTAAATTATTAAAGGCTGCCCTTTTTAACTATATGAACCATCCTATTTTCTAATCAAAATCTTATTAATACTCCCTTATTTTATTGTGTGTTAGCTTCTTGTTTGCTATTGTGCTATAAGAAATCATTGCTTACAATCCCCATATAAGTTTTTGATCAATCAATGAAATGTTGGGTGCAACCCTCAATTTAGAAATTTAAAATTTAAAAAAGGGTCAAATTAAGATATTTTTAATTTTTTTTGAAATGTATTCTATTTAGGGGTGTCAATTCGGGTCAACGGGTCAGGTCGGGTCGAACCTGGTATTGACCCGGCACTATTCGGGTCAACCCGAACCTAACCCGTTTTTAAAAACGGGTCAGATTTCCGGACCCAAACCTGACCCGATTTGTGTCTGGGTTAACCTGACCCGACACGAATGACACGGGGTTGACCCAAAATTGCTAGTTTTCAGGTCAAAAATTGTGTCAATCTTTGATTTTTCGGGTCAAAACGGGTTAATCTCGGATTTTAGGGTCAAATATGAGTTTTCGTGTCACTTTCGGGTCAATTTCGAGTTGCTGGGTCAACCCGAACCCGATCCGATTTTTAAAAAGGGTTGAACCCGAACCAGACCGTTTCAAGTTCGGGTCAACCCGAACCTGGATTTTTCCGGGTCGGATTCGGGTCATGTCAAAAATTGACACCCCTAATTCTATTTGTATCTTAATTTCTTAATTTTTTTTTATTTATCTACAAATTCAACATTGCAGTTTTATATCATTTAAATATAATATAAATTTGATGCATTAATTTTTAAGTTCTTATTTTATATCATAGAGTCAACTAAGGCTTCATTTGGTACGGCTTTTATTGCTTTTTAAAACATCTTTTTAAAAAGTTGTTTTAAGAAACAGTAAGAAAGCATTCCCAAATAAAATCTAAATTTAAAATTGATTTAAGCATCTTAATGGGTTGATGGGCCCTTCAGTTTAAATAGTTCTCTCCAACCCTTTTTTGTATTTGGTAGGACCTTAAAATAAGCATTTGAGCTCCTACAACTTTAATTATTAGCTGTGCAAATTTATTGCACAATGACTATAGAGCATGTGGGTGTGAAGAGACAAAACAGCTTTTGTTGCTCCCCCATGTGAAGAATTACAAGGAAAATAGTGCAATTAATATTTTTTCACTTCTCTTTGAATTGTTGATAATGTGCTTATTGGGAAGTTGTTTCTCGTATTATATTAAATTATTTTATATTTACATATTAAAACTTAAATTTTTATATTTACTTGTATAATATATAAATATCAGAATTATATTAAAAAACACTAATATTACAACAAAATTATTATAAATATATTTATATTAATATTTATATTTATATTTATAACACTTAAATATATAAATTATAGGAGAGTGAAAAAAAAAATTTTTGCCCTTCCTAAAAAATTATTACGTCCGGTCACCGAATGCGTTCATAGACCAATAACCACGTGCCACGTCACCTAAAACTCGGTGTTACTCGGTATACATTCGGATACGTTCAGATTTGACCGGACATAATAATTGTGGGGGGGGATTTTTAACAGGAACAAAAGGATTCCGCCCCTATCTACTTCATCACCTGTCGAGACTACTCGAGAGAAGCTATAGCCGCCTAACATGGCTTGCAATGACCGCACAACTCATTACTTTATAGAATGGGTCAACATTGTGGGTGATGGTCAATTACATGAAATTTTAATACTCTCATTATTCCACCCCTTATGAGAGCTCTTCATATTAGCTAGCAATTTTTTAGAGGAAATATATGATGATATGAGGGTATACTTCTAGTACAGGAGATTTCATAAAAGAGATAAACAGTGGTCCAAAGTGATAGGACCAATAAATTTTATGTTGATCAGTGTAAAATACTTACGAGAACTTATATCATTGAAGTCAAGTCAAATAAAGAGAATGTGTGTGGGTTATTTGATCTCCCAAAGGAACTAGGCTCTCTAAGATTAACTTAATGCTCGAGGATACTTCTAATTGCAACTCTTAATAATTAAAATATGTTTTTTTTCTTAATTTATGTAATCTAATTATAAAAAAGTATACTATAATTACAAAACAACTGACCTGATGTGCAATATATGATTTAAGATAGATTAATCTATAAGATAGAGAATGAATCATTCATAATTAAGCATGATGATTGTGTTATCATATAGAAATGCTATTATTGTGGGCTAGAATATACGTGGTGGTAGAGTTTAGAAATTCACGTCCGAGCGTTGCACGAATATTCATCACACAAACAGAAAAGAAAATGAACACCAGGATTTTTACGTGGAAAATCCAGAAGAGGGAAAAAACCACAGGGCCACGCCCAGCTGAAAAGTTCCACTAGTGTTTTTGTAAATTACAAGAAACTGATTCGTCCCACAAATCGGGACGATCAGATTACAACTTAAAGCAAATTTACAAAGTTTTGCAGAATCCCGTCATTTCTCGAAAATCCGGCAGAGTTCTGGCGTATTCAGGCGGCGGGAAGAGCTCCGGCGGTGGTCGAGGACGAGAGGATTCTCATTTTCCCTTTTCTCTTCTTCTTCCCTTCTTCTTCTCTCTCTTCACTTGAGTCCCCTTTGTGAATAATGAGGGCTCTATTTATAGTTTTTTTAGAGTGGCATAGCTCGTAAATAGTTGTGAGATCAAGGGCGAATAGGGAGTGGTCGAATGGACGGTCGATATTGAAATCTACGATCGTGCACCGCTCGTTAGACAATTGAAGGCCTTAGTGATGTTGGAATTTGGAGATCTTGGGCTCGTTGGATTCGTCTCGTCGAGTCGCTCGATTCGAGTATATGCTCATTAAAATCGGAGACCGTTTGGTAACTCAAATTGCGGTTTGAAACGATCCGCAACTACAGTTTTTTAAACGAGCTCGATCTCGAGCTCGATCAAGCTTTTCAAATGAGCTCGAGCTTGATATTTCCTAAACGAGTCTAGCTCGAGCCCACTTATCAAGCTCGAGCTCGAGCTCATTAAGGATTAAACGAGCCATGCTTGATAAGACAAATACTCAACTCGACTCGACTCGTTTTCACCCCTAGTAGTAAGCAATGAGGTTTTATTAATGGCTAGCTCAATTATGTACGTATCTTATCTAAGAGATACAAAGAGAACAATTGTTCATTTAAAAATTTATTTGAGTGAGCTTTCATTTTTAGAAAAAATATTTTTTTAATTGACTTTTAAGTTATTTATTAATTTATTAAATTTGATAGGAAAAAAAATTAATCTCAAAGCATACCACAAAATCATCTATATCCGAGACAAATGCAAAACAGTGAAGAAGGTGAAAACATCATGTAAAAGTACTATAAAAAAATTATAAGAGCAAATAAACTAGTATTCACTGATGCTTAACTTGGTTGATGAGCGAGTATGATTGAGAACTCATGCTCGAGGGGAGCTCAATTCCCCTAGAGCAGCATCGCCTCTTATGTGGGGTCCAATTAAGTGTGAGCCAGGAGGTTTCTGGTGTGGGTGCCTCTTCCAAATCAGCCGGGATTAGTAACACCGCCAAGTGCCCTTTTGAGGGTGGCAGCAGGTGAATACCTCGTTCCCAAATAAAAATAAAAATAAAATAGTGTATTATGGTGGCTATAAAAGAATGAAAAACAGGCCAGTGCATTTGGACAATTAGATATACATACAAAAATTAGTAAAATGTAAATGAGCTCTACATATGCATGCTTAGAACTTTTTTTTTTTTTTTTTGTAACGAGGAAGCACTATCCTTAGGCCAGTAAAAACCCTGGTCGACCTAACATGCAACCCATACCAATTTACACGGGCCAACACTTAAAGCTTTCACTGTTTGCTAAGGGATTCGTAAATAGTTGTGAGATCAAGGGCGAATAGGGAGTGGTCGAATGGACGGCCGATATTGAATTCTACGATCGTGCACCGCTCGTTAGACAATTGAAGGCCTTAGTGATGTCGGAATTTGTCGATCTTGGTCTCGTTGCATTCGTCTCGTCGAGTCGCACGATTCGAGTATAATCTCGTTAAAATCGAAGACCGTTTGGTAACTCAAATTGCGGTTTGAAACGATCCGCAGCTACAGTTTTTCAAACGAGCTCGATCTCGAGCTTGATACGTCATCACAAAATTAGCTTGATCAGGCACGGATCTCGAGGAAAAAACTAGTTGGAGATTTCAAAAATTAAAATCGGGAGCATCCGAACTCCGATTTCAACGAGCTTACAGTAAAACTGAGCGTCTCGGAAATACAAACCCAACAACACCAAGATCGACCCAATCCGAGCCCAAATAAGTCCGAATCAAGAGTTCAAAGCGCTGTCGGAAGGTTCAAACCGCAATTTGAGTTACCAAACGGTCTCCGATTTTGACGAGCTTATACTCGAATCGAACGGCTCGACGAGACGAATCCAACGAGCCCAAGATCACTAAATTCCAACATCATTAAGGCCTCCAAATGTCCAATGAACGGTGCACGATTGTAGGATTCAATATCGGCCGTCCATTTGACCACTCCCTATTCGCCCTTGATCTCACACCTATTTACGGACCATGCCACTCCAGAAAATCTATAAATAGAGCCCTCATTCTTCACAAGAGAGGATCTAAGCAAGAGAGAGAAGAAGAGAAGAGAAGGAAGAAGAGAAGGAAGGGGTTCCTCCTCGACAGCCGCCGGACCACCGCAGAACATCGCCGGACCACCGCCGGACCACCGCAGGAACCTCGCCGGACCACCGCCGGACCACCGCAGAAACCTCGCCGGACCACCGCCGGATCATCGCAGGAACCTCGCCGGACCACCGCAGAACCTCGCCGGACCACCACCTTAAGGCCTGACGTCCAGTCCCTACCTTCTGCCGAAGACCCGACGACCTGTTCAAGGCCCGACACTCAGTCCTTACTTCCTGCCAAAGACCCGACGACTTGTTCAAGGCCCGACACTCAGTCCTTACTTCCTGCCAAAGACCCGACGACTTGTTCAAGACCCGACACTAAGTTCCTACATCCTGCTGAAGACCCGACGTCCCACTCAGGGCTCGACATTCAGTCCCTACGTCCTGCTGAGGACTCGACATCTTACTTAAGTAATTGATTGTAATCTGTTCACCCCTGGAGGTGATTCAGTCCTTTGTAACCAACTCAAAGTCTAGTGGAACCATTTTCAACTGGGCTAGGCCTCGTGGTTTTTACCTTTTTAAGGGTTTTCCACGTAAAAAATCTTGTGTTCTCTGTGTGTGAGCTAGTTATACGTACAACGTTAAGACGCAGAATTAAATCTCTATCGCCGCGTATTTTCTAGTCCGCAACAGTTTGGCGCCGTCTGTGGGAAAGATCAATCCCACTACACTAAGTACTTCTTCAATGGCAAACAGACGTAGCCATCGCATCATGGGAGCCTCTCGCTCCAATTCACATCAATCAGGAAGCCAGTCCCTGAATCAAGGACGACGGGCATCTGCCTCCTTTCACCCTGGTGGCCGACACCCTGCAGGGGAAGGAACTTCAGGGCCATCCCTAGAAGAGCGTATCAGGAAGATGGAGGAATCTCAGAATGAGATCCTTCGACTCTTAAGGGAGACTCGAGGACCAGCACTAGTACCTCAAGAAGATATTCTCTTCCCTCGAGACCAGCCAGGCTTCGAAGACGTTCTTCATGTTGAAGTCCCCCTTCCTCCCCCTAGAGTGCGCCCTCCAATCCGTCCAGAGAATGAGCTTGCTGACACAGCAAGCTCTACCCATCCTTCACACACGGGCCATCGGCAGCATATGCCTCCAGAAGTCCCAGAAGACTTAGACCAACAGCACGTTACTGAACTCCCCCGCAATACTCTCCTGAATGAGTTGCGGAGGCTAGTCCGAGAAGAGTTCCCCACAGGAGGTACAAGACACTCCCTTCGCCAACGGGACGTTCACGAATCGTCACCTTTCACCGAAGCTGTCCTCCGATACCCCGTTCCGGCAAGATTCAAACTCCCGAATATTGATTCGTATGATGGAACTTCAGACCCCTACGAGCATATCGACCACTACCGCACTATTATGCATATCCAGCAGGCCCCGGATGCTTTGCTCTGTCAAGTTTTTCCTGCCACCCTTTAAGGGCAAGCCCGAACATGGTTCTACTCACTGCCTGCCCGATCCATCTCGATATTCGTTAAATTGGCCAAATTGTTCGTCGAACAGTTTGTCGCCAACCGAAGGACGATTAAAGATTCCTCCCACCTTTCAGGGATACGTCAGAACGAGGGTGAATCCCTTAAAGAATACTTCCAGAGGTTTTCTACGGAAGCCCGACAAATTCCAGGGGTAGATCCCGAATTGCTTAGAGGTGTATTTCTTGGAGGACTCCGCCCAGGCCCCTTCTACTCAGCACTCATGCGAGATACGGTCCATTCATATGCGGATCTAATCCATCGAGTAGAGGCTCAAATCTCCGCCGATGATGCCATCAATGCTCATAGAAAGCAATTTGAGCAGACGACCGGGAAGCGTAAGAATCCCCCAGGGACGGAGAATCCCCCATCACAAAGGAATAAGCAAGGAAACTACAATTTTCCTCCTCGACCCTCACAGCCGCGACAAGAACCTCGTCAAGAAAAGGAGTACACACCACTCAATACATCCCAAGCAAATGTATTAATGGCCATCCGGGATCAGGAGAACGTAAAATGGCCACACCCTTTGAAACCCAACGTCGGAAACCAAGAGCAATATTGCCACTTCCACCGTAGCCGTGGGCACACTACTGAAGCATGTTGGCAGCTCAAAGAAGAAGTTGAGAGACTGATCCGACAAGGATATCTCCGACAATTCATCAAGAATACACCAGCCCGAGAAGAAGTTGGTCCGACTGGGGGCAGAATCAACAACAAAGGCAGCCGGTAAACAATCGCCAAATAGTGGGAGAAATTGGAACCATTGCTGGGGGCCTATCAACGCCTTACCAAGTTTCAATTGCGTAGAGCACAATAGTGCTACTTGTTTTAAGTATCGTATGTCTTTAGTATTGTGTGCCTTCAGTACTGTCTGTCTTTAATTTTGAATGTTGTTTGTGATGTTTGTAGCTTCTCCCTCCTTAAGCTGTCTTAGGGAGCTATGTTTTTGTAAGACTTTATCTCCTTATCTTCTTCGAGTAAAATTATATTGATAAATTCGCAAAAGTAGTGAACTTTAATATCATTGACTCGAACAAATACATAATCGTTATTGTAGCTCAATCACTAGATAATCAATCCTTGGTGGATTCTCCCGACCTCTTCCACACAGGTTAACGTCGTCGAGCAGGGCTCCGGCATACAACCTCGGAAAGGTCTCACATCCTTGGTGGATTCTCCCGACCTCTTCCACACAGGTTAACGTCGTCGAGCAGGGCTCCGGCATACAACCTCGGAAAGGTCCTACATCCTTGGTGGATACTCCCGACCTCTTCCACACAGGTTAACGTCGTCGAGCAGGGCTCCGTCATACAACCTCGGAAAGGTCCTACATCCTTGGTGGATACTCCTGACCTCTTCCACACAGGTTAACGTCGTCGAGCAAAGGCTCCGACATACAACCTCGGAAAGGTCTCACATCCTTGGTGGATTCTCCCGACCTCTTCCACACAGGTTAACGTCGTCGAGCAGGGCTCCGGCATACAACCTCGGAAAGGTCTCACATCCTTGGTGGATTCTCCCGACCTCTTCCACACAGGTTAACGTCGTCGAGCAAAGGCTCCGACATACAACCTCGGAAAGGTCTCACATCCTTGGTGGATTCTCCCGACCTCTTCCACACAGGTTAACGTCGTCGAGCAGGGCTCCGGCATACAACCTCGGAAAGGTCTCACATCCTTGGTGGATTCTCCCGACCTCTTCCACACAGGTTAACGTCGTCGAGCAAAGGCTCCGACATACAACCTCGGAAAGGTCTCACATCCTTGGTGGATTCTCCCGACCTCTTCCACACAGGTTAACGTCGTCGAGCAGGGCTCCGGCATACAACCTCGGAAAGGTCTCACATCCTTGGTGGATTCTCCCGACCTCTTCCACACAGGTTAACGTCGTCGAGCAAAGTCTCCGACATACAACCTCGGACAGGTCTTACATCATTGCCGGATCCAATATCGGTTAACATCATCGAGTAAAGGCTCTGACAAACAACCTCGGATAGATTATACATCCTTGGTTAACATCGCCAGAATGTCGTCAATGGACTTCTATCTTACTTCACCACAATATTAAAATTCTACCCAATTTTGAATTTTCTCCTGTCGCTGAACTTTTGTCTTGCAGGACTTTCGGCGGACTTCTACTCGTCGTCGGACTTATGCCCTTCGACGAACTTTCAACGGTCTTCTGCCCGAGGCCGTACTTCTACTCAACGTCGGACTTCTCCTTATCGTCGAACTTATGCTCGTCAGCAGACTTCTACTCGTCGTCGGACTTATGCCCTTCGACGAACTTTCAACGGTCTTCTGCCCGAGACCGTACTTCTACTCGACGTCGGACTTCTCCTTATCGTCGAACTTCTGCTCGTCAGCAGACTTCTACTCGTCGTCGGACTTATGCCCGTCGACGAACTTTCATCGGTCTTCTACCCGAGGTCGTACTTCTACACGACATCGAACTTCTCCTTATCGTCGAACTTCTGCTCGTCAGCGGACTTCTACTCGTCGTCGGACTTATGTCCGTCGACGAACTTTCATCGGTCTTCTCCCCGAGGCCGTACTTCTACACGATATCGGACTTCTCCTTGCGTCGAACTTCTACTTGCCGTCAGACTACTAACCGTCGTCAGACTTTTACCCGTCGATGGACGTTTCATCGGTCTTGTACCTGGCGCTGCACCTCTACCCGACTTCGTACTTCTACCAGATATCGGACTTCTACCAGTTAATAGACTTTCGTCGGTCTTCTGCCCGACACTGTATGACTACCCGACATTGAATTCCTGTCTGTCATCATACTTCTCCCCGATGCTGGAAGTATGCCCGTCATTTCAACCTCCCTCCTTACAACGGTTTATCCGACCTCCATCGCAAATCACCAAACATCAGAACTCCACAAGATCTCTCGAAGAAAAGAGGGAGAAAAAGAAGAAAGGAGAGAATCTCCGGACTTCCTTGCCAAGAGAGGGGCCTCAGAAAACTGAGGGAAGGCCTCAATAGAAAGGACAAAGGGAGATGAAGAAAGAAGAGAATCTCCGGACTTCCTTGCCAAGAGAGGGGCCTCAGAAAACTGAGGGAAGGCCTCAATAGAAAGGACAGAGGGAGTTGAGGAAAGAAGAGAATCTCCGAACTTCCTTGCCAAGAGAGGGGCCTAAGAAAACTGAGGGAAGGCCTCAATAGAAAGGACAGAGGGAGTTGAGGAAAGAAGAGAATCTCCGAACTTCCTTGCCAAGAGAGGGGCCTCAGAAAACTGAGGGAAGGCCTCAATAGAAAGGACAGAGGGAGATGAGAAAAAAGGAGGAGAAGAAGAAAGGAATGAACTTTCTTAAGGATCTAAGGCCCTATTTATAGCTTTTTGGGAGAAAGAGTGGAAGTTTCTAGAATTTTTAATTTCCTAAATTTTTCTAAATTTTTCTGAATTTTTTCGGAATTTTTTGGGATTTTTTCGGATTTTTTATGCATTTTTACGGCCAAAAAAGGCCTAAAAAAGCTTAAAAAATTCAATTTTCTGCACTAGTGGGGCCCACTAGGTCGGTGGGCTGAACAGTCCCGCCCATTCATTCAAATAAGGCGGTGGAGGAGCAGCCAGCGGGCTGCCACGCGGGCCCAGGCGGGCCTAGGCGGCCTAGGCGGGCCGCCGCGCGGGCCAGAAGCCGGCCCAGCAGCCCACCGCGCGGGCTGAAGCGCAGGCCGCAGGCGCGGCCCAGGCGGGCCGCCGCGCGGGCTGCAGCGCGGGCTGCAAGGCGCGGCCCAGGCGGCCGGGCGGGCTGCCGCGCAAGCCGCAGCGCGGGCCCGCGAGCGCGGGCCCAGGCGGGTCGGGCGGCCCAGGCGGGCCGCCGCGCGCGTTCCAGCGCGGGCCGGCGGAGCCTCCGGCGGCGGCGGCGGCCTGCCGGCCGGCCGGTCCGGCCGCCTAGCCCATTTTGGGCCCGATTTTCGTCCCGAAAACTCCGATTTCGACATTTTTGGGGTCCCCGGACAAGTTTTTCGACGTTCCAGACTCAATTTCGGCACTTTCGGAGCTCAAAGAGGCCTCTATGATCAAGTTCGAGCAAGCCATTAACCTTCGGAACACATTTTTTGGCATTTCGGCCTATACAAATTGTCGACACTTATATTTTCGGACCCCTGGAGCTTCGGCGTCCGAAAATAGGGGGGCAACTGATACGTCATCACAAAATTAGCTTGATCAGGCACGGATCTCGAGGAAAAAACTAGTTGGAGATTTCAAAAATTAAAACCGGGAGCATCCGAACTCCGATTTCAACGAGCTTACAGTAAAACTGAGCGTCTCGGAAATACAAACCCAACAACACCAAGATCGACCCAATCCGAGCCCAAATAAGTCCGAATCAAGAGTTCAAAGCGCTGTCGGAAGGTTCAAACCGCAATTTGAGTTACCAAACGGTCTCCGATTTTGACGAGCTTATACTCGAATCGAACGGCTCGACGAGACGAATCCAACGAGCCCAAGATCACTAAATTCCAACATCATTAAGGCCTCCAAATGTCCAACGAACGGTGCACGATCGTAGGATTCAATATCGGCCGTCCATTTGACCACTCCCTATTCGCCCTTGATCTCACACCTATTTACGGACCATGCCACTCCAGAAAATCTATAAATAGAGCCCTCATTCTTCACAAGAGAGGATCTAAGCAAGAGAGAGAAGAAGAGAAGAGAAGGAATAAGAGAAGGAAGGGGTTCCTCCTCGACAGCCGCCGGACCACCGCAGAACATCGCCGGACCACCGCCGGACCACCGCAGGAACCTCGCCGGACCACCGCCGGACCACCGCAGAAACCTCGCCGGACCACCGCCGGATCATCGCAGGAACCTCGCCGGACCACCGCAGAACCTCGCCGGACCACCACCTTAAGGCCTGACGTCCAGTCCCTACCTTCTGCCGAAGACCCGACGACCTGTTCAAGGCCCGACACTCAGTCCTTACTTCCTGCCAAAGACCCGACGACTTGTTCAAGGCCCGACACTCAGTCCTTACTTCCTGCCAAAGACCCGACGACTTGTTCAAGACCCGACACTAAGTTCCTACATCCTGCTGAAGACCCGACGTCCCACTCAGGGCTCGACATTCAGTCCCTACGTCCTGCTGAGGACTCGACATCTTACTTAAGTAATTGATTGTAATCTGTTCACCCCTGGAGGTGATTCAGTCCTTTGTAACCAACTCAAAGTCTAGTGGAACCATTTTCAACTGGGCTAGGCCTCGTGGTTTTTACCTTTTTAAGGGTTTTACACGTAAAAAATCTTGTGTTCTCTGTGTGTGAGCTAGTTATACGTACAACGTTAAGACGCAGAATTAAATCTCTATCGCCGCGTATTTTCTAGTCCGCAACAGAGCTCGATCAAGCTTTTCAAATGAGCTCGAGCTTGATATTTCCTAAACTAGTCTAGCTCGAGCTCATTAAGGATTAAACGAGCCATGCTTGATAAGGCAAATACTCGACTCGACTCGACTCGTTTTCACCCCTAGTAGTAAGCAAGGAGGTTTTATTAATGGCTATCTCAATTATGTATCTTATCTAATAGATACAAAGAGAACAATTGTTCATTTAAAATTTTATTTGAGTGAGCTTTCATTTTTAGAAAAAATATTTTTTTAATTGACTTTTAAGTTATTTATTAATTTATTAAATTTGATAGGAAAAAAAATTAATCTCAAAGCATACCACAAAATCATCTATATCCGAGACAAATGCAAAGCAGTGAAGAAGGTGAAAACATCATGTAAAAGTACTATAAAAAATTATAAGAGCAAATAAAATAGTATTCACTTATGCTTAACTTGGTTGATGAGCGAGTATGATTGAGAATCCCCCAGCCCATGCTCGAGGGGAGTTCAATTCCCCTAGAGCAGCATCGCCTCTTATGTGGGTCCAATCAAGTGCGAGCCAGGAGGTTTCTGGTGTGGGTGCCTCTTCCAAATCAGACGAGGATTAGTAACACCGCCAAGCGCCCTTTTGAGGGTGGCAGCAGGTGAATACCTTTTTCCCAAATAAAAATAAAAATAAAATAGTGTATTATGGTGGCTATAAAAGAACGAAAAACAGGCCAGTGCATTTGGACAATTAGATATACATACAAAAATTAGTAAAATGTAAATGAGCCCTACATATGCATGCTTAGAACATTCTTCTTCTTCTTTTTTGTGACAAGGAAGCACTATCCTTAGGCCAGTGAAAACCCCGGTCGACCTAACATGCAACCCATACCAATTTACAAGGGCCAACACTTAAAGCTTTCACTGTTTTCTAAGGGATTCGAACCAGGGACCTAGGCTTTGCCCAGCCGGCTCTTCACCACCCAGACAAACTACGATGGGTCTCAGAACATTCTTAGTTCTATACATAATAAAATTTACAATGAAGTATAAGCTCAAAATCCCTCTAGTTCTAGTCGTTATCATTAGTTATCATTTAGTTCAAATAAATACCTATTTGTCAGGTACTTGGAAAAGCATTCTTGGATGTGGATGGAAGTCTACACTAGGTCAAGAATATTTATACATTCTTATTTATATATATATATATATATATATATATATATATATATATATATATATATATATATATATATATATATATATATATATATATATATATATTCTAAACTAAAATTATTACAAAAATCTAGTAATAAATAGAGCCATCAGAGCACAATATATAGTACTAGAAAATTTAAAAAAAAAAATCAAATGTTATCACATTACATGTTTTTATTTAGTTATTTTAAATATTTAATATATGCCCCTGTAAAAAGAAAATAAAGAGTAATGATAGTATGCATGATACTTATATTAAAAAAAAAAAAATCTTTCATACTCTTGATGCAATAAATTAAACAAGTAATCAATCACAAGCCAGAAGGATTATAACTAACAAATAACTCTATTGACCAAGTTACCATGCGGTGAAAAGGATTTTCTAGCAAACTATCAACATAACTACAACCTTCGTATGCTAAACAACTAAGAGATTATTCAAAATCCTAAGTATATTAGGGGTTTAACTCATATAAGTGTAATAAGCTATCCAAATTGCTCATGCCAAGGGATTTAATAAGCTTCATGTCAATAGATCCAATAAACTAAGACATGTCATCTTAATTTAATTTATTTTAAAATATTGGTTTTGAAAATGTTAAGATAATATGTCATAAATTAATTATATTCCTTGAATAGTCATGTAGTTTTTTGGTTCTAAAATTGATATGTCACAAACAATTCATTTTGATCGACACAGATCTCGATGTAAATATGAGATTGAGGCTCTAAAAGTTAAAATCGGAACCATCTAATCTCCAATTTAAGTAAATTTATAGTCAAACTAAACATCTCAAGGAGGCGAACCCAATAACACCAAAATCAGTCTAATTTGAGACACAATAAGCCCAAATCAAGGATCCAAAACATATATGGTAGATTTAAAGCATTAATTGGATAACCAAATGATTGTTGAATATGGCATGCTTATAATCGAATTGATTGGCTTGATAAGATGAATCCAACTAGCCTAAGATCACCTAATTCTGTCGTCATTTGGGCACTCAAATACTTGATAAATGCTCCATAATCGACGGGATCAATATGAGTCATCCATTGAAACACTCCCAACATGCCTTTGATCTTTTTTATATTTACAAGGCATGTCAATATCAAAACATTATAAATAGGCCCACATTCTTCACATGAGGAAGGGGAGAAAGAAGGAGAAAATTTGGGGAGCTATCTTACAACCTACAGTTGTCGGAGTTCTACCTGTCCACCATCAGAGTTTCTTCTTAATCGTCGCTAGAGTTCTTACTAGATATTGTCGTAGTTCTTCTTGATCGTCAGCGGAGCTCTCTTGCCATTGACCACTGTTGGAGCACTTCCTGACCATCTTTTGGAGCATCTTTGGAGTTCTTCCTGACCGTCACTAGAGTTCTTCCCGACTATCATTGGAGTTCTTTCTAACCGCCGCTGAATTTCTTCCTGACGCTACCAGAGTTTCTTCCCAACCGACATCGAACATCTTTTCAACCATTGCTGGAGTTCTTTCTAACCCTCACCGTAGTTCTTCCTGAGCATCATCAGAGCTCTTTTACCATCTACCACCACCAGAGTTCTTCACAACCATCGTTGGAGTTCTTCCCGACCACCACTATAGTTATTCCTAACTGCCGCAAAATTTCTTCTCGACTGCCGTCGAAGTTCTTCTTGACCAACACCGAACTTTTGCTCATTCATCGACCATCGTTGGACTTTCGCCCATTCATTGGCTACCGCCGAATCTCTTCCCAACCACTGGTTATCACGGGACTTTCGTATGTTCTCCAATTTTTTAACAAAACTCTTCCTGGATGCTAGTGACGCAGTATCACCTCCCAAATACCGTCACTTGCAAACTACAATATCTATAACCACCATAGTAGGACTAAGGTCCTCATGTCTTCCGTCGCCCCCCCCCCCCCCCCCCCCCCGACTTTGGTCCTCCAGTCCTCCGTTGCCCGCCAACTATGAGCTTTCCAACCACCATCGCCAACTATAATCCTTTCGACCACCGTCGCCTGACTACAATCCTTTTGATCATCGTTGCCTGATTATGATCTTTCTGACCTATGACATCTACCAACTATGGTCCTCCTAACCCCTGTCGTTAGCCAACTACGATCATTTTGACCTCTGTCGCTCGCTAACTACGATCCTTCTGACTTCTATCGCTTGCTGAATACGCTCCTTCCGATCATTGTCGCCTGCCGACTATGGTCTTTATGACCACCATCACCCGACTAAGATCCTTCCGACCACTATCACCAACTACAATACTTTCAATCACTGTCATTCGATTATGGTCCTTCTGACCTACATCACTTGCTTTTTTTTTTACCAAACAAACATATCAACACTGATACTTCCAACTCTCACCATATAATGCACTCTATATGATGTATATTTGCTACATCGAGATAAGGCCTTCCTCCTAAGGAAGAACCTCATTTGTAATCAATTGCAAACACTAGTGGATTCAGTCCCGTAGTTTTTCTCCTTTTTAGGTGCTTCCACGTAAAAATTATGGTGTCTCTTATGAACGTTATAATCATACTCTCTTAATTATTTGTGTGCTAGATCTTCGTACAAAGTTAAGACGCTAACTATATCACTCTCTACCGCCGTGAATATTTAAGGATACAACAAATATAATGAATATTATCATAATTTAATGATGATATTCAAGATATTGTGACAACAAACTAAAATCATGAACTAATATGGTTAGAATTACATGGCCAAGTGTTAACTAAGCTCATACACATGCAAATGCAATCAATATTTAAAGTTATCAACTATCCATCTTAAGATTCAAATATTTATAAATAGTACAAACGCTTAAAAAAAAGAAAATGTTTTAAATATTCACAAGGAGCTCTGAATCTTCAGAGTGCAAGAGCAATTCCAGCAGAGGTAAAGCACTTAAAAGATAAAAATGTTTTAAACATTCATAAGGAGCTTTAAATTTTTAGAGTGCAAGAGCAATTCGAGTAGAAACCATCTGCTTGAAAGAAAAATAACGACACAAGTATAGGTGTATATCCAAAACGAAGTGGTGTTCAATTATAAGATATGATTGAACAATAAAATGATTCAGTCAAGAGGGCACGATTAAGTTGGAATAAGACTCAACCAAATGGAGTATAGCTCCCCAAAAATCTAATGAAAATCTAGATCTCTAAAGTCTATATAACAAATAATTAAACATTGGATCCATAAATTGATAATACCTCGACCTTTAAAACTCTAAAGCATGTTTCTATACCCCTATTTACTCATCAAAACATTTTCCTTTTCTTGAAACATAAGAGAACATAATGGGCATAAGTAGCTTAGTAAACAACCTATTCTGATTCATTCAGCTATCAATTTTCAATAAAATAAATATGATATAAATAAAATTTAAAGCAATGGATAACTAGTAAACCATTATAGTACTTCCAGAACATGCTCAACAATTTAACTTACTTACAATCTAGTTGCATAGAGACTTCTAGATACTTTGCAAAACACATAGTCTTAGAAGTTTAGTTGCACTTGACTTTTTTATTACATCAGAATCCAAATAGAGTTTCAAACATTCATTTTAAATTGCAACTTCTACTAAATTCAATAACATAGTGCAATGCAATGATTTCCATACATATGTCCTAGTGCCTACTTATTACTCTACTTCCACTAATGCCTCTCACACTTGTATAAGGCAAGTGGAGCCAGAATCCCTCTCATATCTGCATTAGGCAAATGAGGCCAGAAGAGTACTTACATTGTTACTTAGCCTCCCACATCTCTTTTCAGCAAGTGGGACTATAATCTCCTACATATGCAACAAACATTATTGGATTAGCCTCTCCAACATTAACATAATATAGGGTTTTGCTTAAGCTATAATTAAGTTCTTAATTTTATATTTTCTTATATTGTTATTATTGGACACTTAAAATTTTAACTTGTTGCAAATCCATCATGTTTTATGGTTCACCTGTAAATTAAAGAATCCCAAGATAAATCCCCAATGATCTACTATGATTGAAAAGGTTATCAAGTTACAACATTGACATAAGGGCAATTTAGTTGGGTAAAAAAAATTGTAGAGTAAAATGAAATACAGTATAAAATGAATACAATGCATTTGAAATTTTTAAAGATGTTTAAATAAGTATAAAATAAATGCAAGTTATTATTTTTTGTTTGACTTGAATTAAACTAATGTAATATAAAGTCGAATGATAGTGGTGGCTGGTGGTTGGCAGTGGAGACAGTAGTTGACGTTGGACGGTGACAGCGGTAGTGGCAAACAAATGCATGTGAATATGTGATTACTAATGAACATGATGATTGACGACGATTGATGACTGATGGCGAGGGACACGTCGTGGTGGTTGGTGGACAACAACAAGCTTGGGCTTGTGGGGCTAATTATAAAGAATTTATAGTGTATTTAAAAATAAGTTAAATCAAATTATTTTCAAATATATTAAACTTAAATTAGATGATGAATTACAAATACTTTAAAATTTTACTTCTTTTACTTTAAATAAAAAATAAATATGTTTTAAATTGCTATAGTTAAAATATTTGATACATTTTTATATCAAATCAAATACATTTTTAAGCATTCGACGCCACTCTCCAATTCTCACTACATGGGTTGAACTCACTTTAAATTTTGTGTGCAAAGTAGGACCTAGAATGACAAAAGCACTCGGTTTATTTTTTATTTTTTTTTTTTACATTTGAGGATCATCAAACATCTTATATTTGATAATATATTTGAGAAATGATCAAACTAATATGTTATTAAATAAGGCCCTTTCACCACATGATGTATGATAACTCACCCTTCATGTAAGGATGGGCCCCACTACAAGCAAAATTATATAGTAATCACCTCCAGTCCACTTCATTCCTTTCAATGGCTAAATTAGTTGTTGAAAAAAGAGTATTTACATCTATACCACTTTAGTTCATATTATTTAGATATTTAACATCTAAAATTTTAATATTGCATGCCTACCACCTATAAAACAAATATGGATGCATGGAATGAAATATTAAAGTTTATAAGTGGTATAAGTAGGGTGTCAATATTTGACACGACACGAAAATCCGACCCGGAAAATCCGGGTTGGACCCGACCCGATTTCAAAACGAGTCGGGTTCGGGTTCCCAGATTTGACCAGTTTGAAAAATGGGTCGAGTTCGGGTTGACCCGACGTGTTGGCGGGTCAACCCGAAAACCCGCTTAGAATGAGCTGCCCGAAGCTACCCCGGCCACCCACGCGGCTGCCAATGTTGCCCGCGCCATGCCCGACGCTGCCCGCGCCGTACCGCACAACTGCCGCTGCCTGCTCGCAAGTAGTGCCCGCGCTGCCGGCTTGCGAGTCGCGCCAGTGCTGCCTGCGACCCTGCACGCGCCCGCTCTGCCCTCACGCACACGCCTGCCCTCGCGCTTGCCGCGTGCCCGCGTCCGCCACGCACCCCGCATCCGCCCGCCTGTGCGCCCGAGCTCGGGTCCCGTGTCAGGTCGGGTCAACCCGACAGCCCGACGGGTTTGGTCCGGGTCCGTGTTTTCTTCCCGTTTGCCTACCCGGGTCAGGTTAGGGTCGACCTGATTGAACCCTTGCAGTTCCGGGTTCGACCCTTGATAAATCCTGCAACAAGCAATGGTTAGAACAAAGAACAGAGAAATGAGTAACAATTCTTCATTATCTTCATCCCAGAACAAGCTACAGAATATGCTTAAATAAACTAGCCAGTTAGTTATAAGCTAACAGCTGTGATTAACAGTAGATAGTAAACGGCTGAGATTGATCAGAGCAGTTGTAATGGGAAAGTGGCACAGCCATCGCACATGGAAAGGGAAGCCACCAACTCTATGTATGAGAGAGCCTATCACGTGTGCTTATCTTATCATCCCCCCTCAAGCTAGCAGTGGGAGGCCCAATGGTAAGATTGGAACGAAGAGAGGCAAAGCGAAGAACTGAAAGAGTTTTGGTGAAGAAATCAGCCAATTGATCCTGAGAAGCAATATGATGCATAGAAAGCTGTTGTTGTTTGATGCAGTCACTAACAAAGTGACAATCTATTTCAATATGGTTCGTATGCGCATGAAACACGGGATTGTTAGCTAAGGCTAGAGCTGATAAATTGTCACAATATAGTGGAGTAGTGGGAATGGTGATACCGAAATCTTGAAGTAGAGATTGAAGCCAAATGATATCACAGGAGGCCGTGGCTAACGCACGATATTCAGCCTCGGTAGAAGATCGAGCAACAGCAGTTTGTTTCTTTACCATCCATGAAATTAAGGTTTGACCAAGAAAGGCATAATAGCCAGTAATTGAGCGGCGATCAGAAGAATCCGCAGACCAATCTGAATCTGAAAAGGCTGTAAGAAGCAATGTAGAAGCAGAAATAGGCAGTCCATAGTCAAGTGTGCCTTTAATGTATTGTAGAATCCGTTTCAACAAATGAAAGTGTATAAGTTGAGGTTAATGCATGTGTTGACAAAGATAATTAACATGAAACATAAGATCTGGACGGGTAAACGTTAAGTAGTGTAAACAACCAACTAATTGACGATACACCTCTGGTTGAGAATACAAAATTGTAGTATTTGGTGAAACTTTGAGTTTGGTCGGTAAAGGTGTAGACACAGGATGACAGTTAGTCATGCCGGCTCGGTTGAGGAGATCTGCTGCATACTTGGACTGATTGAGATGCAGGCCGTGAGGTTGCTTGGTGATTTGCAGACCACGGAAGTATGTAACAGGGCCAAGATTTCTCATATTAAATCGGTTTTGTAATGCTGTAAGAAGCTGATTGATAGCATAACTGTCGGATCCAGTAAACAGAATGTCATCAACATAAACCAAAATATATAATTTAACCGAGCCATGTTGATATAGGAATAAGGATGAGTCAGCCTTGCTATGAACGAATCCGTAGTCAATAAAATAAGAGGAAAAAGTAGCAAACCATTGCCGAGGAGCTTGCTTAAGACCATATAATGCCTTCTTAAGTAGGCAAACATGAGTCGGTCTTTGGGAATCTATAAACCCTGGTGGCTGTTTCATGTAAACAGTTTCTTTAAGTTTACCATGCAAGAAGGCATTGGAAACATCAAATTGTAAAACAGTCCAGTTATAATGCATATCAATAGTGAGAAAAACGCGTATTGTCGTAAACTTAGCAACTGGACTAAAAGTATCGTGAAAATCTAAACCAAATACTTGGTTGAAACCTTGAGCAACCAAACGAGCTTTGTGACGTGCTATGGAGCCATCAGAGTTGAGTTTGGTTTTGAATATCCACTTACATCCCAATATATTTTGAGTATGAGAAAAGGGAACAAGCATCCACGTACCCTGTTTTTGCAAAGCATCAAATTCTATACTCATGGCCTTACGCCAAGTGGAAGATTGAACAGCTTGAGTAAAGGAAGTTGGTGTGGAATCCATAAGAGAATGTTGTAGATCAAAGATTTTGGAAGGTTTCCGATTTCTAGTTTGTAGCCGAGTAAGCATAGGATGCTTGGAGATAGGAACAGGTGCAGGTGAAGTAGTGGAGTTTGGCAAGGCAGAACCAATTGAGTCAATTTGAGGAGAATTAATGGGAGTATATGAGGTATTGTTCGGATTTGCATCAGATAAAGGAGTGGATGTAGTGGCTGAATCGGTTGGGGATTGGGAAGGTAAATGAGAAACAGGTACTAAGGCAGACGGTGGAATATAAACCGGAGACACAGGGGATTTTTGTATACTGTCCATCTGTTGAAAAGGATAAATATGTTTATAGAATTTTACATGTCTCGATAGATAGATGCGACCAGTAGGTATATGAAGACACTTATACCCTTTGGCATGAGTGGCATAGCCGAGAAAGACACACGGAATGGAACGTTGAGCTAATTTTTGATTTAATTTAGTAGGTAGCCAAGGATAGCAGAACGAGCCAAACGTGCGGAGCTGAGTATATGAAGGAAAAGAATTATATAGACATTCATACGGAGACTTATGCTGTAACAGAGGAGAAGGAAGGCGGTTTATTAGATAAACAACTGTCATAAGAGCATCAAACCACCATTTGAGAGGAACATTTGCATGAAATAAAAGAGCTCGAACCATTTTTAAAAGATGACGGTGTTTACGCTCAGCAACACCATTTTGTTGAGGTGTATAAGGACAAGTGGTTTGATGCAGAATACCACATTTAAGTAAGGTGGTTTTGAATAGGTTGTTAACATATTCAGTACCGCCATTAGAACGAAGTATCTTAATCGATTTTTGAAATTGTCTCTCAACCATTGATTTAAAATGCAGAAATTTAGAAAAAGTTTCAGATTTATTATATAAAGGGTACACCCAAGTATAACGAGTAAAATCATCCACAAAAATAAGATAATATTTATATGATTGCATTGATAAAACTGGAGATGGTCCCCATACATCCGTATGAACTAATTCTAAACATTGAGTAGTGGTAGTAGAAGATAAAGAAAAAGGAAGATGACTACATTTTGCACGAGAATACGCAGAACAGTGAAATAACGGAGGTGATAAATTGCTGATTTGTAATGCTTTGGAGAGATGTTGTTGGATAGCTGGAGAAGGATGACCTAATCGTTGATGCCAAAGAGTTGAAGGAACAGTTGCTGTTGTAAGAGCTGAAGCAGCAACAGTTATAGGTAGATGAGTTGAACGATTGATAGAGTTAATAGGGTATAGTCCTTGTTGACTAGGCCCTTGGAGAAGAATCCGGTTGGTCAGAGAATCCTTGATGATATAGCTATTAGAATCAAAACAAACAAGACAAGGATTATCGAATGTTAGTTTATGAATGGAAAGGAGATTGTGCGACAAAGAAGGAACATGAAGAATTTGAGACAATCGTAAATTACGGGAAGGAGTGGGTAAGAGGCCTTGACCGGTATGTGAAATGGGAAGGAGCTGTCCATTTCCAACTTAAACGTGAGAATTACCAGAATAAGGCTGAGCTTGCTGAAGTTGAGAGGCATCGACCGTTAGATGATTAGTCGCACCAGAATCTAAAAACTAGTCAGCATTGGAAGGATTCTCTGCTGCAACATAAGCTTGTGTTGATGCTTGATAAGAAGTATCATGGCGATACCAGCAAGTAATGGCTGAATGTCCAAATTTACCACAAATCTGACACTCAGTAGGCGATCTCGACACGCAACCACCATGAGTAGAATTAGTAGATGTAGATCTTCCTGCGTTTGACGGATTAAAGGCAGGACGTCCTCGTCCTGAAGAGGCATTACGCCCACGCCCAGAAGTTTGGTAAAATCCTCGTCCACGGTTTCGGCCGCGTGTTGTAGTGAGAGCAAGGGATGGATCAGAGACTTGAGTAGTGGAGTGTTCCCGAGCTGTATCCGAAGCCATATTAAGTTCTTCACTGCATAAGAGTGCATAAAAGTCATCCAGGTTGATTGGTTGCAGTTGTGTGCGCACAACAATCTTGAAAGCTTGGTATGTAGGAGGCAACCCATTAATGGTATAGAGGATAATATCCTCAGTTTCAATAGTAGAACCGGCAGCTGTGATAACATCAATTTTCTGCTTGACATCGGAGAGATACTGAACCATAGTTAGATCTTTCATATTGAGCTTATGCAGCTCGTTCTTTAGTTGAAGAAGACGAGTGTGATTGGAAGATTGAAGCCGCCGCTCAATGGTAATCCAGATTTCATGGAAAGAATCTAGATTAAGTACATAAGGAAGAAGCGACGGTGAAATGGTAGAGTAAACATCAGATGCAAGGTTCTGGTCGATCAGCGACCATGACCGAAACAGAGGATTTGAAGTGAAACTGCCATCAGAGTTTTGGACTTGCTTGGGAGGTTTAACGGCCATCCCAGTGAGATAAGATTCAAAGCCATTTGCTGAAAATAATTTAAGCATTTGAGCCTTCCATATGTGGTAATTATCCGTCGAGAGCTGAACATTCACCAAAGATTTTACAGTAGACATGAAGAACTTGAGTTTTGGCGGAATGACATCATCACCGTCGATTGCAGCATTATGAGTAGTAGTAGCAGACGAAGAGGAAATCGAATCTGCCATGGAAGAAGAAGAAAGTGGTTTACCAACCTTGCTCTGATACCATGATAAATCCTGCAACAAGCAATGGTTAGAACAAAGAACATAGAAATGAGTAACAGTTTTTCATTATCTTCATCCCATAACAAGCTACAGGATATGCTTAAATAAACTAGCCAGTTAGTTATAAGCTAACGGCTGTGATTAACAGCAGATAGTAAACGGTTGAGATTGATCAGAGCAGTTGTAATGGGAAAGTGGTGCAGCCATCGCACATGGAAAGGGAAGCCACCAGCTCTATGTATGAGAGAGCCTATCACGTGTGCTTATCTTATCAACCCTAACCCGACCCGTGACCCGAAATTGACACCCCTTGGTATAATTAATAAGAATAAAATATATGAGTGATATATTTGATATTAGAATTTTATATGAGTGACATAAATATAATATTAAAATTTTAGATATTAGATATATAACTAGTATAAAATAAAATCATATCTATAAATAAAATGATATGCATGTAAATCCCAAAAAAATAGGAAGCAGGGCCTCCCTCCGTTCCTTTCAATGGCTCAAATGCCGCTCTTTTCCCTCGTCGTTCGCTTCTCACAGACATTTCGGCTGGTGAGTGGTTCAGCTGTTATCGATCTCAAATTTTAGAACCGGAATCTCTCGCTCTCTCTCTCTCACCTTTCTTTTCTCCGGCTTTTAACTAATGGTCGGCTCGATTTGCACCACAGAGGATTTCCGATTTCATCTGAGGCGGCAATTTTTCTGTTATGCTGGATCGATATATATCTCTTTCTCTCTGCTTTTGCATGATGTTTTCCTCGTAAAAATTAATCGTCCAGATTGCGGGTTTTCGTAGTTCAGATTTTTTTGAAGAAAGTTAGCGGTTTGAGCTGTCCAATTCCAATATTCTGCTGAATACGAATTGATGCGGCCTTATGATGCATTTGTGGTAGGAAACTGACTTCCCAGAAAATAAAGGTGGAAACTATTTCTCCTTTAATTGCAACGCTCATTCAACTGTGATGAGTTTTTTGTTCTGTAACTAGATAGTTTTGGCAGAATGGATTCAAGGAAGGGAGAGGATAGTAATAACGTTAGAGTAGTTGGTGCTGAGGTTATGGAAAGATCAATGTCTCAATTGAAAGGACATGGAAGCTTCAAAAATAGGGATATGTTATTTAGGGCAGATCAGATTGATCTCAAAAGCTTAGATATTCAGTTGGAGAAAAAACTTTCCAAGATTTGGCTGAATGATGTGCTTGGCTCTAGAAGATCCAAGATGGAATGGGAAATTGATCTTTCTAAGCTTGAAATAAGGTATCTTGTAGCTCAGGGGACACATGGTACGGTGTTTCGAGGCATTTATGATGGTCAAGATGTTGCAGGTAAACTAAGTGTTTATCAAGAATTACTTGCATCAATGAGCCTGTATTTACCTGCTAGCTCTTGAATACAATTTATATTTGTTATTGTAGATGCTTTTTTTTTTGTTAACATGATTTATTCTCATGTTTTTCATCTGTATGCATGATTAAATTCAATGCATCGCTTATGGAAGAGAATATGATTATTTACTGTAACGAGAAAAAATATTGACGAACAAGATATGGAAAGATGCAAAATCACCCAAAAAAAAGAAAAAAAAAAGTTGAGAATGCATAAATTTATGTGGCTGGGTGAGGTCCACCTATGTTATGGCCTACAAACATATAATAATCTACTAATTTTACAAAAGGGATATATGAAGAGATTAAACCATCGCCGGAAAATCTCTCATTACCGGCGGCCCATATCCGCAGGAAATCGAAAAATTCCGCTTGGAAAGGTGCATTTCCGGCGGATTTCTGGCGGAAATGTAGTCGACGGTAAAACGTGCATTGGAAACCTTTTTGTGGTTGAATTTTTCCGCCGGAAATATTTCCGACGGATTTCCGGCAGAATTGTGCGGCAATATTCGTCGTTTACGAGTCACCCTTACCGGTGGTTTATCCGTCGAAATTTGTAGCGTGGATAACCCATTTGACAGGAGGCAACAGACGCGAACTAGATCGAAGCAAAATGAGCAGGAGTGAAAATGAGAAGAAAGACGACCGCGGAAGGAAAATATGGTCTTTTCCGGTGGATTGTCTGCTGAAATGTTTCCGTCCGAAATATTTCGTCGGATTTAAGTAAGCCGGTAGAAAATAGGCCGTATGTTCCGCCGGTAATTTCCGGCGCATTTTTCGCCGGAAGTTATGACCAGTTTTGCAAAAACCGACGTTTTTGCCGGCTTTTTTTCCACCAGAAAATCCTCCACTAAGTTACCCGCGGATACACCGCCGCTTCTACCGGCGGATATACTTCTACCAGAAATTCCGATGGTCTATCAAGATTTTACTGAAGTGAATTTCATATAAAGTTGGAGATAAGAATAGCAATATCATTTTTTCAAGATTTTATTGCCAGAAATTCCGACGATAGTTTTGTTGTATTTCCTAACTTTGGTTGATGTTACAGAAACTGAAATAATCATTATATTATGTTTCTTAGTTAATTTATGATAGTTAAATTTACATGAGTTTGCACATGCCAATTTGTTTCTTTTGAGATTTCCTTCAGCATTCTTTCATAATCTAATATTCAAACTTATATTGTCATTATCATTATCATTTATGAATTATATTTACAGCCCGTACGTAGCAACATTGCTTTTTTTTCATGAAATGTGCTTAAAAAGGTGTAATGGTGCATGAAGATAAAATGTCCATAATAAAATAAAATGCCATTCTTACGGATTAACCTACATATTTTTCTACCTCTTTTCGTTATGGTATTATTGCAAGATAATTTCCCAACTAGTGCTCGTGACATCAAAATCCTGCTTTTGTGTTTACGGCCCGCATTAGTTTTGTGTTTTTGTAATTGTTCGAGTTCTAGACTAAGGCTTCGTTTGGAACGGCTTTCTTGTTTCTTCTTAAAGCTGCTTTTTAGTACAAAAGTCTTAATTTTTGTATTAAAAAACTACTTTAAGAAACAGTAAGAAAGTTATACCAAACGAAGCTTAAAACTAATTAAATAAGTTTAATCTTATTAAGGGTAATCCCTTATATACTTCTTAACATACTTCCATTATTCTAGTGAAACTATTGGACTGGGGAGCAGATGAACATGCAACAGATACTGTTACTGCTGCTCTTCGATCATCATTTCAACAAGAAGTTGCTATGTGGCACAAACTTGACAACCTACATGTGACAAAGGTAAATTTTTTTTTGTTCTATACTTTCTATATTCGGAATATGTCGTATCTTTTTCAATACTTATCTTCTCATTCAATTTATATAAAGAAGAATTAATTTATCTCAAATTTCAAACTTCCTTGAGATACTCTCCCAACTGCTAATCTTTGGGACTTTTTTTTTCAATGTCGAGGCTAAATTCAGTCTTTTGGTATTAGTTTTGGATCTTGCAAGTGTTTTCATCAAGTTTCAATTTTTATTTATATCTGGATAATTTATCAGTTCATCATTCTTTGTCACAGTTTGTTGGAGCATCGATGGGAACCGCTGACCTGAAAATCCCAAGCAGTAACTCACTTCCAGCACAAGCATGCTGTGTTGTTGTGGAATACGTTCCTGGAGGCACATTGAAACAATATCTTATCAGACACAGTCGAAGGAAGCTGCCTTTCAAGGTTGTGATTCAGCTCGCATTAGATCTTGCTCATGGGTGAGAATGATTTACCCTTACCATTTCATTTTATGTGGAAAATTTATCTTATTCATTTTTGTTGCTGATATCTTTCAGCCTGAGTTATCTTCACTCAAAAAAGATCGTCCATCGAGATGTGAAAACTGAAAATATGTTGCTGACTGCCAATAGAACTGTAAAGATTGCTGACTTCGGTGTTGCTCGTGTTGAAGCTCAGAATCCCAAGGATATGACAGGTGAAACTGGGACTCTTCAATATATGGCTCCAGAGGTGATCTTTCATAAAATTGTTTTATTGTTCAAGCTGAAATATGTTATTTTGGCTTGAAAATGGAAGTTTTCTGAGTGATTTTTTGACAGAGAGTCTTAAGCTTTTGTAGGTTCTTGAAGGAAAGCCTTATAATAGAAAGTGTGATGTCTATAGCTTTGGTATTTGTTTGTGGGAGATATATGTTTGCGACATGCCATACTATAAGCTTACTTTCAGTGAAGTTTCTTACGCTGTAGTTCACAAGGTAATTATTTTGTTCTTCTTGAAATTATTTCATCCTTGCTGATCTATTTGTGTTAGTTATATGAAGAAAATGCCCCTCATCATGAATTTCAATTAATTTCTATTGTGTAAAATTGTCGCCAATATTGTTTTCTTATGTAACAGAATTTTGGGTATAATAACTAAGCATGGTGATGATTCAAGGTGGGTGGGTGGTAAAACTAGGAATGACGTGATTTTATTATTGAAAAACAACTACATTGCATTCTGTAATACTCTAAAAATCATCTAAATCCAAGATTTTTTCTTATTGACTTAACCATTTTTTCTCAAGTGATATATATCATGTAGATATTATTTATCTACAAAATTTGAGCTTGGTTTATCATTAAATATATGAATTTGAAGTTCTAAAGATTCCTTTTTTTCAACCGACAGGATTTGCGACCAAAAATACCACGATGTTGCCCAAATTCATTGGGAAATATTATGAAAAGATGTTGGGAATCAAATCCAGACAAAAGGCCAGAGATGGACGAGATTGTCAAACATTTGGAGGCTATTGACACAAGCAAAGGGGGTGGCATGATCCGTGAAGACCAGTTTCAAGGTTGCTTTTGCTTTGCAGCTCGTGGCCCTTAGAAATTTTAATATGCTTTCAAAAGCTAGAAGAGTAATTAGGATGTGCATTCTTTATATCCATTGTAGTTTCTGAAGTTTAATCTTATATTTATTGATCATTTATTTGCCCCCATTTGTTATTGAATCATATTCTGCTTATTTGGGGGATCAAAATGATTTCTGTTTTTTCTAATGTTAGAGATTGTTTGTAACTGATTTGTTGAAAGTAATATTCATTGATTTATCATATGGATTGAGTTGTTATTTATAATGTGTGAAGTCAATTTGTATACAATTCTCTAAGATTGTTTGGATTGTTAAGCTCTTTTTTTACAAGTTGATCACCATGTAATTCTAGTTTAAAGTTCTAATACATTATATTATTCTTTTTCTCTATCTTACTCAGTATTATCTCATTCTGAAGCTCTCTTACAGTCTACAGTGATCAAAATATATCTATAATTTGAAGTAATATAAGACAAATGGTGATGATTGGGATGCCAACAAAGAGGTTTGCAAATGTATGCTAAGGTGTCCCTTAATAGTTATATGATCACTTTATAATAGTTATTCACATCTCTCTCTCTCTCTCTCTCTCTCTCTCTCTCTCTCTCTCTCTCTCTGTGTGTGTGTGTGTGTGTGTGTGTGACAAAGAGGAAAAAATGAATTCATGACCGGCAATGAGAGTTATAAAATAATTACCAATCAATTGTGTACTATTTAGAATTATAAAATAGACTGCTTGTATTGCCTATAAAATGGACAGAGTGTAACATTTATCCCTTGATTAAGTTTGATGTTGAATTGAAAAACATGTAATGCTCTTTCCTTTAAAGTACTTTTTGTATTCAATTTATCTATTTTTAAAATCCTAGCCATTAAAATGATTTTTTACATGCTAAAAAAGTCATTTTTGATTTGAACACTCCTATATAATTAAGCTAATGTGTATTCCATTATGTAGATGTTAAGTAAGGACTTAATTTTGCATGCTTTATTTACAATTAAATCATTATAAAATTTCATAAAATTTAGCATCAAAAAATTTTTTAATGTCCCCTACCACCAAGACATACGCAAGTAGAGAGAGAGAGAGAGAGAGAGAGAGAGAGAGAGAGAGAGAGAGAGATGCACACATAAAAATTTGTCTTCTGCATGTTGAGTTTAAAGTTATAGAGATTTGCTCTTTATTGCAACCAAAGTCTCTTATAGACTTTCTCCTATGGTGGAGATTGAGGGTGTTAATGAGTGATAATGGGTGTTAATAGTGTTGGCGAAAGGTGATGACTAGCATTGGGAGTTGGTTGTAATGAACGTTTAGAGTTAGATATCAGTGAATATTTATGGTTGTTAGTTGACAAATATATGATTTTATGTGAAAACTAACATCGTCGAAGGATGACAACATACATAGAGAGTTGGACACCAACATGCTTTGAAAGTTGGATGCTAGTGAATGCTAATCAATTATAAATTTAGGCAAGATTAGTCAATGGATGTCTAATATTATGGGTTGACAAGCATTAATAAAGGATAATGGCACGCATTGAGAGTTGGACATTAGTGAATGTGGGGAGTTAGACATTGATCAACTATAGATGTTAGATGATATTGGTTAGCATATCTCTACTATTTTGTACTAATATGCATGACGAAGAGTGATAATGAACATCGAGAATAAAACATAACCAGATTTGAGTCAGTAGTGGTCATCAATTAATTATATATATAATGGCAATGGTCGGTGGACATTTAAAGCTATGGTATGGCAAGAACCATTAAAGGGTGATTGTGGATGTTGAAAGTTGGACATTGACAAAAATTAGTCATTTGTAGATGTCAAGTAATACTATTAGCAGACACCTAATGTTATGGGTCAATGGGCAATGATGAAGGGAAATCACAAGCATTAGATGTTGAAAATTGATGAACGTCAAATTAAAGTTTAATACATGTCGGTGAGTGTTAGTTGACTAAGGAAATCAAATGATAGTGTCCATTTATTGTGCAATATTGTGGGCTAACATGCATTAATAAAAGGGTAATATAATGCTTTAAGAGTTATATTCTAATTTATGTTGATTCAACAAATATTGCTCGAATGAGAATGTTGAATGACATTGATCAGCATATGATTGATATTATGGTCTGATAGGTGTTAGCAAAGGGGAAACATCGAGTATTAAGATTTATAATTTTATGTATATGAACAATGAGAATTATTCATTGCTTCAACATTGATTGGGTGATGTAGGTCTATGGGTGTTTGATGTCATGGTTTGATATGTATTAACAATGGGTGTTGATGGCCATTAAGAGTTGGCTGTCATCAAAATTTTGAAAGTTGACATTGGAGATTAGTTGATTATGGATCTCACGAAACATTGGTTAAGTAGTAAGTGAGAATGAGTGTCAATCTTAGTTGTTAAACAATGATTAATACTTGATTAGTGTAGAGTGCTATGCAGTAGTGGGAGTCAATGTCAGCTGATGATTGATATTGGATAATCAAGTAGTAAGAAATAATGAAATTTATCCCATCTTAGTGTTGGACTTTTGCTAATTTTATAATTTTAGTTACACCATCAATAGAAAAAGAACTTGATATTAATCCACACATGTCATCTAAAAAACTAGAAAGCATAACCATTTTTTTCCCATGCTTGATTTCTTTTCCATCTATTTAACTTAGCTCAAATAGCTCTTTTGGTATTAACTAGAATATAGGAGATGCTAGCAAAATTCCTTCTAAAATTTATTTTATTCATTTCCCTCTAAATATGATTTATGATGCATTACATCAAAATAAGATAAAACTTCTTAAAGCCTTTTGAAATATCGTTTAAATTAATGTGCTGCAAGTTATGAAGAAAATAGGGACTAATAATTAAGGTAGATGTGGGGGAGCGACCTTTTTAAGATTTCATTGGAAAAAGAGCAAGCAAAAAAAAAACGGGTAGCTTAGAGTCTCATTTTTATTCCAACATAATTGAAAATTTGAAGCCTAGTAATGTTTCTCATAATGAGGGCATCAAAATAATTGATCCCACCATTAATTGCAAGCTATTAATAAATGGAGAAGCAAATGGAAAAATTTCGATACCAAATCACCTCAGGCAAATGATCATATGATGCCTCATAAAATAAATTAAAGGACGGACCATCAATGCCCTTCCATAGAATTTCCTTTGAACAAGAGTTTAACTTGCAAGCTTATAATTTAATTCTTATTGTTCCCAAAAATAACTCGTTAGGTGGTCATCTAACCATTAATAAGATCAATGAAGTGAGTAGTCAAAGTGAAAGGCAAAGACTCCAACACAACACATCTAAGGCCATTAGACAAAGAATCTCAAATAGCAAGAAGGAAGACTCATCCCCAACAAAAGAAGAGAGATGAGGTCTAATGAAGTTAACAATGACACAAACTTAAAAAAAAAAAAAAAAAAAAAAAAACTTTGTGATTATATGGTTCCAAATCAAAGCGTACATACCCATAAACCAAAAAGATAAGATATTATTACATCTCATAATTCTCTAGATAAATCTTGATTTGAAACCATAGGAGATAGAGGGGATAAAAAGTAGAACTAGCCTCCTTTAGCTCATGGTCTTGTAGTAACCTCCCAAGAGATCACATTGAGCTTCTTTAAAAAAATGTTACCATGGAAAAAAGGAATGGAAGCAGCATGATTGAATGATTTTAATACATATTTCTAGAATAAAAAAAGAACAAATCTAATAAGTAAATGATATTCCATATTGAGAATTTGAGTAATTGAAATATCCTAGCCATGAGCAAGCATTTAAGGTGTTGAAAGTGAGCCATATAAGATGTAATGACCATATTTTGATCCAATCAAATAATATTTTAGTAGTCATTATAATTTTAATTTATAAACCATCTTTTCCATAACATAGATATTATTGTACTTTAATTATAATAATTTTCTCCTAATTTTATAGGCATTGTATAAAATTGATACTAGTAGGTGCAAGCGGGTTTTCTATGACCGTTGGGTATCCATTTTGCAAATCGATTTTATCAAAGCATTCTAGTCATGTTGGAATATTTTATGAATATTTTTTAATAATTTTTAGATCAATATATTTGAAGATATAAAAGGATTATAAGGATTTTATGCTAAAAACTATGCAATTAGCATAATTATGTATACATCCTAAGATTATTTTATTTAAAATATCTTAATAAGCCATTTACCATCCCAATTTGTGTTTAATAGAGAAGGAGAAAAGAAAATATAGAAGCGAGGAGAGGAAAAAGGAGAGAGGAGAGAAAACCTAGATATTGAAGGTCATAGAGCCATTTTTATCAATTAGTCCAGTTAGTAAATTTCCTCATCTATGGAGGAAGGCTATCACTTCTCTATCTTTGATTCCAATGATTTTGTGTATTTTATTTTTTATTAATTTTAATTTGATCAAAATATATAAAAGTTGTGATATTTTAAATTTTAATAAACTTCTATTGTGTAATTTTTATTATGTTATAGTTTTAATTATTCTACACATATTGACATAAATATATTAAATTTTTACTAGGTAATTTTATATTTTGGTGGACATTTCCTAATTTGAAAATTTTAGATAAATAATTATTAAAATCTTATAATATCTATGTATGATATGCATACTTGTTATAATGGTCACATACATGATAAAAAAGAGAATTTATTCATTTTTTTTTTATAAATTTCACTAATTTTTGTTCATATACAAATTTTACATGCATTAATATGATACAATGAATTGAACATTGAGTGTGATAATAGATGTTTATTATGCTATATATGCTGTGAAATGTATGTATATAAGAAAGGCTGACAAAAATGATTGACTAATTCAGGGTGGCTGGAGATATATTACCCTGTACAGGGGGGTGGGCTGACAAACTTTTCTTTAAAATAAGATTTATGATGCAATCCTAAATAATATGAAAAGTGAGTAATGAGGAGACATATTGATATGATATGATATGCCGAAAGACCTGAAGTGATGACATCTACTATGAAAGACACATGATCTAAATGACTTGTGATATAACTGATTCCTAGAAACATGACTAATATGATTGAGATTGATTCCTATAGTATTAGCCTATAGAATTGGATACAAGAAAAATACTACAGGTAGATGGATGTCTTTTCTTGCCTATAATGCTTGCACACACACACACACACAGATATATATATATATTTTAATACGAGAAGTCTTTGACAAAGCGGGCGGAAAGGTGAGACAAAAATGTTGTACTGGGAAATTACATACCCTAGCATTAATAGATACATATTTTAATACGAGAAACAAAGAAAGGTGAGAAGCATTTCCTTTGAAATATATATTATTGAGATATTTCATGTTAGTAAAGTCTTTTTTTTTTTTTTTTTGATATCAAGCTTAGCATAAAAAAAGATTAAGGGATGAGTTGGATTTAAAGCCACAACATATCTCATTAGTCATAATAATATAATCATCATTGTTTCTTTTTTGGATGAAATAAACTTTATCTTGGTGAGTAATAGGTAGCATTAAAGGTTTAAACCTAATGACAAGTAATATTTCAATAACTTTATAAAGATAACTACAAAAAGAGATTTATTTATAGTTTAGGGAAATAGTAGTGGCATGGTAAGCTTAGAGGTAAAAAAGTTTATTATTCGTTTCTTTCATTAATTCATTAATCCGATGAGTAGTTAGATTAGCATCAATAAGAATGCTCAATAGAAGTTCCTTTTATAGCATTGAATAAATAGCTTTCAAAATTCAAACTAACATCCTTAAGCTTAAATTTTAAGAGTTTTTAACATATATCAAAAGAGAAAGATCGAGTCTCCACATGGTTGAGCAACCCAAGCTTGCCAAAAAATGTGATAAAAATTGGACAAAGATAGCCATAATTTTTAAAAAAGAATTTGTGTTTAGGAGAGCGAGGTTGGTGGTAGAAATATCAAGTGGAGAGTAATAAGAATAATTAGGGTTTGAGATAATAAATTGAGAGGGTAGAGTTTAGGCTTGGCATGGCTAACAAGTATTTTGTCTAGCTTATAGTTAATCAGATATTTATTTTTGGTTGAACAATGTTAAAAATAACCTGATAGAAGATAAATGACTTTACCCTTGAAGAATGTAGTCATTAAATCTTTGAGTTTGATAGGAGAAATAGGATTAGCATCAGCTTAATCACTTTGATATTTGCAATAGTTAAAGTCTCCAATAAAAATCTAAGACCCTTCACTACAACAGGCTATGTTGGTGAGAGAAGTCCAAAGTTTTTTTCTCTCCAAATTGTAGTTATTAGCATGTCTCGTTAGGTGGAGGTATACAAGGTGTCATGGGAAATATAACCAGGGATAAGTTGCTTCTCGATGATTAGATGATGAAAGGAAAGTCGTGTGAATATCCACTTTACCATAATTCTACTAGAACATCAAAATGAGAAATTATTAGATTCTCCCTCATTGGGAAATATTTTATGAGAGTTAGTAAAGAATGTAGTCATATAAAGAATAAATATTGATTATGGATTTGAGGGTTTACAATAGGTCTAGTTATAATGATGAGATCAAATTCTTATAGTGAACAACTTGATCCAAATCATGGAAGCCCAAAACATTTAATCCACCAAAGATGGGTAGAGCATGATTCATTTTATTTTTTTGGGAAATGACACTTTAAACCTTTTTTCAAGAGCTTCAGTCTAAAGAGAAGGGTAAGAGGATAAATAGGAAGTGGAAAAATAAGAACTAAAACAAAAATGATCCATATTAGGAGGAGCCTTTAAAGAGTTAAGATTTGGGATGATATTTGGTTACTAAAAAGATAATGAGGTTGATGCCAATGGAGGGTTGTGAGAGGCAGTTGGATTAGATGGCCAGAGATATGAGGAGTGGGTGAATCAGTTGCATTAAGGGTAAGCATTGGCGGATTTAGGGGGGGGCCTAGGTGGGCACGTGCCCCCCCTCCCCTCCCCCTATTGGCTGAAATAACTTTTTATTTACTATCCTTCTCTCCTCTCTCTCTCTCTCTCTCTCTCTCTCTCTTTCTCTCTCCATTTCCATTTTTTTCCTGTTAAAGTGGCAACTTTTGTACTTGATGCCTCTTTCCTCTCTCTATCTCATGAGAGTGAGATGATATTTTTTACTTAGCTATTTATTTTTATTTTTATTAGACCATCTTAATTTTTTCTTCATTTATATTTATCTCTTTATTTATATATTTCTCCATTTTAATTATTTTTCTTCACATTACTAGTTTTTTAAATAAAAAAATTCATCAATTTTTTAAATTATTTTAAAATATCCAAATTCTCTTTTATAGAAAAATTATGTAATTAAATCCAGCAAATTACACTAGAGAAAGATTACAATATTTAAATTTAAATTAAGTAGCATAAAATCTACTAATTATAAATTTTTATATTTTTTATATTAATAAGATGCAGCATTTTTATATTTATTACTCATTATAAAATATTTTTAATTATTATTTTTATTTAAATTAGACATGAAAACCTAAGTTAGATATTTTAAAAAAATTGACATTCTAATTTCAATTTCAAGCTCAAATGAAAAAACTTGATAATATTTTTCAAATTAAAAATTTGTGCCCCCGCAGATAAATAATCCTGGCTCCGCCACTGAGGGTAAGATATATGACGATTTTGAATTGTTCATTATAATTAAGCTTAATATAAACTTCATCAGGTAGAGAAGCACCATTAATTAGCCACCTAAATATAGAGTATTATGAAGGTGAGATAGAATTTATAGCTATAAGGGTATCTATAGAAATTGGGATTCCAATTTTCAAAATGTTAGATTGGTTCCAACAACAAAGTGGCAAATCCATGATTTTAATCACAGGGGGATAAATGAGAAATCACTCTCATCGATCTACAATTAGGTGATCACTTTTGCATAATAAATGATTTTCCAAAAAAGAACTATAAGCTACCCATCAATATGAAATTAAAGTCTTCTTAACATGCAAATTTGTAGAAGAAAAAGCCATCATTCAAGGATAGAAGTTGAAGGTTATCTTTGGGAGCAATGTCTTGTTGATGGAATCTAAGAAGGCACCATGATAAGATTTCTTACCAAAAGAGTGGCCAAAAAGCCATCATGAGAGAAAACAACAACCTAATCTTGGAAATTTAAGAAGCTCAATTAAAAGTAGGGTTTTGAGAAGTGAGACCAAATGCCTTTCAAATTTAGGCTGGGATGTAAAGGCTAGAGTGAGAAGATTTGTTTTTGCAAGTCCATGAGATCTTGAGGTAGGAATGGGAAGGAGGGAGAAACCCTTGCACTTTTCTTAGGTTTTCTCTACTGGGTTGGTTCGACATCCCAGAAAGTGGAGAGATTATTGTGTCAGGACATCGAACATATCCAAAGATCAATAAAAATTGCCACATCACTAGCCGCTCGGTATCGCGCTCGGTACCGTGCTTGATACACTCGGTACCGCTCAATATGTTGTCCGAACATAATAAATTTTCAGGGGTTTTGTATTGCACCTTCTATGTTGCTTGCAAGAAGAAATCTGTAGAGAGAAAAGGTGTGAACATTTTTGAAGGGGCTCTCCAAAAAAAGGGGGAGAGAGAGATTTCATTTGTAGAGAGTCTCCCATCGTGGCTGGAGAGTAATCTAAGAGGGGGAATAGTATAGTCATCATGAGGGACCTAGCAGAGCACCAATATGATTAATCTAAGAAAAGCGTTGAAGGAGTTTGGTGAATTTTTAAAAATATAAAAATATAGATGATCTCTGTGGGTATACTTTGTTAAGGCATCTCTAACCCAAAAATCTATTTTCTAACATGAAAAAAGAACATTTTGTATATATTCTTTCTCAACTTTTTTTAATATTTATTTTCATACACTTATATTTATCAAATTTTCAAATTAAACCCACTCATAATTTTTTGAGAAAAATAATTATTAATCGATAAATTAATTTGAAATACAAATATGCACTTACCAAAATAGATAAAAACTATGTTACAACACATAAATAAAAAATAACATTATTTTAAAACTAAAGTGATAATATCAACATTCTGAAAATCGGACCGGACAACGAACCGGAAGAAGAAAAAGTTCAAACCGGTCGAACCGGGGTCCAACCGGATGATGTAATAAATAATAATATTATTATAAAAAATTAATAAAATTAACAAAATAATGAAATATAATAATCATATAATTTAATATAAATTATATTAAAATATATTGCACATTTAAATTTAATATATAAATATAAATTATTTAAAAAATCACAATATAAAATTATAAATATAATTAAATATTTTAATATAAAAAGTATTTCATTTAATAACATTAGTTTTTTAGAGATGAAAAATTGAAAATTTGTAAATGTTTTAACATATAAGAGTACTTCATTTGATAAAAATAAAATATTAATAACTAAAAAAATAAAATAAAAATTCCCAAAAAAAACTAAAAAAAATAAATATTACTCAAATTATAAAAATTAATTGATTATATTAGAATTTATATCATATAATTTTTACTCAAGCAGTTTAACGAGCAAAAAAGAATCTACATAAACTTTATAATATATCTAATAAAAATATATATAAATAAATAGATACAAATTAAATATTATCAACTAAAAAATAAATATTATCAACTAAAAAATAAATATTATTTACATTATAAAAATTAATTTAAAAAAATCGTTAAAAAAAATTATGTTGTATAGTGTATATATGAAAGTATGAAACTACATGTGGCTTTTTGCTTTGTAAGATTTAGTCCCACGTCTCTTGGAAGTTTACTTTGTGTAGTTTTTATAGTTTTTTTACTTTCACTCTTGGCAAGAGCTCATATGGAGTAATGAAGACATATGACATTGTTGAAATTAACATTAACTAGTGTGTTTAAAACAAATTTAAGAGTTTTATATTTATATTAATTGTGATTATGTTTAATATTTATTTAATATTAAATAAGATTTTTTTTTAAAAATTTGAACCTGCTGGTTTTAAAAAATCGGGACGAGGTTGAACCGGTCGGTCTGGTCCGATTTTTAAAGCCCTCGATAATATTGTAAGAGAGCGGTCATTGATTTGTAAAATCAATTCAAAATGAGTTGAGAAGCCTAAAAAAGGCAAGAAAGGTTTTTTTTTTTTTTGTTCATAAGGGGTTGAGAGGCATGAGAATCTTATAAATAAAATTGTTATAAAAAGTGTCATTCATGGGTCTTGTTTTCACTCTTTATCTTTATCAACTACACATCTACAATCATTAACTCATTGAAAAAAAAAAAGACTATTTGATCTTCTACATATTCTCAAGAGCAAGAGAAGCTCCTATGTCGGGTTTACCTGGCAGGGGCGGATCCAGCTTCCTTTTTGAGGGTGGGCAAAAAAAAATTTTTGGGTGGGGGATGGGCAAAAATGCTTAGGATTGATAAAATGAGGGCAAAAAATTTTTTTAAGAGGGGGCAAAATACCTAAAATATCCAAAATATTCCAAACTATACCCTTTAAAATAAAAAAAATAAAAAATTGAGGGGGGGCATTTGCCCCCCCTCAAGTGAATGGGGATCCGCCCATGTTACCTGGAATTTTCTCAAAACTCGATCACTGGTATATACCAGTCATCTGATCATTATTGAACACGTGTGGTTAAGAAGCCTACAATAATTCTAGAAACTAGAGTTAGGAAATGCATTCAAAGAGATATGTTTAGTCACATATTCAAACTATTGAGAAAGGAGTAAAGAAGATGCACATATAAATCTGATACATTAAAAATAGGTATCTTAGTGGTTCTTCAAATGAATATATTGTGAGTATTAATCCTTTTTTTTAATTTATTATCTCAATTTGACATTTAATTAATTATAATTATTTATATGAATTTACGGTTAGATCAAGCCAAAATTTTGCTTGTGCAAGATAAAAAGTTCAAATTAGGTAGGAAGTTTGATAATATGTTGAACATTATTAAGAATTTTAAAAAAATTTAAGATGGCGCCTCTAATGTTAGACATACATCTCGAAGGTCGAGCTTCGGGCATACCCCATCAGTCAGAAAATTCCACCCGTGAATCTATTAGATAACATCTCATGCATTGTATGCATTCTCTCTAAGTTTAAATGATGACGAATACAATATTTGTGGCTCTTCATCTGAAAGACAAATTGGGGTGAGAAAAATCAAATTAAAAAGAAAAATTGATGACCAAATATCAACACTCAAGAATATTCTGAAAAATGAAAATACACAACTTATTGAGCAATTAAAAAGACAAGTGCGTAGAGATAATACCACTTAAAGCTCTAAAGTAAGAACAATGCCTTGAAAGAACTCAATGAAGAACATAAAATCTTGTTGTAGGACTTGAGTTCCATATAGAGTTCTAGCATCCGTGAATTTATCCAAGCTAAACAAGCACGAATTTTACCAAAGATGTTTAAATAATAATGAGATCAACAATCACCTTCTGCATCCAACTCATTTGAAAAATATTTCAGTAATCTTGAAAGATCTGAGACCAATCTTCTAGATTATTAGATTATCAATATTAGTTATTTTTAATTTCATTTATCATTATGTATTTTTGTTGTCACTGTTTGTTCTATATATTTTTTTTCATTTATCATTTTATTATTATATTGTCTAAGTTCCAGGGGCGGATTCAACTTCTTTTTTCAGGGTAATAACATCAAATAGTAATAATAATAAAATACTTTTTTTAAAAAAAATTATCCAATATAGTGCTATCAAAATTATAAGAGAAAATTTTTATCATTTATCTTTCTATTTAATATTGATTTTAGTAATAATATAAGTTGGAGTATAATCATATATGTTATGCTAAACTCAATGCTAGAGAGAGTTGTCTTAGATAGTTTGTTCACATAAAATGTCAGCTTTATGTCTTGCAGGCACATAAATCAAATTTGAGGTTCTACAGATAGAAGACGTGATGAATTATGTTGTCTATAGTGAAACATGGAGGTCCCATATTCAATTCATCTAAATAGCTGCTCTACAAATACATGGATGGATAAAGATTCACACATCATACTAAATTCTAATATAAGTATTTAAGTATAATAATATGTATAACCAAAGTTTATCTCTTACTCTTGAGTGTTCAAGCTACCAATAGATTTTTTTTCAAATGGGAATTTGTTATTGTAAATGAAAGCCTTTCGTCTCAAATGAAAAAAACAACGACAAAACAAGATTTCTTACATTCAATCCTATAAAAAACGACTCCTGCAGGGAACAACTCATGAGCAGGCAACAACCAACTTGGTTGAGCCAAGTAGAGATCATGACCCGTGCCACGTCCAATGGAAGGTTGATTTTCGGTTGCAAGCGCAACAGTTTGTTGAAAGAACCCAATGAGATGGTAACGACAACTCGGGAATGAAATTATCTAGCATTTAGGATTTGTAAAATTTCCTGAAGACCCTCTACTTATCCTTTAATTTAAAAAAATGTTAGCCTGAGTCCTTCATCTCAAGAATTAAAACTGCTTCCCCTCATCTAGTCATTGTCCTTTTGTTTTTTAATCTCAAGAAAGGAAAAACCATGAATAGTTGCTGATTTTGATTGATTTCAAGAGGAAAACGATTTATTACAGCAGCCATTCATGCTAGCTATTTGATTTGTAGAAAAGGGAGGCAAGAAAACAAACATTAGTGTGTTGTTCTTGCTTGTATAAGGAAGAAACTTCAAAACCAGCTGCTATTCTTTCAATCTCAAGAGAAAGAAACCAACCATAGCTTTCGATTATGAGAGGAGACCCAACCCAAGCCTTCGATCTTCAGAAAAGAAACACCCAAGGTGCCTTTGATCCTCAAACAGCTTGCGGGCGAATCGCACTAGGTTGAAAGATGTGAAGGAAAAGTGAGGGGCGCAGGCAATTAAGCGCGGCATTGGGGCAATTTTTTTTTAGGGGGTCAAAGTTTTAAATATATCCTTTCTCTAGGCAATTTTTTTTATTATTCGATGTTCGTTAAATATATATATGTGAATTTTATCTTAATTTACATATTAATGTTATATTTTAATTATGTTATTGCATTTTTAATTATTTAAAATGGAAAATCTAATTTAATAAATTAATTACATAAGAAATTTAACATATTAAAATTAGAAAATCAATAACATAAATTAAAGTAATATATTTACAATCTAAAGGTTATAATTGATAATTTTAGGATAATATTATAATTAAAAAATTCAAAAAAAAAAAATTGAATAATATGATGTCAATATTAACATCAAAATGTTGACACTCCAAATAAAACACAAAGATATTTTTTCATTTGACGTTTAATTGGCTATCCTAAACCATTAACTGCCCCCATATTTAAAAATAAATAAATAAATAAATAAATAAATAAAAAACTGCCACCATATCTGTGAAAAAAAAAAAAAAAACTGCCCGCCATATCCGATAGACGCTACTCAAGTAAAAACTGCCAACGCCACTTATAGCTTCTGCGCCAAATCGTAGCTGCATGGCAGCTAGCTCCATCTCTGCTTCTCCATCTCCTTCGTCCTCGCAAGAGCTTCCTATCCTCTACCGTGACACTAAAAGCGTTGTCAATCATCTCAAACTCAGCAAAAACATTGAAGAAATCAAGCGTATCCATTGCCAAATAACCAAACACGGTCTTTTTCACCTCCCCACCGCCTCCTCCAATCTCATTTATGCCTACTCTAGGGCAGCCACTGCCCAAAGCCTAGACTACGCCATCAAAGCCTTTGAGCTCTTCTGCGAAGAACATAAAGCCACCCTCTTTCTCTGGAACTCACTCATCAGAGGATTCTCTTCTTCTGGTCATGTCGACGAAGCCGTGGAGCTTTTTGTTCAAATGGTTGACGAAGGGTTTATGCCTGACTACTTCACCTTCCGAATTCTCCTTGCTGGATTCACAAAGGCCTTCGCTTTTCAAGAAGGAGCCTGGCTTCACGGGCTGTTGTTGAAGGTAGGAAGCTATGGAGGGGTGCAAGATGACATTTTTATACAGAACTCTTTGATACATTTCTATGCAGAGCATGGTGAGCTTGAATCCGCACACAGGGTGTTCGATAATATGCGTGAAAGAAATGTTGTTTCATGGACAAGCCTTATTGCTGGTTATGCTCGTGGGGATGATCCACGAAAGGCTGTGCATTTATTTTGGGATATGGTTGCCGACAATAAAATTGCTCCAAATTCGGTGTCTGTGGCTTGCGCTGTCTCTGCTTGTGCAAAGTTGCAGGATTTTGAGAGTGGAGAGAGGCTTTTCACCTATGCTGTTGATGTAGGAATCGATTTTAGTATCAACCTGGTGAACACTCTTGTTGATCTGTACATGAAATGTGGAGCTGTGGAAGTGGCAGAGAAACTATTTCATGAGTGCACTGATAGGAATATTGTTCTTTGGAACACAATGCTGTCAAATTATGCTCGCCATGGAATGGCCCCGAAAGCAGTTGCATTATTTAATGATATGTTGATATCAGGAACGAAACCAGACCGGGTAACAATCGTTGCAGCAGCTTCGGCATCAGCGCAGCTTGGTGAAGCTATGACGGGGAGAAGATTCCATGGTTATATACTGAGAAACAGCTTAGATGTGTGGCATGATGTGAGCAATTCAATGATTGATATATACATGAAGTGTCGGGAACTCGATGCAGCTTTCCGAATCTTCGATCCAATGAAGGAGAAGACTGTGGTGTCCTGGAACACTGTTATTAATGGCTGTATCAGAAATGGTGATTGGAGATCTGCTTGGAAGCATTTTGAGGAGATGCCCTGGAGAGATCATATTTCTTGGAACACAATGATTGCTGCACTGGTGCAGGAGAGCTGGTTTGAAGATGCCATGACACTTTTCAGGGAAATGCAGAGTTCAGGAATGAGGCCCGACAGAGTGACAATGTTGAGTGTTGCTTCAGCTTGTGGTTATTTGGGTGCCCTTGATCTTGCTAAATGGACCTACGCATATATCAACAAGAACAAAATTTCCACAGAAGTCAAGCTAAACACTGCATTAGTTGATATGTTTGCTAGATGTGGTGATACCAAAAGCTCATTGAAAATATTTGAAAAAATGCAGAACAAAGATGCTTCTGCATGGACAGCAGCAATAGGAGCAATGGCAGTTGAGGGAAATGGGAGAAGGGCAATATATCTTTTCTCTGAGATGATTAAAGATGGACTTAAGCCAGATACTATAGCGTTTGTTCAAGTGCTGACAGCTTGTAGCCATGGGGGGTTGGTCGAAGAGGGTCGCCAGTTCTTTCGGTCCATGACAAAGGACTTCAGATTTGCGCCTCAGGTCATTCACTATGGTTGTATGGTTGATCTTTTGGGGCGAGCTGGACTTCTAGGAGAAGCTAGAATGCTCATTGAGAGCATGCCTATGGAGCCTAATGATATAGTTTGGGGAGCATTATTAGCTGCATCCTGTGTTCACCATGATCTTGAACAGGCTGAGTTTGCAGCCGAGAGAGTTCTTGAGTTGTCGCCAGGTAGAAGTGGAATCTATGTACTGCTCTCAAATGTCTATGCTTCAGCAGGGAGATGGAAGGATGTTGCAGAAGTGAGGTTATTACTCAAAGATAAAGGAGTTCAGAAACTTCCTGGTTTGAGCTTGATCGAGATTGAAGGAATGATCCATGAGTTCACCTCTTCTAATGAGTCACATTCCCAGATGGAGCTGATATCTGAGATGCTGCAAGAGATAGGCCATAAACTTTCACTTACTGGTTATGTTCCTGATTTGGATAAGGTTTTGCTGGATATTAATGAGGAGGAAAAGGAGTTCCTTTTGAGCCGGCATAGCGAGAAAATGGCAGTTGCATATGGTCTCATTAGTACTGGCCGAGGAGTCCCAATTCGTATAGTTAAGAACCTTCGAATTTGCTCTGATTGCCATTCATTCATGAAGCTAGTATCAGCAATTTATGACAGAGAAATTACCGTTAGAGATAACAATCGGTTCCATCATTTTGAAAAAGGGCACTGCTCTTGCAGCGACTACTGGTGAAAGAATTAGTGTTGACAATGCTTATTTATCCTTCTTCCAGTTTTTTTTTTTAGAACGGGATATTTACCCACAACCACTTCAAAGGGAGCGCTTGAAGGCGTAACTAGTCCCTCGGTGAAACCTAATGAGGCCACCCACCGGTATTGACCCACACTTGCTTTGCCCCACTGAAGAAGTGAGGCCGTAGTAGAGAGGATTCGAACCCGGGGGTTTCTAACCGTGCTCGCCCACCAACCACCCTAAGCCTCGGTGGGTTCCTTCTTCGAGGCCTAATCACAAGGATAGCTGTTCCTTGATGAAATCAGCCGAATGCACTGTTCATTCATTTGAAATCACTATTTGCAACGGCTTATAAAACAGCAGTGATATATAAGAAGTAAATATGAATTTTGAACTCCAACTGAGAAGACAAGCTTAGGCCTGGTGCTTAAAATGGCTTGTACCAATGAATTTGCAGGGTGCAATGATCTCTTTAAGCAGTAGAAGAGGATTGGTACCTTATTAAAAGAGAGAGAGGTTAAAGCATGGGACAAACTGCTTGTTCATGAGCATCACCATAAGATCTGCTCAGTATTCTCCCGCTTGATTACGGTTAACTTCAATCTCAACATAATTGTATGATGCTGTGAAGTCAAACAATTCCAAGCTTTTGCATTTGAGTGGTGATGTTGGTATAAATATTTGAATCAGAAAAATCTGTAAGCTGTAATAGGAGCTCTAGTGAACCATAAGCAAACAATGCAAGATACCGCACCCAAAAAAGGTCATTTCATCTTAGAAATGTTTATTATCGCACCTTTTGTAACACCCCATAATCTAATTTGGAAGAATTATTTTATTATCTATTAATATATAACAATCAGAGCTACTTAATTTCTGTTATCAATATAAATACCAACCAAAATAAAACTATCAATCAAACATCAATATATACATTTGTATTCATTTTTTCAAAAATCATATACAATACTCAGAATCTATATAATCATATCACAACTATTCTATCATGAGTACAAAAGATTAATTAAAATAATAAGAACCTAAACTTGAAGGATCCTGATCAATCACATATTATTGCTCATTTATCATGACATGAAATCATTTAATTACATATAATAAACTCAAGAGTACAACAAGTTATCAAATCCTACAATTGAACTCAAAGCACGACAAATGAACAATATGCATGTCAGCAGTCAAATCATAATATTACTAATCATTAATCAGCACAGAAGTAGTAAAATTCACATACAATAGTCGTAATAATAAAGTCTATAGACCGTAAAATAGTATAGTGAGGAAACTAATAAATCAGTACGGGTGTCAGATCTTAAATTAGTTGATGAATCAGTAATGAAATCGTATAATCGATAAAATCAAAGTCTTGATGAAAACTATTAAAATCATATCAATTTAATAAAATCCTATAATAGTCTAGACATGCTCATAATATTACGTACTTATCATGTCACATACTCAATAGCAGTACAGTGAATCCGTAATATCAAATAGTATCGATGTCCGTATCGATAACATTAATAGGCTAGTGTCATTAGTAAAATTGGAGACAATAACAATAAAATAATGCAGTAACAATAAATCTGTATAGTAATAGTAAAGTAGTACATCAATTGTAAGGTTGTATGGTAACAATGAATTAGTAGCATGCATTTCAGTAATTATACTAAACAAGTAAGAAGGCATGGTTTATACGGTTTTTTTCTAATAGTAAGTTAATTGTTAGCAATTGTTGGCTCAGTAAATAGAGTCGTCACTCTTTTCCCTTCAGCACGATCATAACTCATTTTAACTCTCAATCAGTCCATCAAATGAATCGGAAGAGGATAACATCCAACCATAATGTTTAATGGAAAGACCGTCGGTCCACCATCCTGTATAGGTCAATTAGTATCGAACCAACATTAATGAAACCAAATTTTTACTTGTCTTCACACATATTATTATCACATTATTATAATAGTAAAAGCGACCTGCTATTATCCATACACACATTTTCATTCTCAATATATGTATTAACAATATGCTTAAATAAAAATATCAAATTATTTATTCAGTGCAAATCATACAAAATTTAATAACTGCTATTTTATTAGGTAAAATTTATAAATATTTTTGTGAAAATGCTCACATTGACGACATCTATTCTATACCAACAATTTTGTGGGTTAAAAAAAAGATATTATAACTTTTGCAAGTTTTGATCAAATTAAAATAAATAAAACACAAAATATACGAAATCATCAAAATCAGAAATAGAGTAATATTTCCTTACAATGAGACAAGCAAATTTCTCAACTGAGTCGACTAACGAAAATTATTTTACAACCTCCATATCCTAAATTACCTTTACTCTTGCCTCATTTTTTCTCTCTTAATTTTCCTTACATTATCTCTATAAAATGAATTTGAGTGAAATGACTTTTTAGATAAGTTATATAAGTGGGTTAGGATATTTAGGAATAAAATAATATAATATACAAATGTAATTATAATTATACAATTATTTAATTTTTGCAAAAAATTAATATAAATTCTTTTACATTTTTAAATCATGAGCTTTAAAAATTATATAAAATATTTATAAAATAATCCATCATTTTTAAATTTTTTTTATAAAATCAATTTACAAAACAGACACTTGATTGCGCCAAAACCCCTACTTATACCGACATGTATTAATTTTCTAAAAATTTACACCAATGCTCAAAATTACGAAAAAAAATTAATGTAATTAAAACACTACAATATTTATATTATGACAAATATGATTTATTATTTAGACTTATAATGACTCAGGAAAAATTTTATTTTACCGAGTTAAAATATAGATTCTTACACCCTTATTCTACTTCTTCAATAACTACATGAAGCCTAGATGTTCTAATCTTGCTAGATTTCAAAGCCATCGAAAAATTGTTGCAAACCATTGGGCCAACTGCTGCTTCATCAGATTGCTGCAGCAAATTCTACCAAATTGATAACATAAAACAAAATGCAGAAAATGTCATCTTAAGCATTAAAAATGTCTGGTCGGTTCAAATGATACAATCTCAACAAATAAGTTTTAAATACACTTTCTAATACACTCTTGGATCATCTTTCAAGCAGCCTAAAACAGAATCAAATTCTGCCATTAAAACTGTAGTTGAAATTACTGACAATCTACACTTGTTATCATCCTCTTATAATAAAAAATTTGCCAAAAATATGCTAGTGTGATTAATCAAAGCCAGAGTAGACACCACTATCCCTCAAGAGCCTCTTCTCTTCTTCTACGTAGTTCTTTCCCCTGCTGGCCTGGCCAAGATCTCTCTTCCTCTTCTCCTTCTGGGAAAATGATGATTTCTTATCCCTCTTATCGGATTGCAGATTTGTCTGCAAATGCAAAAGATTTTCGCCATGAGCGGCAGCTCTTGTTCGCTCTCGCTCGGCGAATGATTCATCTGATGAATCCTTGCCCTCATCTCCATCCTTTCCTGTAGACCATGACCAGTTTTGCTCTTTTTCCTCAACTCTAGGAGGAGGAACCTTCAGAACTGAAGGGCCGCCATGATATCCATGCTTGCTTAAAGCTTCATAATCTATACCACCAACTTTCTTCTTTTTTATGGTGGCTGCAGAAAACAGAACAATGGAAAGTAATCAGAAGAGAACTATCTCAGAATAGTTTTTTGACATTGATGCTCTAAGAAGATAAGCGGCAAGTGAAAGTATAATTGTAAGCAGCAACTTGAAGAGTCTTTCTTAACTTTAAGCAGCAACTTAAAGAGACAAGGCAAGGAGCCCTTTTCGCATGTATTCATGACTCTCTATTATTGGACTTCACAGAAGTTAAGAAAGACTTATCGTTGGCAGGCAGCATAGAAAATGAGCAAACAAAGAAGTGTTGAAGAGATGAGTGAGGAATGTGTAGTGAATAAAAATTTAAAGGAATTCTAGTGTGAAATGATTATATTACAGAGAGTGCAGAAGTAGCATCTATTACAAATGAGTTTCTAAATAATAAGAATAAAATAAAGGGAGTGATAAAATTAATGTAATGGGAAAGTGTACAAATAAGGTAAGTGATGTAGAACTAAATGCGTACGTTGATGTTTTGCATTTGAAATTATATGACTTTGAAAGGCAATAGTAATTAGTCAATATTCCTTGATTTAAACGGTGATTGAAAACAATAAAGAAATGATTTAGATCAAGCAATAGATTACACAACAAAGATTTAGAACACAAAAATAACCAATCAATTCAGATTTTACGTAATGTGGGGCTTTAGATAGAAATCCCTAATTTAACATTTAGAATAGTCACTATGAAAAATCCCTCACTCAACTCTTTAATGATCGGTGAAAACAGAGAAAGCTTACATAACCTATATGACACCACAATTAATGAAAAACTTAGAAGAGAAAAGACTTGAAGGAGAGTTCACCTTTGTCAGGATTCGGAAGCAAGTCGCTACTGAACGGGATGATTCTGTTGGTCGATAGCGGTGACGAGGGAGAAGAGAATTATCTCTACGTAGTCTTCAACAGAATGGGCGTTCCCAAAGTCAATGTTGAAGAATAGAGACCGGAGGATGTCAATCAGCCCTTGATCGTCGAAAACAAAGTTGTGGTCATTTTTTGGATCAGCCTTACATGAGGGGGCGGCAAACTCTAGCTTGGGGAACTTCTGGACAACACACAAAAGACTTCTGGACAGCGGGACAACAAACAACCTTAGCTGAAATTTCTAAACAGCAATTTTGATATATCGAGGAAATCTGGACAGCAATTTTGTGAAGTGGAAATCCTTCGGGATCGATATTGGTGGAAGGGAATTAGGAGAACTAACTCCAAGTAGCGAGGGGGATGTAGTGGGGGCCAGCCATAAAAGAAGAGGGGAATGAGCTTCCGGATTTTGGTGCGTTGTTAAAGGAAGGGGGGTAATTAAAATTCTGAATTTTAATTTCAGATTTGAATGCTTGCGAGGAAGGGAATAATTTGAATTTGAATATCCTCTAATTGAGGATAGGGAGGGGTGGCACACCTTAATGAGAGGGGATTTGATTGGGAGCATTAAAGGGAAAGAGATAATTGGAGGAGAAGGGGTGGGCCGGCGAGTATGGGGGTGGGTGGGGAGGTGACGTGGAAGGGAATTAAGGGGTTATCAAACAAGGGATATTTAATTAGGGAAGGGAAAATTACGGCAAATTCTTAATTAATTTAAATTGGTGTGATTTAGGAAACTTTCCTATAATAAGTTATCTTGTTTAGGAAGGAATTTCAAATTCCAAATAGATTGAAATCTGAAATTAAGAACCTTCCTAATTTAAAACACTTTCTAATTGGAAAGTATCAATTAACAGTTTTAATTTTGGAGGCAAAGGAAAGGATTTTTTTTTTTTTTTTAGGTAAAGTAAAGGATGATGTGGCTAGCGGCTAGGAATAGGGATAGGGTTTCAGAGCCAACGGTTAGGGAGGATTTGGGGCTCGGGGGGCTGGCGGCATGGAGGAGGAGGTGACCTTGGGACCGGCGGCTTGGAGGAGGAGGTGGCCTTGGGGATGGCAGCTAGGAGGAGGGATGGGGTCTTCTTGGGCCGGCGGCTTGGAGAGGTGGAGGGTGGAGGCCGACGGTTAGGAGGAAAATAGAGGGAGGCCGGCGGCTTGTGGAGAAGAAAAGGGAGGACCTTGGTGGAGGAGGTGGACCACAAACCCGGATGCTTCTTGCGGTTGGTGGGTAGTACGTGGCCCTCACCTAGGGACTTTAAACTCTCACAAGACATCTCAAACTGATCAAAACACAAGTGCAAGAATTTTTCATAATAATCATCATTACCCTCTCAAAAGAGGAGGGGTTATAAATAACCAATGTTACAATAAATAAATAAAAGACACAAGTGCCCCTAAGCGTTACAAACAACGAATCCCTCAAGTGAGGGTAAAAACGGGAAGTTGCGATAATAAATCAAATACACAAATAACAATAAACCTAACACAAATGATAGCTCAAAAATAAATTGGTGTGATAGTGTCCATAGATCGTCGGCCCCTTCTCTGGTAGACTTTCCATGGTCGGATGTCCTCATCAGTAAGGTTGGTTAGCTGCCTTGTAAAGTAGGGTCAAAACACATGCAACACTAAATAGGACTTAATGCCAAAGAAGAAATCAATAGTTTGTTCACAACTTTCACTTAACTTCGATTCAAGAATCTCTCAAAAGTAACAAATACAAAATATGATATAAAGACAATCAGAACGAAGATAAACTACCAGAAATCCTTGAAGGTAAGCCCTTTAGTTCTTATAACCAAGTTATGTGCATTATGTCCAAATTTAGACTCAACAGTTCCATTTGAAAGTAGTTTGAACTCAAAGCAATTCAAATTTTATTAAATACATCCGATAAGGATATTTATTTCTATTCTTGAGATCCTCCTAATTTATTGATCTTTAACCAAATTAGAAATTCAAGTTTTGGTCGCAATGCTGGTAATCTGTGGCCAGATTTTGTTAATCAATGCTTAATTCTGATGATGGTTAGATGACGAGCACTGATTGAAAATTTAAGAACAAAGATAATCAACGATGATGAAAACCTTGAGTGAGATCTTATGGATCCGCTCCTTTTTTACCTTCTTTTTCTTGAGTTCTTCTCTGAGAACTGAACGAATTGAAGAGAGTTGTTTTGAGAAAGGAAGAAGGCAGAGAGGTCAAAAGTTTGTTATTATGATTTCATAACAAAGATAATCAACGATGATGAAAATCTTGAGTGAGATCTAATGGATCCGCTCCTTTTTTACTCTTCTTTTTCTTGAATTCTTCTCTGAGAACTGAACGAATTGAAGAGAGTTGTTTTGAGAAAGGAAGAAGGCAGAGAGGTCAAAAGTTTGTTATTATGATTTCACAACAAACCCTAATAGTAACATCAAGTTTTATAATAAATCCTGGAAGTATTGTCAGGGATTCAAAAAAAACCCTAGCAAAAGGCTAAAGTTGATTGTCCTTGTTTGTGAAATTTTTTATTCTGTTGTTCGAATTCATGAACTTTGAAACCAGTACTTTATTGCACAAAGATCAACCTAATGTGGGAAAAAAAAGCGTAATTCATGAGTTAGCTTAATTTGGGCTCAATATGGATTGAAATCTTGAGTTTGGATTATGGGTTTGCAATTTTCTACCATGTTAGTTCTTCCATAATACAAGTTTCAACACGTAATAGGTTTCAAATCATGCAAAGAAATGTGTGTCTAAAACCAAAATCATGTAACTTGTTCTATTGCTCGATAGCACGAGAAGAAATAACTGATTAGAATTTTCAATCAAAAGACAGACTGAATAGAATATTTTTATATACTCAGAGTTCTCACCAATTTTCAATAAAAACAAATAAAAAATTTGTAGTAATTAGTCACTCAAAGCCGAGAAGCCCTTAAGGAGCATATATGGAAGTCACCCAAGGAGAGCTGCAAGAAATGGGCTGAGGATCAGCATAAGTCACGATAGTAACAATAGCCAAAGATTGAGGCTTCGTTTGGGACAGCTTTCTTCTTGCTTTCTAAAACAGCTTTCTAGTACAAAAATTTCTTGAATTTGAATATTTTGTACTAGAAAGCTGTTTTAAAAAGCAGTACGAAAGCTATTCCAAACGAAGCATGAATCGTGACAAAGTTGCAAATGATGTAAAGAAGAATCCTCATAATAGAGTGATGACGATCTAGGTGTGTACTCTCAAGAGCAGCAACAAACAACAGCTAAAAATGGGAAATATAGAATAGGGTATGCATTAATTTGATAGGCTTAAGAAAATGTTGACATTAATAAATTGCTCATTCAATATTTGTCAGGCAAATCTAGGTGTATACTTCCGAAATAGAAATTCATGAATCATCACATGTAGACCTATCTTAACACTTCATAAAATGTCTTTAGTATCCACCATCAATAGTAGATATGATTTTATTTTCAATAATAGCTTCAAATGCTTAAGGATTTTCTTTTAAAATATTAATAACATGTGGTATAATCTTAGGAGAGTATTCAAAGCTCTGTATAGAGCCTCATGCAATATTTTTGATAAATTGTAGCATAATTTATCATTAATTTCTTGCTTGAGACTTTCAGTGAAATAAATAATAATAACAAAATAATTTTGATGTATATAGTATTTGGCCACACGACCTTTAATGCTTATAATATTCAAATACACCATAATCATGTTGTTTATAATTCTTATATTGATCATATAAATAGTTCCTGTATTCAATGAATAACAAATATTATTCTCAAGTTTATTTTTCTTACTAGACCATGTAGATTTAGCAACAATATGTTAGACCGGTCCAGCCGGTTCAGACGGGACTAGATCATGCATAACAGAGGTGGAAATCTTCCTCCTTCTATGCGAGCCGTTCGCACTGCCCACGGATTGCTGACCTGTCAAAGCCGTGGGACCCCTCCTTGCCATGTAATTCAATAGGTTGCAAATCTCATTTTCCAAAAAGGGTATAAATGAGAAAAAGCATTATCATCAAGTTTAAATATTCACTAAGATTCAAGCAAGTAGGCAAAAATGAGATCTTGTTATGGATATCTTAATCTATAAGACGAATTGTTGACCTCTGTGTAAAACACAAAAGAAACAAAAAAAGAAAAAAATCAAACCTCGTATCCAGTCCTCTGCCAAATCCCGCGAATCCTGCCGAAGATCCGCCGAGGTACTGTACATCAGCGCCGAATCAGTCGCTTCTCCCGCGATTCCTGCTGAAATTCGGCTCTCGATCGCTGCCCCATCCTCGTTGTTAAATAGCGACGCCAAACAGGCGTTCGCTGCTGCTCTCGACTCCAAGCCACAGCCGAAGGTTCCACTTCCTCTCCTCCGACTTCTTCCTCTCTCGCTCTCTGCGGCTCCACACACGCAGAAACCCCTACTCCTCCGATCTCCTTTTCCAAGCTGCGAACCCCATCCCTGCCCTTCTCTGTGCCGACCTTCTCTTACCTGCCGAACTCCAAGCAGAGAGAGAGAGAGAGAGAGAGAGAGAGAGAGAGAGAGAGAGAAGCTTCTTCCCTTACCTGAGTCGACCTCCTCTCCAAACCCGACGCCAAAGCCACTGAAGCCCCGACCTCCAGCCATCCCGTCGCTCCCTGTCTTCTCTCGACGGTCCGACCCCGCCAACCTTGACCTCCCATAGATCCCGCACCTCTACCCTGCCCGAAGCCTTCCTCCATCCTTCCCTCCTTGCTCCTCCGTCTGATCCCGTCCAGAGAGCCAAGCCGAGCAACTCTTCCTTAGCCGCTCTGCCTGATCTCACCTACCCAAGCCGCATATAGGTAGTTTAGGTTGATTTTGGTAATTATGTTTTTTTTTATTATTATTGTTATTATTATTATTATTTAATAATAATTAATTATAGTTAATTATAATTAATTATAGTTATTATAATTAAATATTTTAATTATATTTAATTATCATTAATAATTAGTTTTAATTAAAATAAATTATAATTAATTTTAATTATTATAGTTAATTATTATCATCAATAATTAACTATAATTTTATTAAAATTAATTATAATTAAATATTTTAATTTAAATTAATTATTATCAAATATAATTAAATATGATTAATTATTATAATTATGATTAATTATTTTTAAATTATAATTAATTATCATTTATTATAATAATAATAATAAAAGAAAATAATCCCCTCCACTCTCTTTCCTCGGCGTTCGTGTCGGACCGGCAAACCACCTAAGCACGCCTTTGTTGGCCGTGGTAGGAGGGAACCCGGTGCGACACCTACGACGAGGTAGGCGAGTGACCCCTCGATCCATGTGCCAACCACGACGACTCCGCGAAGGTATAAAATTTTTTAAACTCAAAACCCTACTTCAATATTCGTGGCAAATCAGAGAACTGTCCTATGCACGCCTTTGTTGGCCGTGGTAGGATGGGACCCCGGTGCGGCACGTACGGCGAAGCGGGGTCGCTCATAAGTACCCCCGGGCCGGGGGAAATGTCAAAAAATTGCTATCTTTTCATAAAATACTTTTTTAAAAAAACCCCATGCACGCCTTTGTTGGCCGTGGTGGGAGAAAAAAATAAAATACAACTTCCGCGGTGTCTCAACAACACCAACCGTGCACGTCTTTGTTGACGTGACGGGTAGGCGGTCTCTTGGTTTTTTCCCCTAAATGGGGGAGACGCCGGGAGGCTGCCGAAATTTGGATTGAAAATCCAAGGACTTGGAACAATTTGAGACATGGACTTGATTGAACTGAAAGGACATGCAAGAACTATAATGAACTATAAAAGACTTGATTCAATTGAAAATTTAAACTCAAATGAGCCAGCATGATTCGAACATTTGAACTCAAGCAGGAGTTTGAGTTGGACCACACGAGACTTGGATAAGATTTGGACTACTTGATCATGGAACTTGAACTCATGAAAAGGATTTGATTTGAACTCAAGTGAGCTTACAATTGGGGCATTTATTTGAACTTGGTTTGAACCAAGTGAGAGTGACTTATGAATTTCAAAATGACATAAAGAGCTTTAATTCAATTTGAACCTAAATAAAAAAATATAAGAGGATACACTATAATTTGAACCTCATGACTTGAACATCATGAGGACTTGTAACTTGAACAAGGAGGACTTGAATCAATGCTCAACCAAGAGAATTTCATTCAAGCTTGACTTGAATAGTTAAACTCAAGCAAAGACCTGGATAGATCACAAGAACTTTGACATCAAACTCAAATCTGCAACGAACTCAAGCAAGCTTTGCTTGAATACAAATAACAATGATTTTTGGACCTAATATGGTTGAATGAAAGGAAACTCAAATCAAACTTGATTTGAATTTGAGAGTATTAAGTGGATAAGATTTGAACTATGTGAACATAAGTAAGAGAACTTGCAAGAACTTAAGGAGACTTGAAAAATCTATAAAGAGAATGAAATGATTGTAACATCCCACTTGCAAGTGGAGGGATTTGTCATGCAAGAAAATATACCGATCTCTTATAAGCACAAGAAAATTGGCACCTAAATGAATGTGGCAAGTGGGTGGCTAATACATGTGAAGCAATCAACAATGAACACAATCAACCTGATGGTTAATAACGATCTGCTTATAGACACATCGACCTCTCATGGATCATTGAAATTCATATGTCATGAATTCAACGAATAACTAGCAAACATGAATGAGAGGGTCGTACTGAGTTTAACCCACCTACGAGTCATTCATATAAGCAAATACAATCTCTCCCCTACAAGCAAAATGATTCAACATACAATGATTATGGGGATACTCTCATAGTCAATGCCAGTCAAGTGTCCAATAAATACATGAATTCTCTACGATCAAGAGAGTTGATAAGCAACATGTGGTGAGTCCAAACACATAAAGCATACAAGAGGCATAAGCAGATATATTAAATCTTAGCAAGCTATGGTGATTAGCATGCAATAATTGCATAAATGTGTTCACAATCAGCATGTTGGGAGAAACAGATGACATATGCGAGCTCTTACAAGTCAATGTAGGAAATTTCTTTCATATGCAAAGCACCTATAAACTGTTTTAGTAAGGATATTGTGGCATCTCTACAGCTAACAACCATCCAATGGAAGACAGATACATTCGAGTGGTTTGCAATTAAGGTTGTGATATCACTACAATTGAGGTCAGCTCACTTGTACACAAACACAACTATTCCTTGGGAGCTATGATGATCGACAAAATTATTTGTGGATAATACTAGCGATTATGTAGAAGTCTTTCATGTATGCAAAATGTCATCTACAAGCAAATATATAAATCCTTCGACAAACACAAGAGCATCAACAAGCAAAAGACAGGAGATTAGTTAGTGCACTATGATCCGCCTACAAAAATCAACAAATAGTGCACGACAGTCTACCTATACGAAGCAGCGAACAATTCTATCCAGAAGCTGCTACGCCACGCCACCGGATCTGCAACCTCCGTACAAGCAGACAGAAGGCGTCTATTCCAAGAATACCCCCGCACGGGCACTATAAATTGTATACACATAGGTACACTAAAAGGGGTAAAAATAATTATAAAATTCGCATGGCCCCAGCGAGCGTGTTATTGGTACACACGTGACGTCTAGGGATGCTGCGCGGGTTGACAAGTGAATTCAGGTTCGAAACCGATCCTTCTATACGGGTCAACAGAAGTCGACAGGGTTCGAACCATTAAGCAAATATAAAGTTGTGGCGACCGGTATATTTGCTTTAAAACATTCATATTAGGCCATCAAGGCCTACAACAATATGAGTTCACTAATAAAGGCATAAAGCCTACAAAACCCGATCCTCTGTCGACAGCCCGACAGAGTTGACAAGGTTCAATCCATAAAAAGAAATGACACCCAAACACCCCGATGATGGCCGTGTTGAACGATAAACTCAACCGGAGGGGTCCACAAATAATTTTCAAATGCCGTTCCAAAAATCCCAAAGTTCCAAAATATTTAAAATTGAAATAATCCATTCAAGCACTTAAAGCAAAATCCATACACCCTCCGCAATAGTTTGCCGGGGTGGACAAATTAAAATTTACTTCAGCTCACAAAGAGCTAATGCCTAGTCAAAAATATCACTAGGATCCATTCTCAAACAATCTCTTGCCAGTAAGGAGTACGTGTCCTCTAACTGACAGTTTCGCCGCCAAATAGCACTGCAGGTAAACGGTTATGACCTGGGGCCCTCTGAACAGAGTGGTTTTGCCGCCAAATGGCACCATAGATAGCGGTTATGGCCAGAGCCAATACGCTCCTTAATGGCGTTAAATCCTTGAGATATGAATCAATAGGATATGATTGACAGGGCACAAAGCCCTCTGTTAGCTAAAGTGGATTTAAATTTGTCCCCTTAGACAAACATCCAACCCAGGTCTACAAGGTTCCCTTGGACGAAGCAACCCATAGCTGCCGACAAGAATCCTTCTGTCAGGTTGGGTCGACTACCTCCTCTGACTAAGTAGACCAGGGACCATGATGGCCCGGGATGACGGAACCATGGGATCTTGATCGGGTCTATCATCCATTCCCCCACCATCCGCTTTAAGTGCAAGATGGTGAAAATTTTCTTTTTTAAATAACAAATATTCTAACTCCAAATACCAAACATCTGAACTTTCAAATTCCCAACTTCCAACTTTTCCAAATACCCAAATCTAAATCCGATTTCCAAATCCAACCTATGCTGCTATTATATGCCAGATAACATGTATCTCTATACGTATCTGATCGACGACTAACCTTAATCGAAAGTTCTCTCTCGTGATCGGGAGAGGTAATTAACTATAGGGGCTTGCGCCTATAGGAAACCAGAACTCAGATCATAAAGTCCTCGCAAAATGAGGGCGAAATTTCTGGGTAGTGTCTTATCTACAAACCCATCTGCCTTCCAAAATTTACCTCGGAACTTAGTTCGATAAAACTCCCTCGCCGAATAAGAAAAGCGAGCGGAGGCCGAGACCGAATTTTCGGAGCCCACACGAATATTTTTACTGACTTACTATTATCCTTAATTATTAGATTTAAACGAGAATTTGACTTTTAATAGGACACAATGGAGAAAAAGGATTCATGTAGCCGACCCCACGTAGTGGGATAAAGGCTTGATGTTGTTGTACTATTATCCTTAATTGTCTTTATATTTTTACATTGTAATATGACAATTCATTGTAATTGTCGCTTGTGTACTCATTTCATTATCTAGTTATAATATTTTGCTTATAAAAAGCATACATCTGCAACCCTATTCTAGCAGGATTTTTTTATGGTACTTTTCTAAAGTCAAACAAGCACAGCATGAAAACTTGTATTTCTAGAGTTTACTTTTCCCATGCTACAAATTAATTAGAAAGCATGAAACCTTTTATTTCTAGCATTTAATTTTTCCATGCTACAAGCTAATTAGAAAGTAAGAACACCACATCAAAATCCATCTAATCAACAACTCTAAAACTCACTATTTGGTCCCTCAGAATAAACTAAAATCTTTTCCACACCAACTGCTTTAAGTTCTTAAAATAAGGGAATGTAAAATTCTGAATCATAGATGAAAGCTACTACATTCTCCCACTACAAAACATTCTAGCTTAAGGAGACATGATTTACCCAACTTTAAAGGCTTCAAGATAAGCAAGGATAATGAAGAACAATGATGTCCGGTCAAAAGCATGTTCCAAGATTTATAGTTCCTCTGCGATAGGTTTACAAAGAAACACATTTCTAGATCAAAAGGTTGAACATTGATGAAAAAATTATACCAAAAGAGAGTTTGACAGCTCCTACCACGAACAAAGAAACTGTGATACTATATTAAAAATATTAGCTGCCTCTTGTAGAAACACTGTATATCCTAGCCTACCAAGAATTTTAAAACTTGTGGAATCCTATCCCTTTGTTTACCCCTACATATAAACCATGTGAAAAGAGGCAAAAACGATCATTTAGATAGTGCGTACATTGACAAAACGCATCACTTAAGGGATTAAATGACCTCTGATTGCCAAATGGATGGTATCGTTGTGATCAGGATATTGAATTCTGCTGGGTCAAGGCCCCCATAATTGAATCGGATGAGATTGGTAAAAAGAGACGACCGACACCCGAAATTAAAGTGCGAGGCTGAACAAACGATGTCGGATCAACAAACAAACTTTATCATTGTGTTCAGAACAATGCAAATACTAAAAAAATTGTATTTTATTTGTTCAATTTAGATCATCTTAATGAGTGACATGAATTTCGAGACAACACGTATTTCGAGAAAATCGGTCCTCAACGTCGCTCAGATGAAGTCCGATCATGAAACGGACTATGCCATTGCGTCCGGAACATCCTCGACATTCAAAATATACATCTTTTGTGATTAATTGGGATCAATCGTAATGGTGACATGGATCCCAAGGTAATAACACACATATCAAGGAATTTGGCCCTCGATGTTGCCCAAACAATTTCATATCGACAAACAGACAGTGTCATTGAGTCTGAAACGTTGTCTACATTCAAAATATATATTTTATTTAATGAATTTGGATCGTCTGAGATGGTGGCGAATTTCTATGCAATTCAAATATGATATAAAGGCATGCGTTACGATGGAAACGAGGTCTCAAAGATGCTCGGATGGCGTCCGATCGACAAACGGACAGCGCCATTGTGTCCAGAACGTCGTCAACATTCAGGATATACATTTTATTTATTAAATTTGGATTGTTTGAGATGATGACAAATTTCTAAGCAATTCAAATATGATATAAATGCTTGCGTTATGACGGAAACGAGGCCTCGAAGATGCTCGGACGATGTCCGATCGACAAACGAATAACGTCATTGTGTACGGAACATCGCCGACATTAAGGATATACATTTTTATTTAATCAATTTGAATCAATTAAGGTGGTGGAATAAATTCTGAGGCGATTCTAATATGAACAAAGACATGCATTATGACGAAAATGAGGTCTCGACGATGATCAAACGATGTACGATCGCAAAACAGATTGCATCGTTGCGATCAGAACATCAGCAATACCTTAATTCCACTACCAATTTGTCTAACGTCTGTATTCGACAAATCGACACGTAAAACGAGGCAAAAGCACAAATTTTGATGAAATCAGGCAAATCAAGATCGTTTTCATTAACTGATGCATTATTGTCATCCTCAATTAATGCTATTATTAGTTATAGCAAATCATTATTAACATTGCCTATGTGTTTAAGCAAAAAAAAAATGAAAAGTCAAATAAGATTTCAAATCACATTAATTTGTAAACCTCGTTATGTCGAAATCCTTCTCAGGGATTCCGTAAATCCCGCTGCTGTAGCCTCTCCGGTCTTCTCCCATCAGCTCCACGATGTGATTTCTCCTCAATCTAGCTTTTTGTCCATCGTTTAGAAGAGATTAAACAGAACCTTGTTAGTTTTTTTCGGCTAGAGATATGAATGATACATTCCTCTCCCCTTCAGCCCTTAACCCAATACAACAGCCTCCGCTTTCTCTTGTTAGCAACCGGCGGCAACATCCCAAATCCTCACATACAATCCATGCCATGACCTCCTCATCCTTCTCTCCCTTGTCCATGTGAAACTCATCCAAATCTCTAAGCATGCTGCTCCATCCTTCCTTCCCTATCTCATTCCAAGTGGTTGAGAGCCATACAGTTGCCGCTACTTCTTTCCCTTCAAGCTTTCCTCGTCTTGAGCTCCAGGTCCTGAAGAAAATGGTCACTACAGCTCTTCCCTCCTTTCCAACTCAAGCAGTCCGTCAACGCCTGTACCTCTAAACCGAACTCCACAAGAATCTGCACTCAATCCAGCCTCCCTACCATGGCTTATTCCGAAGTCAAGAAGCCCAGGTAAGCTCCGCTCAAGGCCAAGCGTCGCCGAAACCTCAGTCTAGCCGGATCCACCTTCTGCAGACCTCACGTGTCTTCCTATCCAGCCACCTCGTCAACTCTTAGCTTCCCCATATGAAATCAAACTCCAGCTTTCAAAATACCTGCTGAACTCCCACGTCAAAGCCACACATTCGAAGCTTTTCAGACCTCTTGCTTTGTCCAACCCCAGCTACAGCACCCTAACCCTTCATCTTCAACAACCAGATTTTGAACAAGCACGAGTACTATGCTATGTGATCCCACGTTTTAATGCATAGCCACCACCTTCGAGGTTGCTGTCTTCCATTTGTAGGGGAGATTCAATGCAGCAGCATTAACTCAACAGATCCGCACATAGAAGCTGCATGCAAGGATTTAATTTCAATGGATTGGGATGAAATCCCATGTTCTGTTGTCAATGAAACAAACAAGTCTTTGTCTAAGACTACAAACGATACCTTCAAAAGAATCAAGATCAGATCCTGCATCAGAGTCAAAATCTCATTGTTCACTCAATGAGACAACATCTGAAAGATTCCAGAAAGATGAGGGAGATCCTAAACTGAAATCAAACAGCTTCTATATTCCTACAACTGATTCAACAGTTAGAGATCATGATGTTCTTGTGCTCTCAGTCATGAGAATATCACTACACACACCAACTTTCAGCCAACACGTTGAATCCGAGAAGAGGTAAAGAGATGCAGCTCTACTTTACCACATTATGGATATCAAATGTTATCCGATCCAGACAATAAAAATTAAGTATGGTATTGCAATATGGGTTGCTCTTCTTTTAGCTTGTCATATTCAGAAGAAGTTGGAACTATGTGAATATGTTGTGGAGAATATACTCAAGTTGGATCCACATGATTTTGATGTTTATTCATTTGTTTATAACATGCATGCTTCAGCAAGGAATTGGAACAAGGTGTAAAAAAAAAAGAGAAATAGAGAGAGAGAGAGAGAGAGTGTATGTGTTTGTAAAAAAAAAAAAAAAGAGAGAAAAGAGAACAAAAAAAAAGGGAGAAAGAAAAGAAAATTTTTGTCTCGATTTTAGAACCCTTGTTTGCTCTCTTATCTCGGCATGCGTGTCGAGTCTGTGGTCTACCTATACACGCTTTTCTTAGCATGGTGGGAGGGGCAACCGACGCGACACCCACGACAAGGTAGGCGAGCAATCCTCGGTTCCAAATCTCTTCTTCGGAGTTCGTAGCGCACCGGAAAACCGCCTATGCACGCTTTTCTTAGCGTGGTGGGATGGGAACCCGGTGCGACGCATACGACGAAGGAGGGATACTCATAAGTACCCGCTTGCGGGGAAATATCTGCTTTTCTTGCAAAATATTTAAAAAAAAAAAAATACTTTTTTGCAAAATGCCCATACACGCTTTTCTTAATGTGGTGGGGGATCAAAAAAATACACGGCCGCGGTGTCCTCGAAAGGGGGCACCTACCATACACGCTTTTCTTAGCGTGGTGGGAAAGACCCAGTTTTCCGTACTTTTCCCCTAAACGGGGGAAACACCGGGAATCTGTCGAAATTTCGGGTGAACATAATGCTTTATTTGGACTTAAGTGAACTCAAACTCAAATCATTATTTGAACAATTTAGACATTAATTTGCATTTGCAAGGACTACAGGGGACTCGAATGAAGGGAAGAGGCTCATCTTAAGCCTGAATTGAACTTGAACTCAGATTGGAACTTGAACTCGGACTTGCACTTGGACTGGGACTTGAACTCGGACTTGCACTTGGACTTGGACTTGAATATGGACTTGAACTTGATAACATAAAACTTGAAATTCCAATGAATATTGAATAAATGACATTGAGATCAACTTGGACTAAAGCCTAATATTTAAAAAAAAAAATCATGAAACATGAGAATGATAATTGCAATCAAATATCAAATATGAAATTATCAAATTAATGAATTCATAAGGGATATATGGTATTCAAATATCATGTGCCAAGCATGAATACTCAAGCAAGGATCAAGTGAATGCTTATGAGAAACAATACAAGGATCTTCAATTGAACATTAAGATGACCACTTTTGTCATTTAAATTCACCCAAATAAATATCATGCAATCAAATGAGGATTGATGCACAATTTAATCATGAACCTTAGCATGATATTTTTGGATGACTATACTTGACTTGAAAGAGTCATATGGATTGGAATAAAAATATTAGAGATAATATCAAATTCCTTACACTTTGTTGTAAATCACATTTGAAGGATAAGAACTTGCAAGTATAACTTATTTGCAAATAATGAGAAGATTGTGGAGGATATGATTTGGTTGTAAAGTCATGGCTTGAATTCTTTGTAGCTTGATAACAGGTTTGCAACATTAATTTATTTCTAAGAAATGATCGAGATGAGAATGTATAGTTTGATCATAATATAGATAAATGTTGCAAACCATATAGAGACAATATTGAGGGATTATCACATATGTATTCATCATTCAAGCAAGTACATTACCCACCTACAAGCTACTACAAAATCTCTTCATGAATACAATACAATGAAAGAGAAAGGTATTATGAGATAAGCATGAAGGAATGCAAATGGTACAAGACAATACAAATTATCCATGAATGGCTATTAAAGATCTGCAACACATACGATCTCTCTACGAAGACAAATGTATGTTTCAAATGCCACTTTGGGTAGATGCTAAAAGACTTCAGTAAATGCAGTATCCTGAAGTCAATTTCAGTCTGTGAAAGAATACATCTACCTGTCTATTTATAGCAGTGGCGAATGTATATATGAGTTAAAGACCACAATAAAACGCATGGAGAATACGACAAGTGAAAGCTCCTACGACCTAATACAGGAGACTCGTTAGTGCAATACGATCCACCTACAAAAAGCAAAGAGTAGTGCACGACAGTCTACCTGTACGAAGTAGCGAACAACTCTATTCAGAAGCTGCTATGCCACGCCACCGGATCCACAACACTCGTACTAGCGGACATAAGGCGTGTACAAGTTCTCAAATACAACGTTGTGTACTCAAAAGGATATTTATCTGCACAACTACAAATACTTCAATACTCCTGCACATGCACTATAAATTGTATACACATAGGTACACTAAAAGGGGTAAAAAATAATTATAAAACCCGCATGGGCCCCGACGAGCGTGTTATTGGTACACACGTGACGTCTAGGGATGCTGCGCGGATTATTAAATTTAAACCTGATCCTCCTTAACAAGTAAAAGGAGTTGACAGGGTTCAATTATAAAACGCCCCTAAACACCCGCATGGGCCCCGGCGAGCGTGTTATTGGTATACACGTGACGTCTAGGGATGCTGCGCGGGTTGACAAGTGAATTCAGGTTCGAAACCGATCCTTCTATATGGGTCAATAGAAATCGACAGGGTTCGAACCAACAAACAAATATACGGTTGTGGTGACCGTCATATTTGTCTTAATACATTCATATTAGGTCTTCAAGGCCTATAATAATGAGAATTCACTATCAAGGGCATAAAGCTTACGAAACCCGATCCTCGATCATTAGTTTGGTCGAGTTGACATGATTCAATCAACAAAAGAAAAATGACCTCAAACACCCCGATGATGGCCGTGTTGAATGCATATCTCAACCGGAGGGGTTCCCAAATATTTTTAAATGTCTCCCAAATATTCAAAGTACATTTCAAATATTTCATAGCTCCACAAAATCCGAAACTCCAAAAAACCAAAATTCCAAAACTCAAAATATTTAAAATTGAAATTAAATCCATCAATCACTTAAAGCAAAATCCATCCATCCTCCGCAACAGTTTGCCGGGGTGAACAATTTAAAATTTATTTCAGCTCACAAAGAGCTAATGTCTAGTCAAAAATATCACTAGGATCAATTCTCAAATAATCTCTTGCCAGTAAGGACGTGGTACGTGTCCTCTAACCGGCAGTTTCGCCGCCAAATGGCACTGCAGGTAAACGGTTATGATCCGGGGCCCTCTGAACCGAGTGGTTTTGCCGCCAAATGGCACCACGAAATACCGGTTATAGTCAGCGCCGTTACGTTCCTTATTGGCATCAAATCCTTGAGATATGAATCAATATGATATGATTGATATGGCACAAAGCCCTCTGTTAGCTAAGGTATATTTAAATTTGTCCCCTTAGGCAAATATCCATCCCAGGTCTACAAGGTCCCCTTGGACGAAGCAACCCATGGCTGCCGACAAGGATCCTTCTGTCAGGTTGGATCGACTACCTCCTCTGACTAAGTAGACCAGGGACCACGATGGCCCGGGACAACGGAACCATGGGATCTTGATTGGGTCTATCATCCATTCCCCCACCATCCGCTTTAAGTACAAGATGGTGAAATTTCTATTTTAAATATGAAATCTCCAAATCTTTCAATACTCCAAATTCTCAAATCCTCCAAATTTCTCAAACCCGTGCTGCTACTATATGCCAGATAATACGTATTCTATACATATCTGATTGACGACTAGCCTTAATCGAAAGTTCTCTCTCATGATTGAGAGGGGTAATTAACTATAGGGGCTTGCGCCTATAGGAAACCAAAACTCAGATCATAAAGTCCTCACAAAATGAGGGCGAAATCTCTGGGTAGTGACTTATCTACAAACTCATCTGCCTTCCAAAATTTACCTCGGAACTTAGTTCGTTAAAACTCCCTCGCCGAATAAGAAAAGCGAGTGGAGGCCGGGGCCGAATTTTCGGAGCCCACACCCTTGCACTTGCTTTTGATTTCGCAAGTCAATGTTGAAAAGCTACAGGAGAATATTTTATTGTAATTATCAGTAAAAGTATGGAATAAATAAACGAATGATGTTATAAGGAAATTTAAAAAAAAAAATACTTGAAAGTAAATATACCTTCTGGCATGGTATCTATGAGGCTTTTAGAACCTCCAATATGTTTGCAACTCTTTTTTCTAACAAGCTTATCATCTTCAGAATCTGAATCTGAAGAGTCATCGGAGGATGTAGATGCATCTTCTTTCCAAGAGGCCGGCCTTTTCATTTTGTGATGTTCCTGAAGAATAAACACAAAAAGGGCTTACATAATTAAGTTGTGTCACATCATTGTATTCGAAATGCTAAAAAGTTGTAAAGATAATATGACCAAACATGCCATGGACTAAATTATTAAAGCACAAGTTCCAAAATACTCCTGTAAATACTACTAAACGATCAGTAAATATTAAGAGCATCAAATTCTTTTCATTATGAGGTCACGAGTTCAAGTTATGAAATAGCCTTCTATTTGTAATGCATCTTCCATAATTTTGCCATGTGTGTATAGAGATTCAATTGTTCTTTTAAGTAGAAAAACAAAAAGCACTCCCCACAGATTCAACCTTTAGGATAAATCATAAGATAAAAACTAGCTGATGTTAATAATAATTATTATAATATTTTTTATGAATGTATGGCCTATGATCAAGCAATATAAAAAGATGAATGATATAAAATATTCTTAATAAAAAATATCAATTAGTTTTTTAGTATTGCTTAAATCAAAATCATTGAATTGTGCTAAATCACCTCAAGTCTATCATATTTTATCCTGGGCCTTTGATATTAATGTTATCTAGTCATCTAATCAGTTTATCTTCAACTCTTAATTGTGTATGCTCGAACTCCAGATCTTTTTCTATTATATTTTCTACAGTTAAAATTAAGCTTACGAGAAGAATAACTCTCTTTTATTAGGAGTTGATAGGAAGAAGATCCTATCTTATATATATATATACACACACACACAGAAAGTTTTTTGGTTATTGTCATATTGAGTTATTGATCTCCAATTTATGTTTTTTTTAGAGTACATTGGGACAAATATTAAAACTTATTTGCAGAGATTTTATTATTGATCAAGCATAGGTGTAAATTGGTCTTGTGCTAGAATTGATGCTAAAATGTTATTTTTGAAGATTCAAATAACTAGCTTTAGATTTAATATTCACTTATGCAATTAAAAAAAATGGTCATTATGTTTGAGAAGCCACCAATAGTTGTCCTAAGCTCAGTTGAGAATGATTCAAAGTTGATGTCAGGTCGATCGTCAATCATTGAGCTTATGAAAAAATTATGAAATGAGTTCAAATTGAAATTTTCTTGTTTAGGGAATTCCTTGGAAGTGCAATGCGACGATGCAACCTGATTATAGTAACAAGTGTTTGTTTTAATATCACTTTGTAACTGAGATGCCAGAGGAGAAAAGTGGCAAGGATGCTACTTGCAAGTGATGCACCACTACTTAATCTAATTTTACTGAAACATGGGCCAGGGTATATTGTCTAAAACTAAGATTAGATCAACTACATTGAATTTGGGTACTCAAAATGGAAAAGAGAGTTAATTGAGATATTGACAAGGATTAGAAAATGAATAAATATTAATAGTTTGCAAGAATTAAATGTAAAAGGGAAGAGAACTAAGGACATTGAGAAATTTATAAGTATTTTATGTTGGAAAGGCTGAAAATAGGAATGTGGAAGGGATGGGATTGGATAGAGAATTAAATATAAAATTAATGAGGTGAATATGGTTAGTGATAACTAGGGGTGAGAATTATTTGGTTAAACCCTAAGAACTTAACCAAACCTATCTTATTTGATTGGTTCAATTCAATTATTAAAGTATTCATTTGGTTATTGGTTGTAATTTTGACTTTTTCTATTGGTTTTTAGTCGGTTTTTATTTTATATAATTGATCTTAAGCTAACTTATTCAATTATTAAATAATAACATCAATGAATTATTAATAAATAATTGAAAATAAATGATTGATTTGAAGATCAAAGTGGATATTTTTTATTTCAAATGGCAAAATTATAAATTTAGTTACATGGTATTCCTCTTACTACATATTAATTAAACTAATGATAATTAGATTTATTGTTAAAATTAATTATATTTCGGTTCATCTATAACTGAACTGAACTGAACTTAGGACAACTATTAAAGATTAGAGAGAGTCGCCATAGATGGTTTGGTCACATAAAACGTCGGTCTTTTGATGACCCGGATAGGAGAGTAGATGAATTTGATTTGGCCTATGTTAAGAGAGGTAGACGTAGACCTAAAAAGATTTGGTTATAAAATATTAGAAATGACATATTTTTTATTAGATTTAAGTGAGAATTTGACTCTTAATAGGACACGATTGAGAAAAAATATTCATTTAGCCAACCACACGTACTGGGATAAAGGCATGTTGTTGTTGTTTTTGTTGTATAACTGAACTGAACTGATTGAACTTAATTCTTATTCAGTTCAATTCAATTTGAAAACTACTTTGGTCGGTTCAGTTTACCAAATTTTAGATCCAAAATCAATTGATTTAGCTAATTTGTAAACCAAGCAGATCAAACCAACCAAATGTGCATTTGATCTTTATTTCCTAGCAAAAATGTGTGTAGCTCTCCTGCAGAACTCAGAGAGATAAATGGAGAATCGGGATTCATAAAGCCAACCCCAAATAGCTGGCATAAAGTTAAATGAGCGTTGCAACTTTTGACAATGGAATTGTTAAATCTTATCTAGTTTTCTTAGATATATTCACTTTACATCAGTTGCACATAGTAAAATAAGAATTATAGAGTTTTTATATGTAAATGTGTTTACAAAAATAGATATTTGCTCACACACAAACCATATAGGTGAAAGAGAGCATAAATGCAAGTTGAATTATTATCTCAACCAAAAGCCCGACTTGAACCACCAGGAAGAAAAAAAAATCTTCAATTTTCTAGATGAGCAGGAAAACTAAAATTCAGAAAGTAACAAGAAAAAGAGACAAGATTTTAACATACGTAAGAAATTAGTAAGAAGTTCAAAAATGAGTACCGATGAAATGAAACCCTAAAATTGAAATTATCCCAGATCGCCAAATGCCCCTCGAAGACACTGCAGCACCGTTTTTTAACGATTCCCGGTACTTAGATTAGTAAGGTTGAAGACGAATGCGATCCCGCGCGAGCTTACTTCTCTTCCCTGGCTTCTTTCGTCGTTCACAAGCTCGTTCGGTAATTAGATGGCAAAAAACTAAAATTTGCATCTATGGATTTTTCTTTTATCGCTTCATGGTTTATTTTAAGCAGAATATAAATATTAAAAATAATTCAAATATATATTACTATTATTAAATAAATTCAATAATTTTGATATTAAGCTGCTTTCAAATTTATGATGAAAATCCTGAGCCAATATATTTCTCTACCAGTAAAATGCCCGTGCAGACTAAAAATTTACAAATAAAAAATATTAAATAAATTTTAATTATAATGAAAAAATTTTATTATTATAAAAAATTATAATCATTGATAAGTTTTATATGATTAGGTAAATATCTTTATATGGCATGTATTTTCTATTATTCATGAATAGTGTTGATAGTAAATTATGTTTATTATTAAATAATTTTAAAATCAACTTACTAATGAGAAAGTTGGTAATATAATAAATTTGATAAGAGTAAACTTTATTTATGATTTTTTTTATGATGATTATAATCAATATGATACATTATTCTCTTTATATAAGACAAGTTTTGAAAATGTTTATCTTTTATCCCAAAAATTTATATTTAAAATTTAAAAATAAAAAAAAAGTTTATAAATTTTAATTTTTATAATAGAGCAACAATATATCTATACACCAATAAATATTCCAATAAGGCAAAAATTATTATAATCATAAATTTCATAATTTATAGCCCTTAAAAAAATGGATTAATTTTAAAATTTTTATGTTTAAACTTTTAGAGAGAAAAATAAATTGTGTTTGCATATTTTTTTTAAGAAATAAAAATTTTAATTAAAAATTATTTGGTTGTTAGGTAGTAGAATTTAAGCAGTTTAATATCATTGTCGTTTCACATTCCTTCGATTGGATGTCAGAATGTTATGATCTGAAATATGAAAAATTGCAAATAGAGTTGTTAATTTTAAGTGATATTAATAATAATGATGTAGTGATGGAAAATTTGGAAATTAGAAGCTCTTATTGAAATCTTATGCCCTTATTCAGAAATGACTTTGATAATGAAGTTCTAAAAATATCTATCAAATAAAACATTTTGCATCATCTACAAATTTGTATATTTATTTAGAAGATAAATAGTTGATTGGTGTTTACATTACATTGGTAATGATAAACATGTCTATGTAGATCGTCTTGTTCTGTTTGTTGGAAAGTTTTAGTACCAACTAAGAGGTTAAATATTGAATATGTGAAAAATATTTAATTAAAATAAATGTACAAAAAAAAAACCATGTAAATTCTCAAATTATTAACAATTTATAACACAATCATCACAAGTAATTAGTTAAAATTGTATTTATTGTTGTAGTAGTTGATATATCAACTCAATATTATTAACTATTAAAAAAGAATAATAGTCAGACAGTTGCCGCAATCCAGGTGTTGGAAACAAAGGGCAAAGTCACATGCATAAAATGTCAAACATGCTTAAGGCATCTGCAAACCAAAATAAGTTAAAAGACAAAGCAGTCGAATAACACCGCCAAAACAACAAGCTTCAAATAGCAATGAACAAAAGCTGAATCAAGTAAAACCATGGCAAACCCAACAGTGAACACAAACTAATAATCAAATAAACATGCACATGAATGCAATGAGCAAATCCCATTTTCTATAGGGATCAATGTCATAGGCATGTTTAGACAAAAAAAAACATAAAACTCAAAAAATGAAAGTATCAAAGTAAGAAAAGTCAACAATAAAATCAAACAAAAAATGCAGATTTGCATCATATAACATCGGGAAACTACTAATTTTAAAGACAAAATGAATAGCGCCAAAAGTGCCATGAATGATATGTCATTTTTGTACCATTATTTAGAATAGAAAGACATTAGTTGATTAAAATTATTACAGTTCTTTTCAATTGTATTAATTTTCATGTAATTATCTAACAGTGTTACAGCAACATCATTTACAAATGTACATTGCATTGGTCCTTTGACAATCCACCTTCCATACTCTCATAAATCTATCTTGGCCCACACTTACTAAGTACCCTCCATCAGAGGTAATTTTCATGATAAAAATGGAACCATGATGGGCCACATAATATAATATATCGCATTTAAAATTTTAATGTGAAAAAAAAATAGTTATGTTAATCTATGCAAAATGATTACTTTGTGACATGGATTGAAAAAATTAGAGATCACTATCTCTAATAAGACATGAGTTACCGCAAAACAAACTTGTTTATTTTTTTTTTTCAAATAATCAAAATCCATGCAAACTAAAAGTAGCAAACATTTCATGGCTAAATTTTTAAGAAAATACAATCAAGGGTGACTGATGAAAAAACTGCCATACAAAATATTATAGTAAACCAGCATTTATACATAAGAATAGCTAAGGAGCTCACAATAGTGTTCTAGAAGTAAAAGACGATCATCACAAAATTATACAGGATTATTTCACAATATCTACTCAAATGTTAAAGGGATAAGGAGTTGGGGGACAAGGCAACAGAATTCCTAATGATTAACTTGACAATGGTAAGTTACACATGTTTTTATTTCTAGAGAAGATACCATTAGTTCTGTTATTTACAGGAAAATAAATATGATTAATAACTTATCAAAATTTTATCCAAGCTAATTTATTTAAGAAAATTTAAAACCCTCACCTCTACTAAGTTCAGATTAAATTTATCCAATTATTTTGAGGTTCGTACTCCCAATTTAAAATTAAAGTTATTTTATTTCCACAAAAGCTATCATTTTTTGTTAATTGAATGAGTTTTAGAGAAACAAAAAATGAATAATCAGTTTAAAGAGACTGCAAACACTTACCTCTACTATAGAACCAATTACTCTTACCCAAGCTAAAATTTAAGCCCAAAACAAATAGATACTTCAAAAATTTTAATTCCTGACCCGTAGTTGTTTAAGGTTTATGAAAGACTTACGCTTCAAATAAGCATCAAACCAGTTCCCCGTAACACCTTCAATGGAATCATCAATAGGCAAGACATGAACACGATTTCCATAATTGACATCCGAGCATTGATGAACAGAAACCACATTACCAAGCTTCACCCTAAGGTTGGACCTCACAACCTTATTAATTCTAATCTTAGGCTCTTCACAAGTTTCATCAGCAAGTGTAATGCAAATTGTATCTCTTCACTTTTTCCCCTGAAATACAAACAAACATAAGTTAAATTTTTAATAAAATGGATATATATATATATATAAGCTAAAAATGTCAGAAATCATGTTAATTTCTGCAATGAATTAAGTAAAAGATTTTTCCAACCGATAATTTCTGATATGAAGTAAGAAAATTCCAGCGAAATATAAATCAGCAATGAGACTATAAAATCTGTCAGAAATAAACTCTCTCTCCCTCTCTGTCATAATTGTCATATTATATATTTTTTTTCAAACATTAATTTGTATTAAAATTGCTAAGTTTTAATACATTTTGCGAAGATTATATTTTAATTGCTAAGTATCCCCAAGACATAAGCAAACAAATAAGATTCACATTAAGAAAATATCAACTTGAAACAAGTCGTAAGCAACAGTTAATTATTGAAAAAAAAATGAAAACTTAAAATTTATGGGCACAGATTTTAATGCAGATGGAGTAATGGCACCTTCAGTTTCTCGTACACTGATGACCTCTTCAATACAAGCAGAACTTCCAACGGCAATGTTTATGGAGCATAAAACAAACTCATTCTCTGATTTGTGATCTTTATCGTCATCTGACGAGAGAACAAGGAAGTCTCTCGGGTTTAAGAAGCATGAAACTCGACGGTGTCTTCGAAGACAAACCTGCTTCCACATCTGGATCCGAAAACATTTTGTAAACCACTGGTAGGCTGTTGAGCTAATTCAGCTACACCTAAATGGATGCTATTTTCAAGTTTATAAAATATTTTTCTCCTATCTAAACATTTAGAATAACATCACAAATTTTTTTCTTGTAACAAAAATAAACCCTCAACCTTTTTCATCCGGGCTTGGGACCGGCATAGGCGGTTTTAAAAATATTTTTTTTTTTTAATGTTATCTCAAGCATTATATCACAAAATAAATATATCAACACAAATTTTAATAAACATAAGGTAAACACAAAAATATAAAATATATCTATAAAATTAAAAATCTTCAAAAAATAAATTTAGAGCTTCATATAAATAATGCATGGAAAGTAGATGATTGTTCTCTCTCTTCTCAAGTTCAATGAATAATAAGAACATGGAGGTAGATTTTAAAGGGCATTGAGGGACTCGATATTATTTAATACATGTTCGTTTCCTTTGAAGAAAGAAAGTCTCTAAACTTTGTTGAATCTTTGATTGCTATTGTCTGAAGCAAGCAGTAACGTCTTTCATGCAAAACTAATTGCAGCTACCACAACCATTTATAAAATTCCATCTCTTAGACAAGTAAAACTTTTAATAAATATATTTAAGAGTAAAATACACAAATGTCATGAAAAATTAGCACTTAATGCAAAGCTCTAATAGGAATGAATGGAGCCCCAATCATAAAGCCAACACCATTAGATGGGATAAGGACAATGAAAACAATGATGAGCCATAGCAATCAGATAGTGCAGTTGGAGTAAGAAATGCAAGAAGAAGAAACAATAATAACAATAACTAAGTTATATTTTAAAAAGTTTAGTAGTAACTCAAATTTCAAGTTTGGCACAAAAATAATTGGTTGAAAATCAGAGCTTGTAATCTTACAAAGAAATAAATTATGGCACATGATGAAAGTTGTAATATTTTCAAAAAAAGCAACTAATTAAAAGCAACTAATTATAAAGAAATGATAGTTGGAGTTGAAAGAAATGTTAAAGGAAAAATAAACAAGCCATATCAAGTGTCAGTACGAAATATATATAGCAAATATGAATATTTTTTTTTAAACTTCCTCAATTTTGATTTTTTTATGTTGAAGTTCGCCAACTTCATTTGAATCCATCTTTATAGACTGAACTGTTAGTGAACGGAATGTTCGGCTCCCATAAATTTTATCTTGAGCCTTTACTAAGAATGTCATCTCCTTCTCAAGAATATTTTTGATGATGTTATTATAATCTTCTATCTTCGATGCCTACAAATTTTTTTTTTTAAGATAATGCATATATAAAATTGAATATAATTAAAATAATATACAAAATATATATTTACCTTGATTTTTTCTAATTCTATAACTGGCATACCAATTAATTGTTCTGCTTCATTATCAAATAACGTAAATATTGCTGTTGAACTATTATCTTCAACAGACAGTTTGATAAGATACCTGTACAAATCATGAAGAAATATATTAACCAAACTTATATAATAAAATTTAAATATGATAACATCATATGAATATTTTACCTCAAACTATATTGGACATTTTCGTTGGTACATTTAGTACATTGTACAATACCATCAATAATAGTAACTTTCGATTTGCAAGTATTACATGAATTGTACCATATACTTCCTTCCTGATTTAATCCTTTTGCAAAAACTCTTGTGTAATAGTGCTTTATCTGAAAGGTAATAAAAAATTTAAAAAAAAAATCATGATAAGAAATTACTAAATTAATTTATTACCTCTTCTGTTGAATGTTCGGATGTATTGATCTTTTGTAAACTTGTCATCAAATATGTATCAGAAGAAGATGACGTATATTGATGAATATTTTCTTTAGACCTATAGAATTAAATAATAAATAATTAAATAAAATACAAAGAAAATGAATAAATAATAATTAAACATAAATTAAAATATACCAATTTAGGATCTCTTTAATTTGATGCTGGTAAATTTGGATTAATTTCAATGGTCGTTGAGTTTGTTGTTGAGAGTATGAAACCTGATATTATGAAATGCAATTGAAATCAACATAATGTAATATATATATATATATATATAAAGATAAATATAGATGTACCATTAAAATATTTTCCGATGATGCCTTTTGTTAAAATGATTTTTTTTTCATTCCCTAATTCTTCAAGTTTTTTGCCTTCTACTGTCGCTAATGTTTCCCATAAAGTTAAAGTACACACTTCTGACCTATTATAAAATAAAGAAACAATATATGAGTTAAATATAATTAAAAATAAATCAACCAATATTATTTACCTTAAGTCAATAACTTGTAAATCTCGCTTGACAATTTTCTTTTTATCAACATTTATATAAATCATTCGTACTTCGTGAACTTTTATAACAAATAAGATGATATCTGTATGAATTTTAAAATATTAAAATTAAATATAACAAAATAATTGAAATAGTAAATAATGATAAAAGAAAGAAAAAATAATTAACTTACCTGATGGCAAATTTGGATTTCTCTTGATATCTTCAATTACTGATAAATTGATTTCTGGTGAATCTATAGTATCAGTGATAGAGAGTTGTATGTTTGATGTGTTGTTTAAAATTATCTCAAATTTGTCATTGACATTATAAAAATCTTTATTTATTTCTTTTATTTGTCCATTTGAGAAAACAAAAGTTTTTCCTGTTTGTAAAATGTCATGGAATCTATCAATTATTTCGTTGAACATGATAGCATATATTTTTGAACCCTGAAAATAAGATGAGAAAAAATATCATATTAGTTATCCAAATAAAATAAAATTACAACAAAAAAAGTTTATGTTCAAATTTAAATAAATATTTAAATTAAATTAAAATAAAAAAAATTACCTCCTTATCCATTAAAGTAAGTTTTTGGATCTTTCCTTGACCATATTTGAATGTTCGGACTATATCAATTTGAGTTAAGACAACAATAATACTCCAATAGCGTTGTTGAAGAGATAAATTCCTGATAAGACTTGATGCCTCCATTAATCCTTATCTGATATTAATAAAAAGAAAAAAATTGTTAGTAAAAAATAACAAATATGTTAATAATTGATTAATTTCAATTATTATATTAAAATAATAATAATATAACAATTAATTTAAATGAATGTTCATACCTTCTGATTGTTTGAAAGATTTGAAGATCTCTTTGTATACAATATTTTTTGTATAAGAACCTTGAGTTGAAGTATATTTATCTGGTATAATAAGCACTTTTGTTTGGCTCATTGATATACATCTTGATAATGCTACATATAATTGTCCATGAGAGAAAACATTATGAGGAAGATAAATACCAACATTCGGAATTGTCTGACCTTGTGACTTATTAATTGTCATTGCAAAACACAAACGTATTGGGAATTGTTTTCTCTGAAATTTGAATGGAAGAGCTTCATCATCACTTACGCACAATGGAATCCGAGGTATCATAACAATTTTGCCTGAGAATTGCCCCATTGAAATTCTTGCAACAACAACATTTTTTTAAATGATTTACATATCATCCGTGTTCCATTACACAAACCATTTGAAGGGTCTAAATTTCTTAATAACATTATTGGACAATTCTTCTTCAGAGTAAGACGGTGTGGAGGAAGTCCATTAGGTGTCAATGAGTTAAGAAATTCAACTTGATAAAGATTACTGCTATCATCAGTAACACTATCAAAACTGAAGTAAGTTACATCATCACCTGGAAAAATTTTAATAAGCTTCTGATTAAGCCTATCAACATACTCATTTTTTGTAGCTAGAATAGATCTTTCCATAATGTAATCTGAACATGTTGACTTATCTTGTAGAGATGGAAATATAACATTTATTAACAAATCTTCTGAAGTCTGATCATCAAAATAATCTATTATCATCTCATCTGGAATATGCACGAGGCCATCTTCATTTTCCTCTTCATCTCCATTTCCAATTCTAAGAATGAAATCACAAAATAATTGATCTGTCCTAGCTCGCATATTCTCTCTTAAACTGAAAACTTCCATATCTGACCATAAGTATGACTTAACCTTGCTATAGTTAATAGTCTCTAATCTTGATGCACATCTAACCACTGGCAATACTTGACGGAAGTCACCTCCAAATACAATCACTTTACCACCAAAATAAATAGAATTATTCATAATATCTTTCAAAGTCCTATCCAAATATTCAATAGCTGTTCGTTTAACCATAGGAGCCTCATCCCAAATTAAAATACTTGCTTTTTTAAGTAACTGAGCAAGTCCACTTTGTTTTTTAATTGAACACAAACTGGTCTCTGTTGAATTTATAGGTATCTTGAACCTTGAATGGGCTGTTCGACCTCCCGGCAATATTGAAGCAGCCACTCCCGATGTTGCTGTTGCAATCGCTAAGTGTCCATTATTTCTTAAAGTTGCAAGCAATGCACGATACAAATATGTTTTACCTGTCCCTCCAGGCCCATCTATAAAAAACATGCCACTCTGTTTCTTATCGACACGATTTATAATTTCTTGGTATGCGTTCCTCTGATCTATATTAAGAGTGAGTACCATATCTATATCTTCAACAGGAGTAATAACATGTCGCTCTTCAAATATTTCTCTATTATGAAGTTCATCATTATAATCAATAAAGTCCTCTTCAACAGGTGGCAATTTTGGCAAGTCGAAATCATCAATAGTCCTCCCCATTCTCTCGAGATATGTATTTATATCTAATAATGTTTTTGGGATGCATTCATTAGAAGAAATTTCCTTATTTGTCTGATAGTCATGAGACAAATCCATGTAGTAATCATTCCATAATTGGAGAACGTTAGTTGGCTCGCAGTAAATAAGAAGAATAGAAAATAATTGTCGTAGTGCACTTGGCATTTGATAATTGGACGCATCATCTAAACAATATGATATATAATGATCTGTTTCTAGGAGACCATGCTTCTCCGCAGCTTCTTTGAAAGTAGAACATTGATTTCCATGAACTTGTAATAAATCAGAGAATGAGGTTGATCCATATACATGATTTAATAAAATTCTGAGATAATATCTTTCACCATCTGATGGATTTGTTGTGTTTATACGAGCTATTTGATCATATCTTTGTCTTCGCTTCCATATTTTTTTTGTTTTATCCCACACATATTTTTCAGGAATTTCTCTATAAAGGTATTTCTTTGCCTCTGAATCACTTTTATTCAGATGAAAAAACTCGGTCAACATAGATTTTTTTCCAGCATTTCTTTTTAAGATATCAACCAAATTTTGATTGTCTTTATAATAAACGGATTGCTGATCTTCTAAATGTAGTTGTAAATTACACACTGATGGATCCATCTCATTTAAGTCAAATTCAAATATTCTCCATAATGCTTCTGGTGCTGATACCCATCTGCCATCTTGATATTGCTGAATCTCATCAAAAGGTTGTTCTCCATTTTTTTGTGAAATTGATACTGAAATCTTATCATGCCCCTTGTAAATATATTTATAAATATATTTTACTGCTTTAATACCATAACATATCTCAACATTTATATGACAATTATATCTAGATAATAAATATGGATAATAAGGAATAACCCAACGATTATCCAAATATTTATTTCTGACTTTTGCTTGTTGACCATCATTTCTTCTCCGATAAATTGGATATGAGTCATCTCCAACTATAGTTTGGCTTGAGAAAGATCTGGGATATTTATTCTTACATAATCCTTTTTTCATACAAGCATTATTTTTGTTTAAGCTTCCACATGGACCATGCATCATATGCTTAACAACCAATTCGTGTAGCCTCTTATATTTTGAAGGATCAGGTAATTCTGCAGATACAATTCTATCAAACTGTACTGTAATTGTTATCTTAAATGCAGTCTTCAAGATAATTAAGAAATGAGCATGTGGAAGCCATCTTTTCTGAAATTCTATAACATATACATGAGCAGCTACACCTCCAAAAATAGATTTCTTGAATAACTGATCCTTTAAATCTTGTAATTTAGACCTAAATATACGCGTTGTTAGGTCAGGTCGATCCTGTGCCATTTGACCAGGCTTTAACTCATTTTGAATTTCTTTCCAATCAGGATTACATGTCATTGTTATGAATAAGTCTGGTTTTCCAAAGCGTTGACATAGAGCCATTGCATCTAAATATCTTCGCCTCATATCACGAGGTCCGCCAATAAATGATGGTGGAAGTATAACTTTTTGTCCAGTATTATTAGTTAGTGTTTCTCCAGCTGCTACACTATCGATAATCCCTTTATATAAATCAGATCGTATTGTCTGTTGATTTTGGCGGAAAAAATCTAGTCGGCTTATTTCAATCTTCACATACATATCAACAACATATTGATGAAGTAATCATCCAGCATACAAAATAACTGATTTATCATTCTCTCGAATTTGAAGTTTGTAACTATAATATTCCCTGCATGAAACTCTTTTTTTTGATGACTTCTTAAGGCCTGCAAATTTTAAAAATTAAAAAACATTAATTGATATTTAAATAATTCTATCTACATTATATATTAAAATAATACACTTAATAACATACCATTTTCTTCTTGGTTAAATAGCTCTTCCTCTATTAAGGACGACCTTATAGTTTGAACTGGAGTTTGTTCATTTATTCTTTCAAACTTAGAAGTTCGATTTATGTTTTGATGCCATCCAACCTCTCCATTTGGAAATAGAATAGGATATTGTAAAGGGTCGTAACATCCAAAATAATGCTTGATCTTTCGATATGTTCCTGAATGTGAAGTTAATATGATATCACGTTCAATAAAATCTGTGCTCTTGCCCTCAATCCATATTGCTGTTACTTGTGACATAGTTGGAGCATTATAAACTCTTTGATCTACTCTTACATCAGATCTAATATGTATTTGAAGGTTTTCCAATATACCTCTATTACTTAAAGATCTGAAGAATTGAGCGTACGGATTTCCAGAAAGTATGTCCATTAATTTCTTTACTAATCCCTCTGAAAGATTTAAATCTTCAAGAACATTCAATCGATTCTTTGTTTCAGCATCAGTATCATAAATATATAATTGAAAGTAGCATGGACCATTTGAGCTTTTTGTAATTGGAGGTAAACTATGATAGATTTGTCCTTGTGCTCTAAATGTATAAATCCCTTGTCTTGCATTTGCTAAATTGTTATCTATATGAGCTCCGAAGGATGTGAATGCGAATATACTGTTATATGCTCTAATCTTACTTCTGAATTCATTCGAATTAGATGAATAAGAAGTAAATAATTCATAAAGTTCTTCATTAACTTTTGTCGGAGCAAGCTGAACTTCACCATTATAACAACAAAAGGTTGGTGGCTCGAATTGAAATATCTTTGCATTACAGTAAATGCATGAACGTGGGTGTTCGAGAAAATGTAATTCTGACATACTTGATTCATAATCTATAATAACATCGTTCATGGTTGATACTTCAATATCTGTGCGTTCAAAGATAAAATATATTAAACATTCAGAACTATGAAATCGATATAAGATAATTATTGAAGTTTGATAAAAATTAACCTGTAGAATTTGACGATGATGGCAAACAAGCAATTTCTAAATTAGAAAATTGCTTTCTCCTTTTTTTAGCTAAATTGTTAGCTTGAATTTTTGTCCGTTTTTTGTCAGCAGACAGTTTAGCATATCTTTGCTTGTCATAATCTTTTTTTCTTTGATCTTCCATAAAAATATATATCTAAAATATTTGTCAACAATATTAATAGATATCCATAATTGTAAAAAAAATATATAAATAAAATGAAAATGACTCATCAACATTCGTTGGAATGGGACAACTTCATAGTTTGCAAATTTAGAAAATTAAAGAAAAAAAAAATCAATCGGTTATTATAAGCTTAACAATAAGAGGAGTTCATGTAGATAGGACTAAGTATTCACAGTAAAATAATATAAAGCAAAACAAACAATAATCATATTTAAAAGTCAAACCTAAATAAGATTTAACATAAATTATACTATCAGCCATTTTGATTTTTTAATAAATGAAGAAAAAAATTATAATGTGAATAGACAATAAAGTGCACAATAAAATAAAAAAAATTATTACATAAAAAATCAATAATAAATTGAAAGTAAATAGCCATAATCATTTAGGGAAAAATAAATAAATAAAATAATCAAGAATGACTAACCTTCAAATAGAAGTCTTAATTCAGACAAATTTATATTGAAGAAATCAGATTATTGGAATAAACGATAAATTAAACGATGTTAATGACCGTTCGTCTTCCACAAATATCCTAAGTAGCATGCAATCTGCAGTAATGAAAAATACATGGGTAAATAAACCAACATTCAAGAAAATAAAGAAAAGAACCTTCTCAATTTAATGACAAACCACTAATAAATAAGTGTGTAATAAGAATATGATATAAGAATAGATAACATGGTGCAAAAAATATATTATGTCAACTAAGAAAGTAAGATTGCAGGTTTTGCATGGCACACCATACACATATTATATTATGATACATCCTCCAATTCCCAGAAGGTGCAAAGATATTCCAACCTTAGTATGGAAATTCATAGCATGAAACAAGAATGTATCACTAATAAAAGATCAAAGCATGCTGAATGTGAAGTTAATATGATCAACAAATAACTTTCCATAGTGTTGGATGAAATTATAATATTAAACTAAACTTATTTATTTCATTATAATGCTCCAAATAAGATGCAGTTTTTGTTACTTCAAATGTAATTGTTTATTTAAAATTTCTCAAACTACAATTATTAACTTGGTTGCTAGTCATATATTTTGGTGCAAGATTGCTTCAAAGTTAAGCAATTCCAAACTACTAAAACCTGTAAGCTTGAAGTTCGTAATCAAGTTCTGAATGATATTGTTTCATTTGGTTTGAAAGATCGAGATGCATAAATTTCCATAGTGTTGGATGAAATTATAATATTAAACTAAACTTATTTATTTCATTATAATGCTCCAAATAAGATGCAATTTTTGTTACTTCAATTGTAGTTGTTTATTTAAAATTTCTCAAACTAAAATTATTAACTTGGTTGCTAGTCATATATTTTGGTGCATAACTCTAAAATTCATTCAAGCGACTCGTTTTGGTATACACAGGAAAATAATATAATTGCTTGGACTCACTTTAGATCCACATTCATAATTATATAAATCCTTAAATTTTTAAAATAATAAACAAATAATTGATTTGAGTTTAATTAAATTTAACAATTATTAATCCAAATAAATTTTAGAATATAGTCACACAAAACTTATTAAAATTTATTGCAATTCTACTTTGATCCAAACAATTTATTACTTGATGGAGAATATAATTTTTCAAAGCCAACGAATTGAAAACAGATAGTTTGCAATATAATGGTTACTGTCCACTACAAACTAATTTGAACAACTTAGAACTCACTTAGGACGTGATAATAATAATAATAATAAAGGTTCCAATCCTATGAGTATTTGGGAAATAGAGGGAAAGAAAGCAATTATACATTTTCATGCGAAGAAAAAAATTTAAAAGACCTTCCACCTGAAAGCTTAGTCCTACTTGTTGATAATTTTTCTCTATGTTGTTTGGTTTATCTTATCCCTATGCATCTTAAATTTGAAGCAAGTAACAAATTTATTCACTTCAAACATTTTGTTAAATGAAAACTCCCAAAACCTATAAAACTTCTTCAATTTGATGGTGGTGGTGAATATGTAAATAGTGTTTGTCAAAAAAAAAAAAATTCAAAATGGTGGCATTATACAGCAACTTAGCCATCCATATGCTCCCGAGTAAAATGGTATTGTTGAACATAAACATTCACTCTCCATCTAGATCATCTCACATATCTCTATCACTCTCCTTGACTAAACTTAAATATTAGAAATTTAAAAAATTATAAAACTAACCCTACAAAATAAATATCAGTATAATAAAGCATATATATATGTATATATATAATCATAGAAGGACTGGCACAAATTAGTGTCAAGCTATATTTTAGGCTCTGATGGACATATATCCTAACACTGACAAGCAATAATGAGTTATATTTTTATTTAATTTAACTGCTCCCTTTGGGCATGGTCGCATGCAAAGAAGATATTTCTATTCTAAGCACTTAAAGGCAAGTACCCACAACACATATTAAAGCAAACAAATAAACAAACAAAACACCAAATCAAATCATCACTTTATATCATACTATGCATAAAAAGAAATTTTCAAACTACAACCTAGCCCTAAAATTCCTAAAGAATGTGCCTATCACAGAAGCTACTAAGTAATAATGGTGAGAATGTCAATTTAATTAGATGCGTGATGTTTGAGTTTGAACTTGATTAGAAAATATGTAAATTTATTAACCATGGGTGAATTTCATTTAAATCATTAATGACTTCAATTCATTTATAACACATTTTAATAACTCAATAATTTCACTATTAGGCATTGGAAAGAATTCAAATTTTATTAACATAAACCACTCTGGAGTGCAATGCATCATCAATAGGGTCCTCAAACTTATGTCATAAAAAAGGCAAACAAACTATGGTGTTTTAAAGAATAAGAAGTTGGGGTAGCTGCCCCCCAATCCTGAATCTTAAGTTAAGGAAAGGGTGGTGTGAAATGTGCTAAGAGAATATAAAGAGCTCCACTATAGACTCTTTAGACAAAGTCTGATGACAAAAGGTTCAACCATAAATAATGGGTTTGATCCCATTCTTGACATCCTAGGCTTCCTTATGTCTATTGTCCCACAATTTTAAGAAACCATGAGAGTAAACTTGACCAAGTTTAAGGTGAGTCATGTCATTATTATTGTAAGAAAGGATAACCTAAAAGACCTTCATACACTTAACTTAGAAGACACTTACTCTATTATGATACAGCTCACAAGCTAAATTCATTACAATTACTCAGTATAAAGTGTATGAATGCGAAGTGTAGGACCAAATATCCGAAAACAAAGTTCAATGGAATACGGAGTTTCACCTCAAAAGGAACTTGGCCTTCTACAAATGAACTCGCCTCAAATAGGTGACTGCGATCTAAGAACTCATTCATTCAAGGGATAATACATATGAAGAGAGCAATGGGATGATCACCACTACAAGTGGTTGCTACCACCTTCAATTTGCCTAGTGTTGTCTATGACTCCATAGTGAGTATCAATTATCGAACTCATCGAGGTTATGCAGATGTTGACATCATTTTTGTATGATGTCTATAGGATTAAACAAGACTCGTACCTATTGATTGGTTGGCATTTCTCCCGGTGTCAATCATCTAGACTTCAATTTATGATTCAATCTAGACTTCAAATCAAACCTAGGCTTTAAATCAACCCAGAATTCAAATTAACTCATATCTTAAATCAAGCCAGATTTCAATTCATTGTCCAAACCATATTCCAGCTCAATATCAATCTAGGCTCCATTCAATCGAAACTCCATATCAATATCAATCCAAACCTGAAATCAATACAGAATTTAATCAATCAAAATTCAAACCTATCCAGACATTAAATCAATCCAGATTCAAATCTATCCAGACTTTAAATCTACATAGCCTTCAAATCAATCCAAACCTCAAATTAATCCAGGATTTAATCAATCAAACTTCAATTAATCCAAACGTTGGTCCAGTCTCCAGTTTAGCTTCAATCGTACCCAATCATTAATAACCACTTAATTGATTGAATCAAGCATCCAAATAGAAAATTTAAATAAAAGAACAATAAACTACAGGCAGGCCAATGTAATTTTTTAATGTTTTATAAAATAACTTTCTGATACAAACATTTCTAATTCGAAAATGTTTCAAATTTATTAAATAGATTGTAGAAACAAATATTAATTAATGAGAAATGAAATAATCAAGCATCAAAATTTGATTAACATTAGACATGTGGATATTACTATATTCAAAAAAACCATTTGCATAAGATTTATATCAGCAAGATCGTTGAAAAACAATTCGTCTTTCTTGAAAGTCATCAAATTCAAGTGACAGATATATGACCTCATAATATATTGAAAAACAATTCGTCATTTTTATCAGAAGAAAAAAAAAATGTAAAAGAGCTTCCACCTAAAAGCTTAGTCCTACTGTTTCCTGATGAATCAGGCAGAAACAAACGAAAGAAGCACTTTTCATCAAGGAGAGGGAGGGACAGAGAATGAGTAAGAGAGAGATGAAAGTGACAGACCACTGCCAGAAGATGAAAACCTACCCTATGTAGCAAATCTTTCAATGGTTTCATATTGATTAAAACAAAAACAGAGCGATCTAAGTATGTAGAGGGAGAGAGGAAGAGAAAATATAGGTGAGGGAGTATCAAATCAATATATCTGCAATAAAAAAATAAAATTTTCCTAATGAATCACAAATAAACAAAGCAAATAAAACTGTGGAGAGAGAGAGAGAGCTATTTCGTTCATGCAAACTTCAAGTAAATTTCAATTGCCTTTGAAGAATTCAGTAAGTCATTAATTAATACTATAAAGTAATGCATGACCTAAAGCATTTTACTGTGTCCTTCTTTTTTAATTATTTCTTAAAGTTTTAGTGAATTTCGGTTGCTATTAACTGTTACCTACAAATGTTGTTCTCATATCTATCCATTTTTGCCTCGGTTCTCATCTTCTCCCAACCTTTTTGCTCTGGGTTAGACCCACTTCGCCACAAGAGGTGATTTCACATTTATATATCTGCTTATGCTGATACATTCGCTACATGTTTGATCAATATGCATCTCATAGTATATTAGTTATGATCATTATTGAGTCTACTTAAGTAGTCATGTATTTTAGCATGCAATTCAAACCAAATTCCTTTCAAACTTGTCTAGCCAATTCATGCAGTTATTATCGACTACTATGGATTTTCACTTTGAATCAAGTAAGTTGACGCACTGCAAAAGTATTCAAGTATAGTATAGAGGAATCGGCCAAGGTTGTAACCCCTGTGAATTATCATTTATCTATTATTTTAAATTGCATGTTATATGTATCAAAGAAGCAAGACAGTTTATTCAAAAACAAGCAAACAACCAATCCTATTTGGTAGTAGGAATTAAAAAAAAAAGGGTGCAATAAAATATAACCTATGTAGCAATTTAAATTGTTAGGGTAGACATTCATAATTCTAATTAATTTAAATTGTTAGCAGGCATTAAAAAACTTTTACTGCTACTCATTTTGGTATACACAGCATAAAAAAATCATTGGTTGGAGTCACTTTAGATCCACATTCATAATTATATAAATCCTTAAATTTTGTAAAACAAGTCAAATAATTTATTTGTGTTTAATTAAATTTAACAATAATTACTACAAATAATTTTCAGAATATAATCACACATTACTTATTAAAATTTATTGCAATTCTACTTACATACATACAATTTATGAATGGATGGAGAAAATAATTTTTCTAAGGCAAGGAACTGAAGACAGATAGTTTGCAATATATTGGTTACCTTCAACTAAAATTAATTTTAACAACATACAACTCACTTAGGACGTGGTAATAATACTAATAATATAAATGTTTCGGTACTATGAGTATTGGGGAAATAGAGGGAAAGAAGGCAATTATCCATTCTCATCGGAAGAAAAAAATTTAAAAGACCTTCAACCTAAAAGCATATTCATACTTTTTCATGATGAACCAGATAGAAACAAAGAAAATAAGCACTTCTCATCAAGGAGAGGGAGACAGAGAAGATGAGTGAGGGAGACATAGACTGAGAGAACAGTGGAAGAAGATGAAAACCTTCCATATGCAGCAAATCTTTCAACGATTTCCTAATGATTAACACAGAGACAGAGCAAACTAAGTGTGTAGAGGGAGAGAGGAGGAGCAGATATATGTGAGAGAGAATTTCAAAACATTCTCTCTGCAACAAAAAATATTTTTTTCCTGACGAAATCACAAAGAAACAGAGCAAAAAAAATTGTGGAGAGAGATAGAGCTATTTCATTCATGCTAACTTCAAGAATAATTTGGTTGCCACTTATCCATTTTCATCGGAAGAAAAAAATATAAAAGACTTCAACCTAAAAGCTTGGTCTGTTTGTTTCATGACGAGCCGAACAGAAACAGACAAAAGAATCCATTTTCATCAAGGAGAGGGGTACATAGAGAATGAGTGATGGAGAGGTAGAGTGAGAGAACACTGGAAGCAGATGAAAATATTCCTATGCCAAATCTTTCAACGGTTTCCTAATGATTAACACAGAGACAAAGCATCCTAAGTGTGTAGAGGGTAAGAGGAAGAGCATATATAGGTGAGGGAGAATATCAAATCATTAATAAATAAAACAATGAAATCTTCGGATGGGAAAAAACAATGAAAGCTTTCTAATCCCTAAACTATGTCCAGTGCCCTTAGAATTTATGATGGCAATACTCCTACATCCTAACCTAATCCACATTAAAGACGGTAAAATTGGACAATTCGGTGCCCTTAGAACTTCTTTCCCGAAGAACATGGAAGATTAGAGGAATTAACTCAAGCAAAAATTTGTACAGCATAAAGAATAAAGTAAGGAGAATAGAAACACAATAAAAGATTAAAGGAGAACAACGATTAGAAGAAAACTTACATTTGGTTTAGAAATGACGATCTGTCAAAGGTGATGAACAAAATCAATACAGAACGAGCTGGAGAGCTTATCGGTCGAGCTGACTGGTGGGTTGATGCTTTTGGCGAGAGACAAAATTGGATGAGTTGTTGCGTTGGGCGAGTGCGAGATGAGAGAGCAGAAAGCGAAAGAAGTGAGAAGAAGAATTTGGGCTTTAAATCGGGAACCGTTCGGCCAGGCAAATGGTTCGTGTGGCATGTTGAATTGAAACGCCGGGGTATGGTAGCCGATGAAAGGGCGGATGGTGGAGTAATGGATAGAGATATGAATGCATGTGTTGGAGAATTTTTTCTCTTCATTACAATACATCAAGATGAGGTATCCGGAGAAGAAACGGCGAGGGGTTGCAATCGGAAGTGGAACGGGCGGATGATGTAGCAATTGAAACGCTCAAGACGCACATTAATTGGAAGTCGAGCGGTCACCCGGATGTGATAGAGAAAATATAGGGTTGTTATCCGGCTGAGGCAGGGGCAGAAGTTGAACCGAAACAATCGGTAAAAAAATATCAGTTAATAAAGCATTTATAATAGAATTTGATAAGGCATATATCAACGTGTCAGATTTATTTGAAATTTATAGATGAACGATTAGAATTTGCTAAGAGTGGAATCCCAAGCCACTTTTATATAGTAGTATAGATATACGGTCCATACAGAAGAAATCAAAAAACAGATTAGATTGCTCGGATCGATTCAACATTAAACTTGTAAAATGCGAATTTCATCAATCAAAATAACAAACTTCACATCCAATTGATGAACCGACAATTCATCGCTAATTATAAGAAATCGTCCAATTCAATAGAAGATCATGTAATCTCTATCAATATTTGATCCTTTCCACCCCCTTTGAAATTCAGCGTCAGTACAACCTTGGAAAAATAAGATCATTAACCTCTCCCCTTTAATTCCTTCTTCTTTTCCTATTTCCTCTTTTGCAAGTCATCTCTCTCACTTTTCCTTGGAAAGTGCTTCACTAAGAGTTTGACTTGAACTCTCTCACATTACCTACACGATGTAAGTGATAGCTCTCTCCTCCTTTGTATTCTTGCAATGGTCATTTCTCCTTCCTCTTGGATCCAACATTTTCTTAGTTGGCATTGCTATGACTAGATTCCACTGTAGAATGATTTGAAAATTTTTGCTTGGTTGAACTTGGTTGGCCAGGGAGAGTTTTCTTCCTCTTGGATTCAAAATTTCTTTTGTTTGGCTTTCCCAACTTGGCAATTGGCATTGTTGCGTCATGGAGTATTTGCGGCGATAGATAAATATAAAGTTTAACGTCTTAGCTTTGTACGAAGATCCAGCACGCATACAAATAAAAAAAGAGGGTTGAGTATTCATAGAATACACAAGAGTTTTTACGTGGAAATCCTTGAAAAGGGGGAAAAACCACATGGCCTGGTCAAATTTGAATGAATCAACTAGTATTTGCAGTAGATTACAAATGAGGCCCTTCTTTTGGAGAAGGCCTTGGCTTGATGTCACAAATGTACATCATATAGAGCGCATTACATTGTGGGAGTTACAATAATCAACATAGACATGTTTGTTTGGTCGGCAGGACCATAATCAATAGGATAGAGGTCGGAAAGATCACAGTAGGCGATAGAGGTCAGAAGGATCGTAGTCGGTAGGAGACAGAGGTCATAAAGACAGTTGTCTAACGAGGGAGGTCGGAAGGACCTTAATAGATGACGGAGGTCGGAAGGACCGTAGTCGGTAAGAGACTGGGGTTAAAAAAATTGTTCTCTGGTGATGATGTTCCAAAGGACTGTAGTAGGTGACGGAGGTCGGAAGGACCATAATCAACAAGAGATAAGGGCCAAAAATATTATTTTCTAGCGATGGAGGTCGGAGGACCGTAGTTTGCGACGAAGGTTGGAAAGATCGTGGTCGGAAAGAGACTGAGGTCAGAAAGACCATGGTAGTAGCGCAGTACTCCGATAGAACTCTAAGCGTTAGGTGGTGGTTCGATAGAAGTTCGGGCTGCAGGTGGTGGTCCGATAGAAGTCCGAGCATCAGGTGGTTGTCTGGAAGAAGTCTGGGCCTCATGTGGTGGTTTGGTAGAACCGGGTGTTAGGTGATGGTCCAGAATAACTCTGGGCTTTAGGTGGTGGTCTAGTAAAACTCCGAGCACAGGTGATGGTTTGGAAGAACTCCGGGAGTTAGCTGGTGGTCAGGCAAAACTCCATGCATCAGGTGGTGTTCTGATAGAACCCCAGGCATTAGGTGGTGGTCAGGCAGAAGTCTGGGTCTCACGTGGTGGTCCGACAAAAGTCTGGGCCTCAGATGGTGGTCCGGCAGAGCTCCTGGTGTCAGGTGGTGGTCTGACAGAACTTTGGGCATCAGGTGGTGGTTTGGCAAAAGTCTAGGCCTTAGGTGGTGGTTCCACAGAACTTTGGGCGTTAGGTGCTGGTCCGAAAAAACTCTGAGCGTCAGGTGGTGGTCCGAAAGAACTCAGGGTGTCATGTGGTGGTCTAACAGAAGTTAGGGCCTTATATGGTGGTTTGACAGAAGTTCGAGCCTCATGTGGTGGCCCAGAAGAAGTTCAAGCCTTAGGTGGTGGTCCGGTAGAAGTCCTGACCTCATGTGGTAGTCCGGCAGAAGTCTGGGCCTTAAGTGGTTGTTCGACAGAAGTCCGAGCGTTATGTGGTGGTCCGATAGAACTCCGGGCCTCAGGTGGTGGTCTTGAAGAACTTCGGGCATTAGGTGGTGGTCTGGCAGAACTTCGAGCCTCAGGTGGTGGTCTGGGAGAAGTTCGGGCCTCAGGTGGTGGTCTGGTAGAACTCCTGGCATTAGGTGGTGGTTCGGAAGAACTCTGAGCGTCAGGTGGTGGTCCAGAATAACTCCGGGTGGTGGTCGAGGAGGCAATGAAGCAAGAGCGATCTCCGACCTCTCTCCTTTTTCCTTAAGCTTAGGGGTTCCTTTTCAAGGGGAAGGGGGCTATATTTATAGATTTCATGGAGTGGCATGGCTCGTAAATAGGAGGAAGATCAAGAGTAAGTGGAGAGTGGTTTGAATGGACGGCCGATATTGAATCCCTTTATTGTGGACCGTTTGATGGACATTTGAATGTCTTGGTGATATCATAATTTAGTGATCTTAGGCTCGTTGGATTTGTCTCATTGAATCGCTCGATTCGACTATAAGCATGTCACTTTTGAAAACCATTTGGTAATCCAAATTATAGTTTGAACCTTCCAAATATGCTTCGGGTCTTTGATTTGGTACCATTTGGGCTCGGATTGAGTCAAATTTGGTGTCGTTGGGTTCGTATTTCCAAGATGTTCAGTTCGGCTGAGGTTTGCTGAAATTAGAGTTCAAATGCTCCCAAATTTAATTTTTAAAATTTTCAAATTGATTTTGCCTTGAGATTCGTGCCCGATCAAGATAATTTTTTGATGATGTATGAGACATATACTTAGAGAGAGAGAGAGAGAGAGAGAGCAATTTGATGCCAAATAATACAATAAATTTTCCTAATAAGGTAATGCATATATTATTGGAATGCTAGGTTGATATCTAAGTAATCCTAGGATGAATCATTGGAAAGTTGCTAAACAAGTCATTAGGTATTTACAAAGAATACAAGAATACATACTCACATATAAAAACCAAACTAATTGGTGATCATTGGATACTATGAGTTAGATTTTGCTAGATGCCAAGACAGATGGAGATCTACATCAAGCTATATTTACTTGTTTGATGGAGGAGTTATCTAACAACCCAAACTCTTAACTATCGAGATATTGTCCGCTTTAGCTTAAGAGCCTCACGTTTTTGTCCTACTTGTGTAACTTCCTATAAGGTCACTCATTCTAGAATTTTTTTTGGATGAGCACACTTAAATAGGGATTTTCTTGATGAAATTTCAACCATACACCAAAATATGCCTCGATATTTAAGAGTTAAACTTTTTTTTTTTTTTAACTTAAAGTGTTTCACAAACTATTTCTTAGAAAAGTAATAAGCAGACCCTTATAGCTTCTTCCACTATGACAACATAGTTTATAGTATATCATGAGGCATCCAATCATGTAACAGGCTTGCAAATTTTTATCATTGAGCTACACATTTTGGAAGATATTGACAAACCATTAAATTTATTTTATGACAATATGACAACATTGATGCATTCCAACAACATAAACTTGTCAAAATCAAAGCAAATGGACATCATACTCCTAGAGACTAAAGAAAGAGTTCAAAGTGGACAATTATATATAAAGCATATTGGTTCAAACTCTATGATTGCAACCACATACAAATTGGCTTCCACCCAACATCTTTTATAAGCGCATATAGGTGTTATATCATTTGATGATATGCTAGAGTTAGTGTTTTAATGCTATTTTAGATATTTTGCATTTATGGATTTTTTTTTTTTGCACAAATAAAAAATTTTGGAATTCAATTTATTTCACTCTTGATACGTCATCACAAAATTAGCTTGATCGGGCACGAATCTCGAGGACAAAGCTAGTTGGAAACTTCATAAATTAATTTTGGGAGCACCCAAACTCCGATTTCAGCGAGCGTATAGTCAAACTGAGCGTCTCGGAAATACAAACCCAACGACACCAAGATCAACCCAATATGAGCCCAAATGAATCCGAATCAAGGGCTCAAAGCACTATTGGAAGGTTCAAACCGCAATTTGAGTTACGAAACAGTCTCCGATTTTGAAGAGTTTATACGCGAATCGAATGGCTCGACGAGACGAATCCAACGAGCCCAAGATCTCCGACATCATTAAGGCCTTCAAATGCCCAACAAATGGTGCATGATCAAAGGATTCAATATCGGTCGTCCATTCAAAACACTCCCAATTCGCCCCTGATCTCACGCCTATTTACGGGCTATGCCACTCAAGAAAAACTATAAATAGAGCCCTCATTCTACACCAAAGGGACTCAAGTGAAGAGAGAGAAGAAGAACAGGAGAAAGGGGAAAAGGAGATTCCTCACCTCCTTGACCACCGCCGGAGCTCTTCCTGCCGCCTGAAGACGCCGGAACTCTGCCGGATTTTTGGGAAACGCCGGGAATTTGCAGAACTTTGTAACTTTGTGAGAAGTTGATTGTAAATTGATCGTCTTGATTTGAAAGACGGATCAACCTTTGTACTTCAAACAATACTAGTGGAACTTTGCAACTGGGCAAGGCCCCGTGGTTTTTTCCCTCCTTTGGGTTTTCCACGTAAAAACCTTGGTGTTCATTTTCTCTTTTCTGTTTGTGCGCGGAATACTCGTGCAACGCTAAGACAAATATTTCCTAACTCTACTGCCGCGTATATTCTAGCACGCAACAGTTTGGCGCCGTCTGTGGGAACGTGGTTCCCGACTGGGGGACAATTTATGCTCCAACCTCAAAAGATCATTCTACTGCTATTAATGCATCAATTTCATGGAGATCAAATTCAGACTGGGGGGCAACCTTGACTTTGATTTTAGTCAAGAAAATCCCTTCAAGAATTTCAAAACCAAGACGGTATATAAGGAAACTCCCTAAAAATGCAAGGAAGATTCTGATAAATTTCAAGCCACGTATAGTCTCTTACTGGACTTCTACCTCTTGGGCAAGATCTTAATATCGATCTCAAAAAGACAGTAACGGTCTAAAGATAGATATTTCCTCACATTTGATTCGGGATACACGCGGCGTCCGCCCCCTCCCAATCAAGGCAAAATCAATCCCAGAGGGATTCGATTCGACTTCTTTCACACAGGTTAACGTTGTCGAGTAAAGGCTCCGACATACAACCTCGGAAAGGTCTTACATCCTTGGTGGATTCTCTCGACCTCTTCCACACAGGTTAACGTCATCGAGCAAAGGCTCTGACATACAACCTCGGATAGGTCTTACATCCTTGGTGGATTCTCTCAACCTCTTCCACACAGGTTAACATCGTCGAGCAAAGGCTCCGACATACAACCTCAGAAAGGTCTCACATCCTTGGTGGATTCTCTTGACCTCTTCTATACAGGTTAACGTTATCGAGAAAAGGCTTCGACATATAACCTCGGAAAGGACTCACATCCTTGGTGGATTCTCTCGACCTCTTCCAAAAAGGTTAACGTCGTCGAGCAAAGGCTCCGACATACAACCTCGGAAAGGTCTCACATCCTTGGTGGATTCTCTCGACCTCTTCCACACAGGTTAACGTCGTCGAACAAAGGCTCCGACATACAACCTCGGAAAGGACTCACATCCTTGGTGGATTCTCTCGACCTCTTCCACACAGGTTAACATCGTCGAGCAAAGGCTCCGACATACAACCTCGGAAAGGTCTCACATCCTTGGTGGATTCTCTCGACCTCTTCCACACAGATTAACGGCGTCGAACAAAGGCTCCGACATACAATCTCAGAAAGGTCTTACATCCTTGGTGGATTCTATCGACCTCTTCTATACAGGTTAACGTCATCGAGAAAAGGCTCCGACATATAACCTCAAAAAGGTCTCACATCCTTGGTGGATTCTCTTGACCTATTCCACACAGGTTAACGTCATCGAGCAAAGGCTCTGACAAACAACCTCGGAAAGGTCTCACATCCTTGATGGATTCTCTCGATCTCTTCCACACAGGTTAACGTCATCGAGCAAAGGCTCCGACATAAAACCTCGGAAAGGTCTCACATCCTTGGAGGATTCTCTTGACCTCTTCCACATAGGTTAACGTCGTCGAGCAAAGGCTCCAAAATACAACCTCGGAAAGGTCTCACATCCTTGGTGGATTCTCTCGACTTCTTCCACACAGGTTAATGTCGTCGAGTAAAAGCTCCGACATACAACCTCAGAAAGGTTTCACATCATTGGTGGATTCTCTCGACCTCTTCCATATATGTTAACGTCGTCGAGTAAAAATTTCGACATACAACCTTGAATAGGTCTTACATCATTGGTGGATTCTCCTAACCTCATCCACACAGGTTAACGTCGTCGAGCAGGGCTCCGACATACAACCTCGGATAGGTCTTACATCCTTGGTGGATTATCTCGACCTCTTCCACACAGGTTAATGTCATCAAACAAATGTTCTGACATACAATCTCGGATAGAACTTCTACCCGACATCAAACTTCTCCCTGTCTTCAGATTTTTGCTCATCAGCGGACTCCTACTCGTCGTCGAACTTCTGCTCGTCGACGAACTTTCGTCGGTCTTCTACGCAACGTTGAACTTCTACAGGATGTTAGACTCCTACTCGTTGTCGGACTTCTGCTCGTTAATGAACTTTCATCGGTCTTCTACCCGACGTTGAACTTCTACCCGACGTCTAACTTCTACCCGATGTCAGACTTCTCCTTGTCATCGGACTTCTGCTCGTCAGCGGACTCCTACTCGTCGTCGGACTTCTGCTCATCGACAAACTTTCGTCGGTCTTCTACCCGACATTGAACTTCTACAGAACGTCGGACTCCTAGTCGTCGCCGGACTTCTACTCGTCGGTCTTCTACCCGACGTTGAACTTCTACCCAACGTCTAACTTCTACCCGACATCAGACTTCTCCTTATCATTGGACTTCTGCTCTTCAGCGGACTCATACTCGTCGTCGGACTTCTGCTCGTTAGCGGACTCCTACTCGTCGTCGGACTTCTGCTAGTCGATAAACTTTCGTCGGTCTTCTACCCAGCGTCAAACTTCTACCCGACGTCAGACTTCTCCTTGTCGTCGGACTTCTGCTCGTCAGCGAACTCCTACTCGTCGTCGGACTTCTGCTCGTCGACAAACTTTCGTCGGTCTTCTACCCGACGTTGAACTTCTACCCGACATCGAACTTCTCCTTATCGTCGGACTTCTATTCGTCAGCGGACTTCTACTCGTCGTCAGACTTCTACTTATCGACGAACTTTCGTCGGTCTCTTGCTCAACGTCGTACTTCTAAACAACGTTGGACTTCTATCGTACTTCTACTCACCATCGGAATTTTGACAGTCGATAGAATTTAGTCGGTCTACTGCCCGACGCCGTACTTCTACTCGTCGTCGGAATTCTGACCGTCGTCGGAATTCTGACCGTCGTCGGAATTTCATCGGTCTTCTGCCCGATGCCGTACTTCTACTCGTCGTCGGAATTCTGACCGTCATCAGAATTTCGTCGGTCTTCTGCCCGACGCCGTACTTCTACTCGTCGTTGGAATTCTGATCGTCGTCGAAATTTCGTCGGTCTTCTGCCCAATGCCGTATTTCTACCTGACGCTAGATTTCTGCAGTTCAACAGATCTCTCAAAAGCCTGGGAGAAGAAGGAAAAAATCTCGTAGGATTCTGCATGTGAGGAGGAGCGCTAATTCGAGCAGGGAAAAATTCTTTCTCGCAAATAACGGAAGCCTTAACCGTCAGTAAGCCGGAGGGAGAGGAAGAAATCCCGTAAGCTTCTGCACGCGAGGAGGGGCGCTAATTCGAGAGGAAAAAATTCCAACTCGCAAATAACGGAAGCCTCAACCGTCAGTAAGCCGGGGGAGAGGAAGAAATCCCATAGGCTTCTGCACGCGAGGAGGAGCGCTAATTCGAGCAGGAAAAATTTTCAATTCGCAAATAACGGAAGCCTCAACCGTTAGTAAGCCGGAGGGAGAGGAAGAAATCCCGTAAGCTTCTACACGCGAGGAGGGGCGCTAATTCGAGCAGGAAAAATCTCCAACTAGCAAATAACGTAAGCCTCAACCGTCAGTAAGCCGGAGGGAGAGGGAGAAATCCCATAACTCCTGCGCGCGAGGAGGGGCGCTAATTCGAGCAAGGAAAGTTTCTCACTCGAAAATAACGAAAGTCTCAGCCGTCAGAGAGCCAGAGGGAGAAAGAAAGAGAAGTTGCAAGTTTCCTAAAGGCCTAGGGGGCCTATTTATAGGTTTTGAAGAGAATATGAGGGAGTTATTGCCATTTTCGGAATTTTTTATTTTTCTAAAAAAATTCAGAATTTTTAGGAATTTTTTGGAAATTTTCTGGGCAAAAAATGGTCAAAAAATGCCTATTTTCGGTAAGTGGGACCCACCTAAGGCGGTGCAGCCAACCGGCCGCACGAAACGGCGCTGCCAGCTCGGCGATCCGCGAACACAGCCAGCGGATCGCGGCTGGCCACGGCCGCCAGCAGGCGCGGCAAGCCCCGCTGGTGCAGCCCAGTGCGGGCGCGGGCGCAACCCAGCTCGGGCGCAGTTTCATTTGCTTATAATAAAATATATTTTTATAAATAATGATTGAAATTTTGAAAAATTATTATTTGAATAATTGTAGCATTTAAGTTTCGTTTGGGACAACTTTTGAATTTGCTTTTCATATCATAATCATAATTTCTGTTTGGCAACTACTTTTTCAGATTTTCAAAAAAATTTTGTAATAGAAAATTGCTTTTTATAATATTTTTTTAAAAAATTATTTTCTCCACATCAACTTTATAATCACATTTATAAAAAGTTACATTCATCCCAAACTAACCCTAAGAACATCTCCAACTGAAAAACCCATTTTCCACTCCAAAATACAATAAAACTCAAAATGCAGTCATTCTTCTTCAATCGAACGTCATTTCTGCTTCTTTCGCGCGCTTCCTGCTAATATAACCATATTTGGAATGCTTTTCTCTCTTTCGCGCTTCTTCAGCAAATTCCGCAACAAATTTTTTGGGTGTATGTGAACAGTCCTACATCAATCTTGGCCTCGCACTGTTTACCTACCAGAATTTGACGTGCGATTTGGAGTTCCAATGAAACAAATGGCGGACGACATATGGTGATATGAACTTCGGTTGGAGATGGTCTAAGACTGCACTACCTTTAGGTCACAGTTCATTAAAACTTAAAACTTTGATGTGTGTGTATATATACACTTAAGTTCGAGAGATTATTGGGTTCGAATACCAAACATAACTTTCGTTCGGTATTCACAGTACTGAGCAGTTTCGAGCTCGATACTGCTTGATATTGCTCAGTACCGAGCCCAATACCGAATAAGAGGTGATGTGGCACATTACCTAATAATTTGCCCTAAAGTACTTCACACTGAAACTATAGAAGTACCATCAAGCTTTTGCAGGACTTGTATGAAACTGCAGCTTGTCAGTATGACTTCTAAAAGTGCTTATTGTAATATATCTATGCTAATAAACTAAGTAAACATGATGGCATTGTGAGCTAGCTTATAACATACATGCTTGACATGACATGAAAAGAGTTAAAGAAGGTACCTATTTAATTTTATTTTGTTTGCCATAGTTTTGAAGGAAGAGCTACCGTCTATGTATTGGTAGCTTTTTTTACTGAAGAAAGAGATGATGATTTCGGTTTTTCAGCTGAAATTGTACTGCTTTGAAGCCATAGTAGTTTCTAAAGATAGATTGGTAGCTATAGGGTTAGTTATTTTATTGTAGTAGTTATAAATGTTTGAATCTCAAATTTTTTTAAATGTTAATTATATTAGAATATTGATATTAATTAATTATTTAATTTCATAATAAATTATTTTTGTGCACTTAGTTTTTGTATTTATGTTTATTTTTATATTTTATTATAATTATAAATAATACTCATTTTTTATCTTTTGAAAGTCAATTTCAAAATACTTAAGGGGCAATTTCTAAATTAAATAAGATAAATGTCATATCTAACACACCTTAATGGACAGCTAAAAATTTCAATTAATATATCGAGATGAGTTTCATAAATATTATAAACCTAAAAGCTAGTAAATGGTTAGGCAACCATTCTTTCTGTACAAGCTGACGCCAGCCTGAGGCCCTGAGCTTATATTGATGAATGCACAGAGGTACATATTGGATTAACAAGAAAGATGTCGCAGGTACTGCATCCAATCCTTTCCTGCAGCTTATCAGTCAATGGCAGCATTAGAGCAGGCTGGCTTGCAAATGCATGAGCTAAGAGCCAATTGTTGATTTGGTATTACCAAGGTTGCTGAACACAAAATTAAATTTGTTTCCCAAAAAAAAAAAAAAAAAATCTCTCTTAAGTTGCAAATATGAGTAATCTTAATTTTTTTAGAATAACATTTTAACTTATATAAGACATTTTTAGGTCAATTTGATTTTTTTAATCCCCCTAAAATTAAAGATAATATTACTCAGCCAAAAAAATATTAATAGCCATTTTGTTTATAAAGATTACGATTTTTGTGTCGCTGCAAGATCTAATATGATTGAATTACCTATTTTAACCCTTCTCATCATATATCAGAGCTACTAATTAATATTCATATTAAAGTAAAGCAGTGAAAAGATATTTCATTTCATATAAATTTTTTTTTTTAGTTAAAACTCACAGTAGGGGCCTACGTGTTGATATAATTAAAACAGTTACATTAGTCCTTAAAACGGTTACAGAAGTCCTTAAAACGGTTACGTATTGATGTTCATTTCATATAAACATCAATATACATTTCTATCATAACAAAAAAATCATATACAATAGTCTTGATTATGAAACATTTCATTTCACTTATGACTACGAAAATACAAAAACAAGATTTGTAAATAAAAATAACCTCACTTCATAGGTTCATTACCTTTTTTCGGAAAAAAAATCACATAGTGAGCCAATAGCCTAGGAGGTTATCAAAACCTACAACTACAATCAATGCATGAAAATATAAGCAATATGTATGTATTCATTCAAATCATAAGACATGCGATGAATAATATCAATTTATATATATGCATCCAATGTAACTCAGTAACCAATGACCAATAATCATAGAAAAGATCAATATGAACAATATCAATGTTCCATCAATTGTCAATACATATTTATATCAATGTTCTATGCTATGTCATGTATATCAATGTGAATATTACAATGCATATCGTGTCATGTATTACATATATATAAGGCATTTTAGAATAATGACATAATATTTTCATCAAGTTATATATATGAGAATACGTAAAATTATAAAGACAATAAAAAAGAAGTTTTTCATTTTCGAATATATGCACCAAACTGTAATAGAAAATAAAATAAATACATAGGAGACTAAACATAGAATGTTAAACAATTACAATGATGATATATTTTCTTTAATTACATGCTAAACTTAATTGATTAGATTTTAAATTTTATTTGTCTTTTCATCACAAATTCTACTTACAATCACACTTGTTAAAATTATGATTAAATAATAAATTAATCACAATTTTTTTAAAAAATACAATGATAATAATTTAGTATTCATACTTTTTGATAAAATGTGATTATTAATGATGTGATTACAAATTTTTATCACTTTCTTATAAAAATGGCCACACTATTTATCATTTCTAAGCACACACTTTTAACATGAACATCTATAGTCACATTCCCAAAGAATTATGATTAAATTTTTTAGAAAGTATGACTAAAGACTCCTTTGCTCACATATATTTTTTAAGAAGATGTGACTAATAATATAATCTTAGCCACAATATCTAATATAGTTATATAGCTAAAAAGTGCTACAGTGGCCCTACTTATGTTGTTTGTACTCAATGATGTCCTTTTGGGCTGGAAAATTATGATTTATGCGTATGAGATTTGAAAATTGCTTTGTGCAAGTTCCAACATACCTAAGATCTGCATTAATTTCGTAGAAGATGAAAATATTTCACCAGCTCGTGATGTGAATGTAATGTTGAGCTCATGTACATCAGTAGGTGTAGGAAATAGGAATCAATGAGCTCTGATAATAGTGAACTATCTGATTATTCAACATCGCATCACCGGATGCCATCCACAGGAGAATCAGAATGCGTCACATCACCATTTTTTCTGATTCGCTTTCGAAGGTAATAATTTCTCTTTGCACAGACCATACAATTGGTCTCAACAATGAAAATTAATAGCCATATTTGAATTTAAGAAACTTGCATAAGGTTAGACTAACGTTTGGTTTGGGACAATTTTTGACAATTATTTTTTCGTTGCTTTCAAAAAACTTTTGAACTAGAAAATTGTCATAGAAAGCAGTAAGGAAACTATCTCAAACAAAGCCAAGGCTTCATTTGGTACAGCTTTTTTGTTGTTTTCTAAATTAATTTTTTAGTATAAAAATTTATTGTTCAAGAAATTTTTGTACTAAAAAAATACTTTAGAAAGCAATAAGAAAGCTAACCCAAACAAAACTTAAGCCAAATATATTGGGGCTATCACTATAGGGCTGATTTTGATTTGGAATATTGTAATTGAACCAATAATAATACTAATAATAATGTCAATTGGGTTGATTCAAATCTTAATAGAATAAAGCTCTATTTTAAATTATTAAGTTAAATTAAGCTCAATAACTTAGGGTTTATTTGGAATATATAGTTACAATATTGTAAATGTGGTTATAAAACTGTTGTGAGGTAAGTGATTTTTTTAAAAGCTACTATGTTTATCATAAATAAATATTTATTTAACAAAATGATAGTCGTTCTTTTAAAGCTAGCATATATTAACAACTATGATTGTAAAAACAGAAGCTCTCCACCTCAAAAATTTCATGAAAACAAGAAGAAAACCTTAATCAAACGAAATCATTATTAAAGTTTGAAAAGTAAAATAGCTAAAAAAAAAAAAAACTAGCCCAAATAGATCGTTAATCTCTAAACACCACTAAATGTAAAACTTAGATCTCTAGTGAGAGGAGGCAAAAAGATTTACCTAAATTTAGGAGATAAAATTTTTATTCCATACATAATTACAAGAAAAATGTGAAAATTAAACATTTATACCATTTACATATACATATGTACGTAAATAAAATATAAATCATGAGTGGCCTGTCACCTCAACTGGATCAAACTAAAGTCGAGCTAAAAAAGAACAAACAGTACAGTGGTCCTCATCAGCTCGAAGAAAGATGAAAAGTTGGAGAGATATACTGATCAGAGAAGTGATCAGAATAAGCCATGCATGAAAAGAAGAAAGTATATGGGTTCTTCATCAGTAGAGTTAGATCGACAATATACTATGTTCATACCTGTAGACAATGGTTAGATACCCAAAGGTACTTTGGAGACAGACATATTTGTCTTCAAATATCGATGTGAAGAGGTCTTAAAAAAGACAATGACGTGGGAGAAAAGACCAATTGTGGGGAATAGCTGCAGCACTATACAACACCCCCCTCCTCTCGTTATCCTCCCTAACCATCCCAGCAAAGCTGTTAAAAGACTCAAAGCTAAGATTTCCATGAGACTTCAAAGCTGAAAAGCAAAAGCAAGATATATAAGCTGTGAGAAAGAAGAGAGAGAGAGAACAGAGAGAGAGAACAGAGAGAACTGTAGAGAGGGAAAGAGAAAGACAGAGAGAGAACGAGCGAACAAAGATTTCAGCTTTGACTGCCCATTCTTTCATGATTTGTTCTCCTAGATTCAAGTCCTCAAGGATTAATAATTGATTATCCATTATAGGATGATTAGAATACATTAAAGAAATGTAATGGTGATTCTGATCGATGTGCGTGCATGCATAATGAGTTTTAACAGTCTTGGGAAGGTCTGATGAATTTTAAAATGAAAGGAATAAATCTTTTAAAACGAATGGAATAATATAGATTCTTTTAAAATTATCACTAAATATTCAAACTTAATCATGTTTTAAGAAAATGTGATTATAATATATAAATTATTTTTATTGCTATACTTTTATTTTTAATTATTTCATAATATCACTTTTTTAGAATATGACTAAACTAAATATTTTCATAGTGATTGAATTAATTATTATTTTAGTGCATTAATTGCTCCAATTTAATCCCTATACTATAAAATAAATCTAAAATGACTAAATTAGGATCAATTTTATATCACAATTATAATATTAAAGATTATTTTGCATTAATTTTTTATATTAATCAAGCAATTAAATTAGAGCAGTATGACCTTATGGAACTAAGGCTTCATTTGGGACAATTTTTTATTACTTTCTAAATAAGTTTTTAGTCTGAAAAAATCGCTTTAGAAAGCAGCAAGAAAGTTATCCCAAAGAAAACTAAATTGACCAACATACATATATATAATACTCTGTGAATTGTTTTGATATTTTTCTCATCATTATAGTAACAATTTCATAACCATTTTTAATTTATCATTAATAATCATTATATATATCACATTAAAAAAGAGAGACAAAAATTGTGATAATTCTTATATTAACAAAAATTATAATTATTATTTAGAGTTTTTATTATGATAATTTATGAATTGTATCTCTGTAGATAATTATGAGCAGAGAATTAATTTGCACCTTTTAATGGCTCGTACTCTCCTTTAACTAATGAATATTAGTTGATTGTTAACTAAAGCTTAGAGCATCATTAGATTAGGTTTATCAAGGGAATCTTCTTCTAGTTGCCATAAGTATGTAAATATAAGATGATTTTTAGGGTAATTAGAAGTGCACGCTTGGTACACTTCTCTAGGAAGCATGTGTAACAATGACGTCATTAGGGTTTTGTCCTTTTCTTGATGTTTGTGGAGGGTCAAGGTTTCATTTTGTCACTTTACCTTTTAAGAAAAATCATATTTGCATGTGGGGGTGGCACTCTAATTAAAATTAATTTCATGGAGTTAAAAGAGTACTTTTATTTGTATAGGATAGATTAGTTTTTTATCTTAGATAATGAATATTACTAAAAACTTATTTAGAATTAAAAAAGCATGTGGGGGTGGCACTCTAATTTTTTTTACTAAAAAGTTGCTTTAAAAGCAGCAAAAAAGTCGTCCCAAATGAACCCTCAGTTTAAAAAACAAAGCAATGAGAAAACTATCCTAAATAAAATCTAACAAAATAAGTGAGAATGAGTTTGTAAATAATTGAATTAAAAAAAAAAAGATCTCAAAGAATTAGAGAAAAATTACTTTCATATTAAAATTTGTGATTCTCAGGATTGCAATCATGACCCATATTAATAGACAAAAATAGAGTTTATTAATTATAGTAGGAAGAACAACAAAAAGATTTAACAATTGTCAGGTCCTATCAAGCAGTGAACTTGCGTGTTAATGCAATGATAAGGAGTTTGATGTAGGCTAAATGATATTGTGTTGATTGGATTAAGCATAAATCATAAGCTTGAATGTTCATTAAAGTCCTATTTTCATGAATATAAATAAGTGAGAAGAGGCTTGAATATCATTAATGATGAATTACCTTGAGGTATGGGTCTCATAATATATGAAGGGATTTCTTGAGAAAAAGGATACAACTTTATATCAACCTTAAAAGAGGAAATGAAAAAATTCCATATAATACCACAAAAAGGTTCATCCATTAGCCATATAAGAAAGTATGTCTCACACTTCATAACAAATGGAGGAAAATGACTAAGGCAAGTCTTATATCACAACCCAAGTTGAAGGGCATCCTAAATTTAATGTAAGTAATGAAGATATGTGAGAATGTTCTCTCACTTATTAGACAAATATTTTTGAAAGGACTTACAAACTCATAGAACGAAAAATTGTTTTGTTATCTCACCCTAAAGATAAGGAAATATGACGTGTCTATGAGGGCCTTTGTGTAGGTATTGATTATGAAAATAACTTATTTTACATGAAGATATATAGTAATAAGCTTACAAGATGATGATGCATCAACAAAAATCAACATACTTATTCAATGCCTAAACCTCCAGATTATATAGCCTATGCTCTAGCATCATATTTGGGCATGCAGTCTTAAGTAGCTCAATATTCCCTTTGTAAGGCAATAACTAGACTAGAAGTATGTTCATTTTTTGTAAAGAATATATTCGATTAGCTGAGAAATTTAAATAAATTTAGTTCAATTTTAACTTCTAAGAATTTAGTATATAATCATATATTTTAGAATGTGAAAATATGCCAAATCATTATAAGTAGTTATTAGAAAATAATAAATCTTTTGTTAATTATATGAAAAATAGTAAAATTAGAACATATAATGGGGTTAGATGGAGAAAAGTTACTTTAGATCCTTATCATTCTCAAGCTTCTAGCCTAGCACTTCAAGGGTTTTATCATGCAAAATATCATAATAAGTGATGGATGACATATAAAAATAATATATTATATAAAAATGAGGGATATTTCAATGACCTATTTTAAAATTTCAAACAAATCCTCATATGCCTATACATTAATATTAATAATATGATTCATATTTAAGAAACAAAATTATAAAGATGTAAAATAAGGGGTGTACTGCACATAAAATTAGAGATATCATGAAGAGAAAATTTGTATCTGAAAAGAAGCTACCAAAAGTTTTTGAAATATGATTTCATGAGTTTGAGGAAATAAACTTCAGATTTTTTATCAAAAAAAAAAAAAAAAAAAAAAAAAAAAAAAAAAAAAATTGAGGCATCAATATTCAATAGACCATTCTTATATTGCAAAAGAACTTTTATTGGCTTTCCCATTATAATGAATAGATAAGGAGCAACTTTGAGCACCATCCACTATTTTGGAAGTGAGTTGAACATGAACAAACAACTAGGTTGATGACATCAATCAAATCAACCATATAAGATCTATAGCTATATTTTATTTTGGGGCATCTGTAATTATTTGTAAAATTTTTTTATTAAATTATTGTGAAGAAAATAGATTTTTGTTTTAGAAAAATTCAGATAACTTTATTACCGCTATTACATTTTAGCAAATCAGATTGGAAAAAGCTACTTCTCATCATAAAAGTTCTTAGAAAAAATGATAAAGTTGTTGTCAAATAGAAATATAACAGCCATCTCACAAGAAAAAGCCACCTCAAATTGACCCTTAGAAAGTGCTTGGTTGGTGCACCTATCCATATAGAATAGTAAAAATTTCATCCTTTGAAGGATTCATAATTAAAATCACATTCTAGAAAGCTTGCAAAAGAAGAAAAAAAAAAATTAAAGAGGGAGGAAAATGGGTAAAATAAAAAAGGGCCAATGTTGAGAGTCTAACTAAATGTTGATATTTTCTGATTTTAGGGAATATTGTAACGAAACAAGAAGAAGAATGAAAAGAAGAGAGAAGAAGATGAATAAGAAGAATGAGAAGAAAAAGAAGAGGAAGAAGGGAAAAAGACTCACACTGAAGAAGGGTCGGCCAATATGTGTCTTCGCATGAGGAGAATAGTGAGTGGGATATGCGGTGCATGTGCTCCTCTTCAACAGCAGCTGCGATGCTCGGCACATAGTGGTTTGCTCCGCTTGAGTCGCATGCAAGAAAAAGAAGGGGAAGACGAAGAGCCGAGCTTCAGATCGCGCGAGCATAAAACTGGGAATTAGGGATTCTAACGGGGCTTTATAGGCGGTTAAAAGAGGTGCTAATTGCATCGATTAAAATTAACAAGAACTAATTGCATGCATTGCCATCGATGCAATTTGTAGTGGTAAAAAATGATGCTAAAAGAGAGTTACAATGAAAAATTCAATTTTTTGGTATTGTATGATATGTTAACTGATAAGCATAAATTTGAATAAAGCCCTAAGTGGATTAGAAAGGGTATTTGGGTTGAGATGCATCGAGGAGAATTTGGAAATTTTTGAAGAAGATAAAGGAAAATAAAAAGAACCATACTTAATTATGGAGGTGTGGGCACGCCTCTCCAAGCTAAAAATTATAGATCAAAAGTATAGAAAGTAATGGTATTTATAAATTTGTTCATAAATTATAGTTCATTAAATTTATAATTTATTTAATGCTTTTTACAAAAAGAGTCACTTCCCTTTTGGTATTTAAGCATGCTATTATTAAGGCTTCATTTGAGACGATTTTTTTAATGCTTTCTAAAACGGAGTTTTAGTACAAAATTTTTTATTTTTGTACTAAAACTCTGTTTTAGAAAGCAATAAAAAAGCCATCCCAAACGAAGCCTAATTATATGCATGCTATTTAGTTATAAGAGAATCTATGCTTGATGAGTTGATGTGTTATCAGAAATTTTTTGCAATTGGGGACTAAATTTATTTTCACAAATTTTTTATCAACTCTTTTCATTCATAGACAATTTTAAACCAATAAAAAAAATCTAGCCATAATTAATTTTTTCAAATTTACAAATAATTTATAAATTAGATAAATACCGATTATGATATATTAAAATTTTAAAAAGCAAAATTATTATTCAGCCTTTTTTTAGATTCTGTATTTGCTTTCAACTTCTATAACATTTATTTTTTAAATAAAATGTATGATCAAAATTAACATATACAAAGTGCAAGAATCTCACTATTACCATGTGATGCCGTCGATAGATTTTTACAAATTTACACTTTTTTATATATTTTTATAGATTGATATGTGATGTCGTAGATATTGCTTGGTTCATGTTCATGGTGTTGATTTGATTGTTGTACCTATAGGTAGGCATCAAAATAGTGCGCCTTATTGACAGGTAGCCTTAACAATATAGTAGTTTCATGCAAGCCATAAATTAAGTTCGCATATGTACAAAATTTTTTTTTTGAGGGGGGGCCACATGACCCTGATGGCCCCCCCTTAATCCACTGTTGTGTGTTATGTACATATTTGATGACAAGCATGTAGACGATTGACTCACTAGAGAAGATGATGCCAAAAAATAAAATTATATTACCAATGATTTTTTTGTTAATAACTTGCTTATATATTTTGAAATGTATAGGCAATTAGCTATTAAAAGATGGGAACTCCGATAGATGGTAAGTCAAAAATGTTCAGCAAACAATCTACTCAATTTCTACTTCTATGTACCTCGATAAGTACTGAAATCTTATGCATGAAACATCCATCGAAACACCTATTGTCGATAAATTTTAGGTCATCAAAAATTATTTTTATGGAATTTTTTTTAGTAGATGATTTTTTTTTTTGTTGCAGATTTATCCCAAACCATTTTTTTGCTAATAAATTGTAATTTTCAGCTAAAAGATCCTATAAAAAGTTTTTTCCTATTTTGTAGATTGGATCTTATCTGTCTCCTTGCTCTTAGATATAAACTTGGTTGAAGTTATACCATATAAATCTTGGGGACTTTAATGGTATATTTTTCTCTTTTCTTTTAGTATTTCTTTAAGCCCCATCATTGCTGACTTTGGCCAAAACTTTCAAATTATTATTTGGCAACCTTATTACAAAAAATCAATATCCTTATATATATATATATATATATATATATATATATATATATATATATATATATATATATATATATATATATATATATATATATATATATATATATATATATATATATATATATATATATATATATATATATATATATGTATGTATGTGTACAAATTTTTTTGTATGTGTTAGATCTAATGAGTTTGGCTCACAAATTCTAAAATTGTTGAGTCAATATGGCTCAAACTAGAATTCCAATTTCAATCAAGATAGAGTAATAAAGGAAACATTTGTTAGGTTTGTGGGTGTGGATGTGACATATCTTAGAAGGGCTACCAAATATTTGATCAAATAGATCAATTTTATTCACTTAGCACATTCAAACATAAATCAAATGAAATTAAAAACTCATGACATTAAGATTTTGTTTGGAACAGCTTTCTTATTGGTTTGCTTTTCAGACTGCAATCATAATTTTTGTTTGACCATTATTTTTTCACAGCTTTTAAAAAAATTTTATGCTAGAAAGCTGTTTTTTACAGCAGATCGAAAAAAATTACTTTCTTACAGCATCTTTATAATCACTTTTATAAAATATTACAACCGTCCCAAATAAAATCTAAATCAAATAGAGTTAGTTTATTATTAATTCAAAAAAATGATAAAAATAAGATTTTCCTACAGAACTCTGATATTTTTTTGGTATAAAATTAGACTCCTGTCACCATTGGCTCCGGCAAGGAGAGATGGCCTGTCACGTGGCTCCATATGGGAAGCAACATTCCTTATTTATTTTGTAGGTCAATAGAAATGGCAAGAGATATTTATGACATTTGGTTGTGAAGTGGTGTCACTCTTCACTCTCTTTCTATCATTTTATGACAAGTTAGTATAACTGTTTAAGCAAATCAACCCTATTGAACTTTACATTTGGAGTATTTTTTTTTTTCTTTTTTTGACTTATGAATTGGAAGTAAAATATGTGGAGTACTGTGATAAAATAATTGAAAAGTTCAACAAAAATAATAAGTGGATTCAACATAGATGACGAGTGTGTAGGGGTGTCAATATTTGACACGATACGAAAATCCGACTTGAACCCGACCAAAAAATTTTGGGTTTGACTCGGCCCGATTTCAAAATGGGTCGGTTGGGTTCCACATATCGACCCGTTTGAAAAACGGGTCGGGTTCGCGTTGACCCGACGGGTTATCGGATCAACCCACGAACCTGTTTAAAATCAACTGCCCGCATTGCCCCGCTTGCCCACGACGCAGCCCCGCCTGCCTGCGCGCACCCGCACTAGCCTGTGCGCGCCGCGGCCCCCCGTTGCCGCCCACGCGCTTGCCCGATTGTGCTCGCCTGTGCGCCCGCTCGCGCTCCCTCGCACGCCCGCTGGTACTCGCTAGCGCGGCCACTAGCGCACCTGTTTCGGGTCAACCCGTGTCGGGTCGGGTCAACCCGGCAACCCGCCGGGTAGTGTCCGGGTTCGGATATCCGACACGTTTATCTACCTGGATCGAATTAGGGTCGACCCGTTTGAACCCGGGTAATTTTCGGGTTCGACCCGAACCCGACACTTGACCCGAAATTGACACCCCTAGGAGTGTGCCATCTATATTATTGGTGAAATGATCTTAGAAATAGGTTATGATTTATTATAGCTATTTGGTCGACGTGCATATTATGATCCGAACTTCAATGATATTTGTACTACAGGCCTGAATTAGCGATGCAATGGAGTAAATAGATTCACGAGCTGGCTTTGATTTGCTTGATATATGGCTCGTGAGTCCGGTTTAATGTGCTAATGAGTCAAACTTTAGTAAGAGTTGACTTGACTCCTCGAGTAATTGTCTCTTTCTAAAAAATATTAATTTGAAATAGATTTAAAGAATATTAAAGTTTAAGAGTTTAGTTACAAAGTTGGTAACAATATTTAAAAATTATATCCCTTTGCCTTAAGTTAAGTAAATTTTTATTATTAAAAAAAAGGTGAATTTTTAATATTTTTATTTAATTTATTATTCTTTTTATCATTTTATTGCAGCTTCTTATATTAGAGTCAAACTCTCTTACATAATAAATTAAGATAGTTGTAAGTTGACTCGAATTCGTAGAACTGAACTTAAACTTGTGCTTGAGTTTGAACTCAATCATTTAATCAAGCTCAAGGAGATGACTTGAGCTCGACTCGACTTGACTCATTTATACTCTTAATTTAAATATTCCTTCAATACTCGATCTAAATTGCATTAAATTTTATATTCATGTATTAATCAACTTTGATAAAGCGCATATCATCAGTACTAACTCTAAGATTTTCTATCATAATATGATCAAATATTTTAGATGATCATCAATAACAATCATATATGAAGCCATTAGTGTAGAAATGATCATCCAATTTAGAATATCATCACCAATTGTAACTAAAGCCTATGACTTTTTTCAATCAACTAATCATTTTTCAAGGTACTATGATCCAATATGAATGTATATAACAATGTCACACATTTCTCTATCCTCCTCATATTTAAAGGGCACCCGAAATACTCTCAATCAAAGGACATTTCGATTTAACACAAATCTTAAAGATGACATATATAAGGCATCTCCAATCTTACAAAATTTGTCAAAATATTAAAATATTCTTCATTAAAAAACTTATAAATAAGCCACAAAGAGATAAGATAAAGAATATATGCCAATCCCTTTATATTAATATGGGAACTCTATTGAATTAATTTTAACATTATTAAGTTCATCTCCAAGCTCCATGTCTTTAACTATATCTTTAGTTGAAGTGTGCATCTTCTTTATATTTGCAGAGAAATTCTCAAAGTAAAAATGATTTTTTTTCTTCAAAAAATAATAATAATGGCTGACCAAAACCTCTCTCCATCATGACAGCCATACATGAAGAATACAGATGGCTTGATATTAATTGTAATGTCTGCATGCATGGCTTCAACACAAGCATAAATTTTATTATATAATGATTGACTTCATTTCAGAGATTAGCTTCTATATTCATTCAACACCTAATTTTCAAGGTGCTTGAGATAATATAAAGTATGCAGCTGTTTTTGTATTTTTTGCCCCATAGGCCTTGAGTAGATCAGATCTTATTCTATATATATATATATATATATATATATATATATATATATATATATATATATATATATATATATATATTAGAAAATTTAATGTTTTAAGAAATTTTTCTTATTGAATGCAATGTGATTGCTCCCACATTGAAACCTACTTTTTTGTTTTTTAATGTTGCCAACACATAGCTTTGTTTTTGATGTAGAGGGAAGACGACGATGACATGAATTTGAGTATAGCTAGCGTGATAAGGGTGTTGGTGATGGTGATGTTGGATTGGATGTACTTCAAGGCTTCAACGTGGATGTCACCGGTATGAAGGAGAGAAGGATTGATACAGGTATTGAGAGTGACAGTATAGGAGTGAGAGTTGTAGCACATGCATGCCGATGATAAGAAGGGTTTTGCGACATTTCCTGGTTAGATGAGGATCATGGTAGTTGATGTCAATGCTATATATTATTGTCGTAGACCACCAAATTATTGATGGTTGAATTGGATGGAATTTAACATCGATGTGAGTATAATTCTTCATCGTTGCGTACTGCTATCACATTACTAATGAATGATGTCACTTACTCTACTAAAATCTAATAAATTAGAAAAAAAAAAACTTAAAACAAATTTTGGGTAATTTTAGTATTTTAAGAATTTTTTTAAATCCAATGCAATATGATTGCTCCCACATTGTAACCTACTTTTTCTTTGTTTTTGACGTAGAGGGAAGGTGATGATGACATGAATTTGATTAGAGACCGTGAAGAGGTTGTTGGCGAGGGAGATGTTGGATTGGATATACTTTAAGGTTCTAACAAGGATGTCACCTAGTTTGGAGGAGATCTGGATTGATACATGCCTTGACAATGATGATATACAAGTGAGAGTTGTACTGTACGCATGCCAATTATAAGGAGGGTGTCACAACATTTCCCGATTAGATGAGGACCCTGGTAGTTGACCTCGATGCTATTGTTGTCTTAGACCACCAAATCATTAATGCCCGAATTTGATGGAATTCAATACGATGATAGTCTAGTTCTCCATCGTTGCGTACTACTACCACATTATTAATGTATTTACATCTAATTAATGCATTAATATGGTAAGGGATACATATGATCCATAAATTTATTAAAAATATATAACTCAGGCTTTGTTTGTAACAACTTTTTTAGTGTTTTTTGAAGCAGTTTTTTAGCATAAATTTTTTTTTGTTTCAAAAAAATATTTTACTAAAAAGCTGCTTTATGAAACAATTTGAAAGTTATTTCAAATGAAATCTTACTCATATAATTTTGAAACACCAGAAATTGTAAAATTTTATGTTTTAATATAAAACTTTTTTTTTTCTTTAATATCAAACATTGATTAGACATTATGGGAATGTTACCAGAGACATTCAAAACCACCAATAATTGAGATATAATCCAATTTGTCAGTAGTGATGAGAGCTTGAGCTAAGTATTTAATGTGGTCGTAGATACAACTATGATACAGTCATCAATAATAAAAGGCAAACAAAAAAAAAAGCCTAGAATTTTTTATTATGAATATGAATATCAATTTAGGTGTGAAAACTGTATGATTTTAGTTAAAGATAAAAATATCTCCCCTGAATGAAGAAAATATAATTTTTAGGGATAAAATAAACAAAAACAAAGAAAATTAATTATAAGAGATAAAAGGAGATTAAAATTTTAAGAATTGTTGCATCTTGGAATATTCACGATGGTAAAGAGATATATATAGAGCTTAACGTTCAAACTTTGTATGAAAATCCAACTCACAAAAATATATGAGAGAGGGGTGCATGAGTCATAAGAATCGCCAATATTTTTACGAGGAAAGCTCTAATTTAAGAAAAAACCACGGGGTCTGGCCCAGTTAAAATAATTTAACTAGTTTTCATAGTTGACTACAAATAAGGCTCTTCTTTGGGGGGAGGCCTTGGCTCAATGTAGTAAATATAAATCATAACAAACACATTATATTTTTGGAGTTGGAAGATTCCAGTAACATGAGAATTGTTCTCAAGAGAATGTTAGTCTGTTTATTTGGTCAGTAAAACTGTGGTCGAAAAGACCATAGTCAGCAGTCGATAATGGTTAGAGGAACTGAAGTTGGCAAGTGATGGTGGTCGCGCGGGGGGGGGGGGGGGGGGGGGGGGGGGGGGGGGGGGGCCATAGCCGGGGGATGACGGTGCTCAGAGGGACCCACTACAAGAAAGCACGGTATTACCGCCATACCATATCCGCCGGTAACACACAAAATTTGACAGAAGGCCTTGGTTTCCGACGCATTTTCGTCAGATTTTGGTACACTGGTTTGGTGCGCGTCTAAAAATGTCTTCCGGAGTTTATAAGACGCCAGAAACCTTTCTAGCGCACTCTCCGACGCATTACCGATGCAAAATATGTTAGCCAAAACGTCATTTCTTAACCGATTATTCAAGTGATATATACGCCGGAATTTTACGACGTACATATCCGACGGAAAATACAGGCGGATAAAATGCTGTAGGTTCGCCGTAACTAAAGCTACGACTTGTTTCCGGCGCTATTGTTGTGCTGGAAAATGCCGGCGTAGATGACGTCGTAAGGTGCGCCGTAACTAAACCTACGATTAGCTTCCGGCACATTTGCCGCCGTCCCATTACGGCGAAAAAAAAAAACGCTGGCATGATTGCACCGGTTCGTTGTATCATCGTTTCCATCGCATTTCCGACGCCAAATCCGCCGGAAACCTGTAGTAATAACAAAAAAAATTGCCTTCCTAGCCAACAATCAGATTTACACACCTGCAAATTTATACAAATACATATAATAACAGTTCCACAACACATATATACACATCACAGATGTCAAGAACTTCAACATATACTCAAAAACATAAATATTCGCATTGATAATCAAATTGTGGCTTGTACTCACCATGAGAGGTCTAATACCAATACCGTGGCAAGAATCCTCTGCGATACAGATCAACAGTTACATCATCTGGTGTTAGGTGCACTAGATTTTTATGTTTAGAATATGGATAGCGAAACTTTCCTTTTGATATGAAGCTGGGTAGTTGTTTTGCTTGCTGAATGAAAATGTTCGTCCCATCAATGAATTCTTCTGTTAATGTCTTTCATTCTTGAGATAATCGGTTATACATCCAACTTCTTTGATTTCTAATATCCATATCCTACATATTAGAGCAAATAAGTAATGGATTTTCTTTTGAGTGGATCTAAAACTGATTATATGAAGATATTAACATTAGAATTCAAGTGATGGTGAAATAGATTGTGAAATATATGAAGAATATCATTAACAAAAAACATACGGCGGTAACTGCGCCGAACCTTTTGTAAATGTTTAGTGAGAACATCTACGACAAAAGTAAAATGATACCCATGTAATACCATATGCTCAGATTCCTTAGACAGTTTTTATGGCTAAAGGTTGTCAAACACCTCATATAAATCGATGTTCCTCGAATAAATGCAACTACAATGTAAGGTCAAATCTGTCAGTCTCCTCTTGTCACATAATTTGACACTACAAGCCTCCTCAGCATCCTTCACATTTTCATGGCACTAGATTCCTAATTTGCAAAGATCATTCATAGACTTCAGCTCCCCAATTCTATTACCAATCTTAGTTTCAAGATGAAACTATTCGAGTTCTTGAAGATAGTTTAGCTTCCCAATAATCCCATATATCTAAGAATTATGTTTTTGGGGTCATATCAAATGCAATTTAGAAAGGTTATTTATGTCACTTGGTAAAAAATCATTGAGTTTAGGCCTGCTTACATGCCATGAATCATAAATTTTGCATTGCAAGTTATTGAGATTACTTAGAAATCTTGGTAGCCCAGTGACCTTATATCCATCAATCTTTAGGTATCAAGAATGTATCAAATATTTAATCTCCTCCGGTGTCATTTCCAAGCCTGTAGCACATATGTATAATAAGAGTAGGCTTCTCTATGATTTAAATATTTCAAAAAGTGCATTGAAAAGATCCTGATTAGAAGGTTCATGGTACCAGAACAAGAAAAGGGAATGCAAGTATTTAAACTTCCCAATCTTTCTCAAGTACTTCGAACAAACAAGTGTCGAAGAGTCTCAAGAATTACTAGAGGCAACAATTCATCACCCATTACTTTGTGTCATCCAGTGCAAAAATAGTGTGCCAACTCATGTAGTAAATCATGCATCTTGTAGTATTCTAAATATTTATATTATCCTAAATCTTCAAACTTTTCAAAGAAAGATTTTTTACTAAAATAGCAAAATACCTTCCCCCGTATCCTCAATCTCTCCTTGAATAAGAGACGGCTAAATGAAATCCAATGCTATCCACATTCAGACTAAATTATCTTTATTGAACACACGATTTTGTGGAAATATAGGACAAAATGAAAAACAAATTTGTATAGGATTTGGCAGACCTATACAACTCAGTCTTAAGAGATCTACCCGGATTGAATAAAAAAAAAACTTACAATCGACGGGAGGCGGCAGAAAAGCTTTTGGAGGTGGAAACTCACGGTCGAAAATAGGGCTTTCGCCGGGCGACGAAGGCGGTGATCGTCGGCGACGTCCGCTGAACATTTACAAAGCTCAGCGACGATGATCTATGGTGGGCGACGCTGGGGCGACGAGGGAGACACCGAAGATGCGAGAGAAATGAACGAATGAAATGAACAGCCAGACGGGCTCGGGTTCAGAAATAGGGCTTTCGCCGGCGGATTTTCCGACTACCTAGACGCTGGAATGTGTTCTGGCGCATTTTGCGCCAGTTACAAGTCGTTGAGTTTAAAATAGCCATCATATTATCCGCTAGTAACTGCATCGGACATTTTTTGCCGTAAATTCCGCCGGTACGAATGAAATGCTGGTATATTCCGACATTCGAACGACGCAGTGGACGTCGGAAATGTTCCATCGCACGATGCGTCGGAAAATACGCCTTCATTATTCCTTCACATTATGCGCCGATACAAATGCTGTATTTATCGACGCAAAAAATTCTGCCGGAAAGTCCGACGATATTCGCGTGTTTTTCCATAGTGATCGTAGTAGGAAAGCAACAATGCATAGTCGAAGGGGCTGTCGCCGTTGGGCAACGTTTTGTCGGAGGGTTCATAGTTGACGGGCGATAGTGGTTAGAGGGACTGTGGTCGGTGGGCGATGGTGGTCGGAGAAATCGTAGTTGGTAGGAAATTGTGGTCGGTGGGGCGATAGTCGGTGGCAACGATGGTCGGAGGGACCTTAGTTGACAGGAGAAGGTGGTAAGAGAGACTATAGCTAGTGAACGATGGCGGCCGAAGTGGGCCGTAGTCAACAGGCGGGTGGAGTCTAAAGGTAGTCGCTGGACATACAATGGTTTGATGACAACCAACGACTGGGTGGTGGTCCGAGGACGGTCGGCAATTGGGCAGCGGTCCGACGATGATCATCAACTGGGTGGTGGCCCGACGACGGTCAACAATCGGGCATGGTATGGCGAAGGTCTATGGACAGGCGGTCATTCGACGATTGTTGATGGAAGTTCGCTAGCGGTGGTACTTAGGTAGAACTTTAGGATCTTTGAAGTAGTGTTAGAATTTTCTCCAATCTTCAGCTAAAGGTCCCTGATCACGTAGAGAGTAGGGGTATACTTATAAATTTTTTAGAGTAGCATGCCTCGTAAATATAAGATCCAAGGCATGTTCAAAGTGCTACATCAGACGGCCCATAATGATTCCAATGATCATATAATATTTGTCAAACATTTATGTTTCTTAATGATGTCATAATTAAGCGATCTTGGGCTCGTAGGATTCGTCTATCGAGCCGCTCGATTCAACTATAAGCATGCCATATTTAAAGATCATTTGATCATCCAATTAATGTTTGGAACCTTTCAAATATACTTTGGTTTCATATTTGGACCCATTTGTGCTCGAATTGGACCAATTTTGGTGTTGTTGGATTATTCTATTTGAGACATTCAGTTTGACCATAAGTTTGCTGAAATTGGAGTTTGGATGGTCCTGAATTCAACTTGGAAAATTGTCAGCTTGAATATGCTCAAGATACATGCCATATCAAGACGATTATAGACGACGTATCAAGAACTAAATGAACAAAACGTTGAAAATATAATTTAATTTAAGGAAAATATATTTTAATACAAATTAGGTTCAAAAATATGCATAAAAGCACACTTTTGTTTTGTCCCAATAAAATACTCATTAAGATTTAAAATAGTGTCTAACTAGTTATAATTAAACAGTTTCATAAACATTTTTTAATGAACTGACAAAAACTAAAAGCATACTAGATAATTGATTAAAATTGCATAATATGCTACCACTCTTTTAATTATTTAACAACAAAAAGTTGTGATTAACTTAAAGATGATGCTTTTAATGACATCTTATAAAGATAATTCCTTAAAAATATAAATTATTATTAAAAAATATATAAATATTAGGAGCTTTACACAGCCCCAATGTAGTCAAGCTAGCCTTTGAATGTACTTATATTAGATGCTAAATCTATAGGATGAAGTACTAATAAAAGGCTTCATAGAAAGCAAGATAAGCAATATTTTTTGTTATAACTATTATCTAATATAGTTGATAATTTTTTTAAAATTATTATTAAAATTTTAAATTAAATTTCATTTATATTAAATATATATTTTGACAATAAATTCTTTTTAGACATTTAGGTCAATTAAGATAAATTCATACACATATTACATACGCAAGGCTTAAATTCAAGATCTCTTAGTTGATAGTCAAAACTCTCAAACAACAAATTAAGGACACTATTAAAAATATGAGGTTTTCATAGCCTTTATTAGCACCGGTTTATAAATAAATCAGTTGGTTTTTAAACCGCTGTATTAGACCCGAAAAAGTGCTGCGAAAATCTGATTTATTAGTTGTAACGGAGTTGCATTTTTTTGTCAATATGCTCCTTATTTTCATCTCCAAGCATATTCTATAGGTTAAATAAAACTGTAAAACATGTAGTGGCAGTGGCACAGTCTCTTCTCCTTTGCATGTCAAAATTTTAAAATAGTGAAAGTAAAAGGTAGTCCAAATCATGCTTTTTTTTTACCAAGTGACAAGAACCCAATGTATTCCTTTTTTTTCAATAATTCCAAGAAAAAAATTACAAAACCCTTTATCTTTTTTCATATGGGAATATTTTTTTAATAAAAAAATTAAATTATAAATTATTATATTTTTATGATTTTATTAATGTATTTATAAATTATTATTTTATTTAAGTTTAAATTTTTATGTTGAATAATTTATTTTATGAATAACAAAGTGAAGAATTGATGTTATATTTATTAAAATTATCTTCAGCCAATTAAAAAAAATGCAATTAAATTATATCCAACTTAATAAGTTAATTGATTTTTAAATTTTAATATTTTTTAAAAACATGATTTGTGATTTCTGAATATGCAACTTCATGATTTTATTAAATGTAGAAAAAAATCAGGATTCAACTTTATGTGAAATATTTTATTTCATTAATAAAAAATTAAAGAAATATTTTTGAATTTATTGATATTTTTTTAGCCAACTAGTGAAAATGAAAACTACAATAAATTACTTTCAACTAAATATGATTGATTTTAAAATTAAAATATTTTATAAAATTTGACTCACAATTTTTTTAAAAATTTCATTTTTCACCAAGTCTAAAAACATAAACAAGAAACAAATAAGAAATAAAAGTAAATATTTAGTGATATCTCATCAAATAAAAAGAGTTTTAAATAATTTGAGCTCAACTATTTTTAAACCTACTTGATCAATTTTAAGGAAAATAAATTAAGCCATTTATGCTCTTATTTTTCACCAAAAAATTGTTTTGATCGGACGTGAATCTTGATGCAAATCTGAATTAGAAACTTCCAAAATTAAGTTCAGGACCATCCAAACTTTGATTTTAGCAAACTTATAGTTAAATTAAACTTCTCAATGACACGAACCCAACGACATCATATCGGTCCAATCTGATCACAAATGGGCTCAAATGAAAGGGCTAAAACACATACTTGAAAGCTTCAAAGCATTAATTGGATGACCAAATAATATTCAAATATGACATTCTTATAGCCGAATCGAGCAGCTCAACGAGATGAATCCAAGAAGCCTACGATTGCTTAATTCTGACATCGCTAAGATACTTTAATGCTAAACAAATTCAATGATCGAGAGAATTAGTATTAGCAGTCCGATGGAGCACTCCGAATTTATCTGGATCTTTTTTATGTTTACGGAGCAAGCCCCTTATATAAAAAATTATTAATATCCACTTATTCTTCACAAGAAATTAAAAGGTTGGGGGGGGGGGGGGGGGAGGGGAGGGTTAGACTATGGGCTAAAAACTTAAGAGAGCTATGAGGCGTGAAGAATCCTAAAACTTCACCTCAGCACCATCGCCGACGAATCCTTGACGCTCGACCACGATTGCTAGTTCTCCACTTAATGATCTTCATCGAACCTTTGTCTATTTGACATAACCTGCTCTCCATCTAACATCCAATCGCTTTCCTACTACGGTCCTTTCGAAAACAATCGTCCATCAATTACAATTCCTCTGACCACCATTATCTGACTACGATCCTTTGGCTATCATCGCTCGACGACTATGGGCCCTCTGATCACCATCGTTTGACTACAGTCCTTCCAACCACCATCACTTGCTAATTATGTTCCTTTCGACCTCCGTCGCCTGCTGACCACCATCATCCATCAATTATGGTTCCTTCAACCACTTCTCCCTGCTACGATCCTTCCGACCAACATAGCTCATCGACTATGGTCTCTCAGATCATCATTATTCTATACGGTCCTTCCAACCACCATTGCTTGCTGACTATGCTTCTTCCAACCTTCATCACCCACATACCACGATCCCTCTGGACACTATCGCCCAACTATTATTCTTAAGGAGGTGGAGATTGATTAGGAGTCATAAGAAGTTTGAGAGTGACATATATAGTAATATGCTTTATACAATCTATATTTACTGCATTGAGCCAAAAACTTCCCCGGGGGAAGGACATCCTTTGCAATTAACAATCAACACTAATGAAATCATTTCAACTGGGCAAGACCCCATGTTTTCCCTCTTTTTAGGATTTTCCACAAAAATTCTTGTATTTCTTATAATTGATATGCCTCTCTCTCTCTCTCTCTCTCTCTCTCTCTCTCTCTCTCTCTCTCTCTCTCTCTCTCTCTCTCTCTCTCTCTCTCTCTCTCTCTCTCTCTCTCTCTCATCTATATGCGTGTTGGATCTTCACACCAAACTAGGATGCTAAACTCTATATCTCTCTACCGTCGCAAATGTCCGACGACATAACAATTTTGGATTGATTAAGTTAGATTAATTAGAACATAAATACATTTTGTTAACTTAGACCAAGTCAAATGAAATCATCATTCATTAATTCCGACTAAAACACATGATTGATTGGATCAAGCTATGCCATCGATCCAAATGTGATTAATTAGTCTTTTCAATCAATTACATAAAAATGAACACCAAGTCAGCTAGTAATTAAGGTTTCCTTTGGACACTTTTCTTACTATTTTCTACACTAGCTTTCTAGCACAAAAATTCCTTAGGCTTCCTTTGGAACAATTTTTTGTCACTACTCTTTCATTATTTTCAAAAAACTTGTGTACTAAAAAGCTACTATCAAAGCAATAAGAAAATTGTCCTAAATCAAACTTAACTAGATATAATTAGAAAGACTTCAAGTGGACCCTAGCAAGGAGTTCCACATATCTTAATCAAATGAAAACAACAATTATTTAATTGCATGGGAAGTAGAGGTAGTCATGCATATATTAAAAAATTTTTTAATGCATTAGAAGCTTGAGTGAGTCTTATCTAACTTTAAATTATTAGTAGTGAATGTGCTTAAAAAAAAGATCATTGTAGCAAGCAACTATAGACACAACCAACAAAGTTAATACTTTTCTAAGTCATCAACAACAAGCATCTTCACATCATTCTCCAAAATTGTTTCTATGCCAATAAACTAAAACTTTAATAAAATCTATGTGTTTCTATCCAATCAAACATTGATTAATTTAATTAAGAGGAAACCTTTACTTTGTCTCATTGAGGCTGTACCAAGTTTCCAAGAGAGCAAAATAATAATAATAAAACTAAGCCCTATAAACATATAGAACATGCCTATACCCTGATTTCTAGGAGCTAGGATTTAATTATTTCTCTTATAAAATGCAATATATATGAACTTAGGGTTAAGTTCTTAAATCATATCCTTTTCATTTTGTATGATATCTGCAATATTTTAATATTTCATTACAACCATGCATTGTACTTTGAATTTAAATGGCAAAATATCTTGTAAAACAAATGTATATATATTTTTTATTTTTTGGCTTTAAGGAATAAGCAACAAATTGTAGAATGAACCCAATAAAATATTATTCATATTTTAGTTTTATTTCAATTATTAATAAGTATTAAGTAGATATTTATAATTAGAAATATAAATATATTTTTTTATTAATGCTTAATTTCTCATGAATTGCATTCAAATCAAATAATTAAAGTATAATTATTTGATAAATAATATATATTTTTTGCTTAATTTGTTCAATTAAATACAATCTAAATCCTGTTCTTAGTACTTATAATTTGGGCTTAAGAAAAGCTTATTTTAACAATGATATTTCTTTTCTTAATTTTCATCTAATAAAGAGTTCAAATAATCTAAAAGGAAAATATCTTAAGAAAACTTTAACTCTCAGAATCTGTTTAGGGCAACTTTAGCTTTGTTTGGGACAAATCTTTCAGTATTGTTTAAAATAGTTTTCAAGTACAAAAATTTTTAGTTAAAAAAATAATTATACTAAAAAGCTGTTTTAAAAAACTTGAAAAAAATTTATCCCAAACGAACCTTTTTCATTACTTTACATTCCATTTTCATGGGTACATCCGTTCGGGTGCGTACGCCACAAAATTTTTTTGTAATGATAAGTGATAGAGAAATAGATTCATTAAGAGTGTGATAGAGAAATAACAAAATTGTTATTTATTTTTTTCTTAACAAAATACTTAGAACACTTAAAGTAATATTTTAAAAAAAAATTCATAATAGTTTTATAATTGTTTTTATAAAAAAAGTATAAATATTCATAAGGGTTTCAAAATGGGTTTTTGGGTCGGGTTTTGGTCAAACCAGAAAATGGCACATCAAAATATGACCTGACCTGTTTAGGATAATGGGTTAGGAACTTGGACTCGAACCCAACCAGCTCTGGATTCCGGTTGACCCGAAATGACACCCCAACTCGTTTTATTTTATATTTTTTATTGATGCTTAAAATTAAACTAATTAAATTAAATAATTAACCTTAATTCTTAAATTACATAAAACATAGAAAATTTAAATGTTTGGTAACTTATTAAATACATAAAAAATTAATAGCATTCAAATTGTATATTTTATTTATTATAAAAATTATAAATTATAGCATTCAGAATTGCAAATTATAAATAAGAAATTATACATTATTAAAATTATAGCATTCACAGATTACAAATAACAAATTACTACATACAATTTACAAAATACAAAATTCAAATAACAAATGACAAATTACAAAATATAAATCATATATTATAAATTAAAAATTACAGAGAAAATAGACTAAATTTAAATTTGAAGAACACTAAACTCCTGCCTCATAGAGATTTTGTTTTCACCTTTCAATAGATTTAATTGCATAAAAAAAGTTAAATAGATAAAATTATAAATTCACGAGAGAGAAGAAAACTCAAGTAAATAGCTCAAATTATAACTCCAAGTCATATTCATCAAGTGCTGAAATATTGAAATATGAGTCAACAATGAATATTAGTACTATTGCGATATTGCTATCCAATGCAGTATTTTATATTACACTTAGTTAGTGTCTGTTAAATTAGAAGATAACATAAATGCCACTTGGTTGCAATAATTTTTTTCCCCAAATGACTTCACACTCAGTTTAGAAGGTACTCATGATTGCAACTTATATTTCAATCCTTTCAGAAACCACAAAGACAGCCATAATGAGATTGCAGCAAGCCGAATTTTGCATCCTACATTCAGAATGCTGCAAGGCAGAAAGCAACAAAGACAACTCAGCAACACAAGGCATCAATAAAGACAACCATAACGATTTTATAAATGCAAGCCTACATTAAGAAACTCAATAAGAAATATGATAACTACCTAATAACCTCGTAATACAACAACAATCACCCAACAACCCAGGAAATACAACATCAACCCAGCCATTAGGAAATACAAAAACAACCACCCAGTAACCAAGAAAATAATACAGTAACCCAACAAGGAAGAAACCTCAAACCATCAAGATAGCAACAATTGCTGCCAAATAAAGACAACTCAACATTAAGAAACCACCAACGATTACAATAATAGACCAGCAACTTGGTACCCGAGGTCCAAAATACATTAATAGACAATAAGACAAACTTTAGGTACATAATCCAGCAAACAACAACCACAATCTAGAAAACTCCAAATCATATAACGTAAGCTCTAACATGAATAAAGCTTAACTTTTAAGAAGAATTAAAACAACAATCAAAACAGGCACAACCAAGAACTAATAACAACAACCTAGGACAACTCACAACATTGTCAAGTTCATCTTTCAGTTCGTCTTACAACCTGCACGGCCACAGAAGGGCCAAAAGTTTCCCCCCCCCCCCCCCCCCCCCCCCCCCCCCCCCCCCCCCCCCCCCCCCCACACACACACACATTTCTCAAGGGCCAACACCACTGTTTTTATTCATTGAATTATCATAATCTTCAACCGAATTTTGTTCAACATTTAAGCCAATAATATTCTTTGTAACATTATCACATTCTGGATCATTGATTACTACAAAGAACAAACATAGTTTAAATAAGCAATATAATTGACTAAAATTTAAAGATGCAACATATAAAATATTATGTACCCTGCCAGCTATATAACTAATTTTTGCACAAATTAGTGCTTCAACAATATCATATTTTAAGGCACTTCTGTATTGATCCAAAACTCTGCCACTATTATTGAATGCACTTTTAAAAGCAACAGTTGAAACAAGAATGCAAATGACATCACAGGCCATTGCAGCTACAGCCGAAAACATGTATTGGTTACATTTCCAGAAATGCAAGATATTTAAATATACCTTTATATCAATTTTTTGCTCTTTTAGGTAAAAGTCTAGCTTAGATTTCCTAAATTTTTTGCTCAGACAAATCATAATCATGATATGGAAGAATTGGGCATACAATAAAATTTAAAATAATTTTGTATATAACCACAGTAGAACAATGATCAAATAGGAAACAAGTTTGTATAAATGATAAATGTAATAGTACTTGTAAGAACTGAGACTTAATTATGATAGTGGAAGTGCTACTAGAGGATAGATTTTGCAAACTTTATGTAGAGATTGAGGACGAACCCGCTTAATATGGTCTCTAATTTAGATCATGGCTAACAAATAAATCAAATAACATATCCCTAACCTTTATAGTTTCAGCCATGTAATCAACACCATATAATCTTTTGTAGCACCACTCAATGAAACCAAATTTGTATCTAGGATCCAAAATCACTACAATAGCCAAGACGTGAGAGAAATCACCCCAATACTTCCCAAATTTAATAAGCATGCTAGCAACCATCTGCTTAATGTTATCATGTCCACTATAGACTTCAGATTTAAGGGAAGCATAAGCAATGGAGACCAAGGGGAAATAAAGATGTATGATATTTTGTGCCTGAAAATACAAGTTATCTCATAGAAAGGATGTAAGAACCTACATATATTATCCAATTAGTCCCCCTCAGTGTTATTGGGACATCATTTATAGTTAGCTTCAACCAACTCTAAATGGAGGAAAGCACATTTATTGTAAATAGCCTAGTTAAGCATTACGAAAGTTGAGATTCAGCTAGTTGGAACATCTTGCCTCAAACCCCTCTTTGAAACAAGGTAACTAGGTGTTGCATAATCTAAGAACTTATATTTTCTGGCATAGGAGCCTTTCACATACTTAATGCTCTCCCTAATCTTATAGATAATAATATCTATCTCTTTCATCCCTTTCTACATGATAACATTTACTATATGAGCATAATTTTGAACATGTAAGAAATCACCATTGCATAGAAAACCACCCCTCAAGTTCAAATAATTCACTAAAATGTCCTTTGAAATAGTATTAGCATAAGTATTATCCAGAGCTATACAAAAAGTTTGTTCTAAATGTTCCATTCGTTTAGAAAAAATTGAAGTTTATCAAACAATGCAATCCCATCATATAGGGGAGGCATGAAACCAAAATTACTATATTTTTTTGTAGTCGCCAAGTATTGTTAATGAAATGTATAGTAAAAATAAATAAAAACATTAGTGTTAATAGAAGCCTAAAGTTCTGAAGTCAAGCAAACTCTGCTAGTACATCTACTCAAGGTTAATTGAATGTTGGCTTTCTCCCTAATGTACATCTTCTTACAATCACTTTTAGCCATATTTCTAGACACTACTTGTAAGTCTGAGCAAAGATAATGAAGTAATGCACATACATTGATCCATTCAACACACTGAAATAGTAGATTATGCAAGATAATGATAGCAATGAATAAATCACGAAAGTCTTGGTGGTCAAACTTAGTGTTGGTTAAGAAAATAAGTGAGTTAGAACTTGACTACAAAATTAACTGGACTATACCATGGGTACTTCTCTTCTTATAAACTTGCAAATAATAATTTAAGTTGCTATTCTCATTCTTACTATCACATGGGTAAGTTGTACCATAATTTTTGTATTTACATCTTTGTTTACCATCAACAGGCAGAGGTAACATCTCATAATGACCCCATACAGTGGAAGTCATCCTTCTTATTTTCTTAAGAATATTTTCTTTAACATTATTGTCATAATATCATCATCGTTAACAAAATTAGAATCTATTTCAACTTCATCCCCTTCATTAACAACGACATGTATAATTTTCAAGAATAGGAGTATTGTCAACAACAGTATTGGAGTTCTCCATCTAACAAATGAAATTAAACATAATTATTACTTATTAGTTGCAAAGAGTAATACATAATTGAACAACCAAAGATTATGCATCATTTAATTAAAACTATGTCAGCAATAACATTATGCTCTGAATCAATGAACCAAGACACTCATAAACATCAAATTGCACTGAAGCACTGAACTATGCATTGAAGAACTTTAGAACTACATAACTATATAAATTAAGAAGGATACCACATATAGCACAGAACTACAAGTCTACCATATAATGATAGAACTACACAATACACATAACTTTGAACTTAAAGAAGGATGCAACAGAACTTCTACAGATGAATAACTTTTTGAATCATGACAACAACAATATAATAATACTGCAGCAGTCAGCACAGAATCATAGATTCACCGTTTCACCCCAAAATCTAAACTAGACTTGAAGAGAAGTTTACAACAATAACTTGTAAAGTAATAAATGTGATATGAACCGAATCCCAAACCATAAAAAATTAAAAAATAATGAGAAAAATAGAAAAACTTGATTTCAAAAATCCTAATTTCAAAAATCCTACGAATGTTAAAGAATAAAAAAATGTCTATAAAAACTGGAAGATGAGGTGAGAAAATATAAATCCCATACTCCCAGTAACCTCCAAATCCATCAACACAAAAATAATAGAAAACCCTAAGTAGGCAAAGATATTAGAGATACAATAAATTATTTAATAAGATTAGTTAAAAAAAATAAAAAATAAGATTAGTTAAAAAAAAATAAATAAATATAATCTTTTAGACTCATGAACTTCAACTGAGATGTATCCTTTATGCACCAACAACTACTACAAATTCGATGAGAGAGTAAGAAGCCAAGAGCAAAGAGGGAAACATAAGAAGTCGAGAAGAGCATGACAAAAAACCAAGAATGACTAAATGGGAGAATAGAATGGACGACCACGCGAAAACTGATACGTCATTTAACTAAAAACATATACCTCAAATAATCAAATGCGCGGTCGTGCGGATTCTCGGGTCACTTTCGGGTTTTCTGGCCAACCCGAACTTAACATGATTTTTGAAACGGGTTGGCTTTTTGAACCTGAACCTGACCCGTATGGTTAACACGTTGATCCGAACCTAAAATTTTTTAGGTCGGTTCGGATTTGAATTTCATATCAGATCAAATATTGACACCCCTAATTATTCAATACTAATTAAGATAAAAGTAGAAAAAATTTGTACACTTCTTCAAACAAGCCACACGTATTCCTAACACCTAGGAAAATTATGAAGCAAAAAAAATTAGGAGGAAAAGCCTCAGACCGGTGCACGTATTTTCTCTCTCTCTCTCTCCTCCTTTAACTACTTTTATTTTGCTTGCCCCTCCAACGGGAAGAACAAAGGAGAGGGCCGAGCAGAGCACATCCACCTGACCGCGGGCTACGGGATATAACAGAGAGCTGGGCCCGGGCAGCTCCTCGGGCAACTCTTTTCTTTTTTTACCCGTTTCAAGTTGAATAAATAAAAAAAAAAACAAATTCTCAATTTCTTTTTATTTTTATATCATTTGCCCTGTTTCCTTGATTTTGGAGTCAAAGTCCGGAAGAAGCGAGAGAGACAGAGCGCGCAAAGATGAGAAGAGGAAGAGAGAGAGAAAGAGATGGGGAAGGGCAGAGTAGCTGAAGCTCAACACTTTATTCTCTTCAAATTCGGTTCTTTCATTTGCCCCTAAAGATTAGGATTTGAAGGAGAAAGTTCTCCCAACTACCCAACTTTAAAACTATTTCTCACTGCCTCCCATTGCACCTTGCATTGCTCCCCTCTCCAGAAAAGGACCCAGTTTTCATCACTTCATGAGCTAATCTCCTCTTCCAATTTCCCCCAATTTGCTTGGCTTCGATCCCTAAGCTCTCAAATCGAGAAACAGAAACATTTAAGGCAGCAAAAAGCCTCATTTCCTCTTTATTAAAGTAGATCAGGAAGCAATCCTGTTTTTTCTCCTTGTTCTTCTGATACGACAACCCAGAAATCATATTTGTCGACTAGGCTATTCTCCTTGTCCAGCATAAAAACCCTTCCTTTGTCCTCCTCTCTGTCAGTGAGTCTCTTATTCTAATGGGAATGCCTCTTTCATTGCATGCTGAGTAAGCCGAAGGGCTTGAAGGTTGTCCAGAGACAATGAGAGATGGGAATTCTAAGAAAAGCAAGGTTTTTAAAGGATTTTTGGCTTTGTTTCAATCTATTATTTGTGCTTTTTGTGTCCTTTTGCTTCCCAAGTTGCTAACTTGGTGACTTCACTTGGCTTTTCATCAATGGTATTAAGCTTTCATGGTCCAAGTCTCTTCTTCGGAAATGGTTCAATCTCAAGGGCAAATCTCAGGACTTCCATGCTGATGATGTCGTCAGGAGAGGTAGGCTTCTTTTTTCTTCTTCACTTGCTAGAATATCTAAGCAGGGAGTGAGCAGCGTGGAGGAGCTATCCCTTTCAGATTACGTAGGTTCCAATGTTAGTATTAAAACGGTGATGGGTATGCCCCCACCTTGTTGATCTGAAAAAAGGAAAATGTTTCTGAATCAGGACTTTTAAACCATCAATGGAAGGTGATTTTGAAAGGAGTTTGTTTCTTTCTCTGAAAAAATAGAAATTTGCCCGTTTTGTTTTTCCATTTTTTTTTCAAATTGCTCATTTTAAATTTCCTTTGGCTCCTTAATTCTGGGTTTTCTCTTCCTCATTATTTTTCACTGTTATTCATCATTTACTTTCCTGGAACTAATTCTGGTAAATAGAAGAAGAAAATGAGAGATAAAAAGTTTTCTTTCTATTGTTCAAGTACCTGCTTCAGTGCTCATGAATAAATGCAAAATGAGTAATCAATAGCCCTTATTGTTCTTGTTAGGAGGCAGTGGAGAATGGAGGAACAGTTTCACAGAGAGGAGCTCATCTACTGTAAGAAAGAGTAAAACAGGTCATATTACCTTCTCTCACCTTTGATCTGATCATTAGTAGAGTATCTTCTTCTTTGCCCAGTTCATAAATACTAGATTTCTTCCTGATTTTTTACTTCTTCTTTTCTTATTACTAGAAAGACTATCTCGTATGAACTCTGACCGATTTCAGCGAGGAAAGATTGACTGTGATGTATCAGAAGTCACGGAGACACAAGAATTCAGGTTTCAAATAGAAATCTCAACCATTTAACTTATGTAAATTGTTTAGTTAGTTCTTTTATTTTTCTCTCAATCTTTGACACATAAAACCTGTTGTGTTCCTTGTTTTTGATGAAAGGATCTTTGCTGCAACATGGAATGTTGGTGGTAAATCCCCACCAAGTTATTTGAATCTTGAGGATTGGCTCCATGCCTCTCCTCCTGCAGATATATATGTATTAGGGTATGCAACTCACCTTCTGATCAGATTCAGTGAAATTTTAATTCTCTAAACAACATTAGAAGATATTAGTATAATCTGGATGCTTATAGGTTTCAGGAAATAGTTCCACTTAATGCCGGGAATGTTCTCGGCGCAGAAGACAATGGCCCGGCGAAGAAATGGGTAGCTCTAATTCGAAAAACACTTAATAATCTTCCTGGCACAAGTAGCAGCAGCAGCTATCAAACACCTTCCCCAGTTCCAGATCCAGTTGTTGAGCTTAATGATGATTTTGAAGGTTCATCATCAGCTCATCAGAGAAATTCGTCATTTTTCCATCGCCGTTCCTTTCAGTCCTTGAGTCGTAGCTTAAGAATGGATGGTGACATGCTTGTCCCCCAGCCAAGGCTGGAACGAAGACATAGCGTATGCGAGCGTGTTATGTTTGGGAGCAGACCGAGCGATTTTGATCCCAATTTTAGATGGGGTATTGGCTCTTCTGATGATGAGAATGTCGTTGGGGATTCACCAAGCACTGCTTACTTTTCGCCAATGTCTTATGCTTACGGCGCTTCATCATCCATGGAAGAGAGAGATGCATCAATAGGATATTCTAGGTAATTTTTTACTTCAATATTTTGCTAGTTACTCTAGAACAGGAGCTCTATGGCCTAATCTATGAACCATTCAGGTATTGTTTGGTTGCCAGTAAGCAAATGGTTGGGATCCTTCTCATGGTCTGGGTTAGAAGTGAAATAAGAGATGATGTCAAGAACATCAAAGTCTCTTGCGTGGGGCGAGGATTGATGGGATATCTTGGAAACAAGGTACATTCAAGAAATTCTTAGTACTGATAGAGATTTCTATATGTATTTTCCTTTTAAGATGTTTATGACATCAAGCTAATTTTTAGACTGTTATTAAGCTTCCTGTCTGCAATTTAAATTTCATGTTTACTTGATAAATAGTGAGACATCAAAGCGAAAATGTTCTGAACTTCTGTTCTCCAGGGTTCAATTGCAATAAGCATGTCATTGCACCAAACAAGCTTCTGCTTCATCTGCAGCCATTTAACTTCAGGCCAAAAGGAGGGTGATGAATTGCGAAGGAACTCTGATGTAATGGAGATCACTAGGAAAACTAGATTTCCGCGTGTCAATAGAATTGATGATGAGAAATCCCCTGAATCAATCCTTGAACATGAGTAAGACCATCATTTTTCTGGAAATCATTGATATTCTACTTCATAGAAGATATATGATTTTCTCTAACAAAAAAATTATATATATATATTTTTCCTATGTTTCTGTAGCCGAATAATATGGCTCGGCGATCTGAACTACCGGATAGCTCTGTCTTATCGATCGACAAAGGCTCTTGTGGAGATGCACAACTGGAAAGCATTGCTGGAAAAAGATCAGGTAGTTTGCCAATCCATTTCTTTTTACTATGCATGAAATACTTTTGGATAATAAATTTCCAAGTATCGGAAGTTCTTGTTGTATAGATGATTCCATTCTTATTTTTTTTGTTTATCCTCTTTATTATCTAAAAGATTAGACCAGGGTAGATAGGTTTATAATCCTTTCTTCGCTATATTTGGATATCCTTGGGTTTTCTATCTTCTTACTTAAGCTGAAAATATCTGAAGATCTTGTTGTATAGATGATGCCATGCTTACTCTTTTCTTTAACATCAAAAAGATTCAGCATGGCTAGAAATCATGTAAAGAAAGAAAGCAATGATTCTCATCTTCTCAATTGAAATAGCATAAAACAAAGTTTGATATGAAGAAAGAAAGAAAGGATTCTCATCCTAAATTAGAATATTGCAAAACAAAGTTTCATTAACTACTTTATTTTAAACTTAATCAGCTTCGAATAGAGCAAAGATGTGGCCGTGTCTTCGAGGGATGGAGTGAAGGAAGGATTTACTTCCCGCCTACTTACAAATATTCGAATAACTCAGATCGATATGCTGGAGATGAGTTGCATTCCAAAGAAAAACGTCGCACACCAGCTTGGTAAATTATACCTTGATCGATCTTCTATAAGCATCAATTGATCGAAGTTAACTTAGCTTCTTCTTTTTATTTTCTGAAAAGGTGTGATCGTATTCTATGGTATGGAAGAGGACTAAACCAACTATCGTACGTGCGGGGGGAATCAAAGTTCTCGGACCATAGACCAGTCTATGGCATTTTTGTTGCAGAAGTTGAATCCATTAACCATAGCAGAATCAAGAACATGAGCTTCCCTAGTGCACGAGTCGAAATTGAGGAGCTTCTCCCATACTCACATGGATATGCAGAGCTTGGTTTTTTCTGAAGGTGTGCTTTTTATTCTTTTGATCAAAGAATAGTACTTTTTGTCTTAACAAGCTTTTCCTTTCATTCTAGTACAGTGCATTTTTGTGAATAAGATTCTTTTGTTGGTATCCATGAAAGCAGCAGGTGAGAGAACTTGTTTTCTCATTTGAGTTACAAAGAATGAATGCAGCCAAGAGCTCTCTTTCCCAAATGGTGTGTGTGCTTGAAGGAAGATAGCACCAGGTGAGCTCTTTCTACTGGGGCCACTAGAACTGCAAAATAGTTTTACATTTGGCTTCTTTTTCTTTGAAGCTAACACTTTTGTCAAAGGTAAATCAGAATTTCATTAATCAGAGCTTCAAAAACTTATAAGACTTAGTGGCAAACTATTCAATGTAAACAAATAGATGACTTTCATGGCTTTGTGACAGGTATTGAAGGAAGCGTTATTCAGCCCATGAAGCTCCCACTAATACATTCTAAAGTGGGATTAAATTACGCAGACTTCTACCAAGCGCCAGTAAAAGAAAAGTCCTCATTTCATCGAAAATCATAATAAAAAAGCTAATGAATACTGAAGGAACTCATATAATTTTCTCTTTTTTTATATATATTTTTCATTTCATTTCTTCTGTTCATAGCCTGATTTGTTATTATTCTTTGCTTCAAGTAGAAAGGAGTGTTTGCTATCTGATAATGGAGGCTAATGATTGTGCATAGTTGTTTGCTGTTGTATAATTTAGATAAAAGTTGGTATGAGGAAGATAAAGAAGCTGTTAGCTATTATGGTTTTTTCAGATAATTGAATAGTATTTTTGGCCTGAAAAGCCATTTCTGTCAAATTTCTATTTTTTTTTTTCAGAAGGCTGTTTTCTATTCCTTTGCTTTTTTTTTGTTTGCAAGTGTAATCAAGAGAAAGCAAAAGAAGACAGATCTTGTAGGGTTGATGAGATCAGGGACACTTGGAATTAAAACAAAAGACAAATGTTCTAAAGAAAATAAAATTAAAAAATCCAAAAAAAAATGATGTCAAATAAGAGTAAAAGCCTGCTTGACCTATACTTTAGGCAGTTTTGTAAGTCAAAAGAACATATCAGAAGAAACCTGCTGTGACACAAGGCATTTTGTTGGAATTGGAGTTAGCAAGCCGACCATATTTCTTCTTACCATACTATTTTGCAGCGTTGTCAGAAGAGGTTTTTTTTTTAATTTTTTTTTTTATTTTACAAAATCTTAGATTTGAATACTTGAATGAAGTTAATAGTTATAAAGAGACTATTTATTTACAAACTTTAATTAAGTTCATAGTTCTTATGAGGGCTGAAGCATACTTATTACAAAATCTTCTTATTTTATTTTTAGATTAAGGTTTAGTTTGAGACTATTTTCTTACTGCTTCTTAAAACATTTTTCTACTTAAAAAAACTGTTTTAAGAAGAAGGAAGAGAATCATCCCAAACGAAGCCTTCGTTTGTGATGACTTTTTTACTGCTCTTAAAATAGAATTTTGTTTTAAAAAGTAATAAAAAAGTCGTCCCAAATGAAGCTTAAGACTAATTCTATTCTAAATTTGAATTTCTTTTTATTCAGTTTTGATTGTATTTATGAAATTAAATTAGTATACTTAAACATGAAATAGGAGCTATTTTTTAACTTATTTTAAATCCTCTTATTGTTTTGCAGAAGGTGTGATTGCAAAATAGTCATGACTTTTTAAAGTATATATGTTTTTATATTAACATTGAGGATTGTTTGTTGGTTTGTAACCAGGAGGGAATTCGTGCAGTCTGTAGCACCATTCTTAGGTATGGTGAAACTTGCAATATGTATATTAGGGATAGTGCTCATATGATCTATGAGAAAAATTATTCTGTGCGGAAGCAAAAATTCCATCCGGATATCTAAGCCCGCGTCTCGGCACCGTGGTACCGGGGCTCGGTATTGCTCAGTACCGCGGCTCGGTATCGCTGACGTGGCTCATTCTTGCTAGTATCCAGATGTAGAGCTGCGTTCGACGTCCGCATAGAATAATCTTTCGTCATATGAAGAGTTAGAGAATTTATTACTTGAACTTTTAATAGAAAACGTTGTTGTCTTGATGGTGAATGTTGCTCCATCAGTACTATTTTTTTTATGGATAGTCGCTATCCAAGACTGCATTGTCACTCTTCTTGGAAAAGAAGGGAAAAATTTTGGCGAATAGAAGGTATTTGATTCATAAGGAGGATCTGACCATGAACTTAAAAGAAATGACTCATTGAGTCCCATAAGGAGTCAAGCCTTCAAGTCTCTTTATAAAACAATCACCAACATTATTCTTGGTTAAAAGGGTTGTTAGCATCGTAGGGCTCCAAGAGGTGTGATTATCTCCTGTCAAGATATTAGATATAAGAGTGATGCTGAGGATGTTCTAAATATTCAAGTTATAGATGAAGTACATGATTTATAGTGCTTCGAATATAAAATAAAAGACATGATAATATATAGATATTATCTAATTTTGAGTGATATTTAGATATCCTCTTTTTATTGTTTATTTATTTATGTTTGGAAAATTGAGAGGGATAGCTAGCCATTCTGATAAGTCAAAATCAATGATACAAAAAGACAGCGAACAAAATTACGAAGGAAGAAAACCTATACAATATCATGGAGCTAAAAAGAAACTAGGGCTCAAAAAGAAAAAGAATATAAATATCATAAATTAGTAATGCTAAGGAAAGAGATATTATGTGGTGAGATTATTTAATTTTGATAGCACGATGTTAAAAGAAAAATTTGTATGGAGTGCTGTGGCGTTGGTAGAGCACAGTGGCGTTGAGAGCACAATGCTATCAGAAAACATCGCTTTGACATCAAAAATTTTGGTCTACATTAATTGTAGCTTCATCATGTGGTGCAACGGTAGTTGGTTTGTTGGGTGCCACATCGCTATATACTAAAACCATTTTTTTTTAAATTTAAACTAAATATTGATGCCATCACCCCATCACCCTATATTTGGTCTGCTTGTCCAAGAAGGAAGGGAGGAGAAAGGGAGGAGAAAAAGAAGAGAAGGAGAGAGGGAGAGGGAGAGGAGAGAGAAGAGAGGGGAAGCCCTCCAAATGCTTTTTTTGTCCATTGTTCCTATTATGAAAATTATTTTACTCGTTGTAAGTGACTATACTCTTGCTCTTATTTTTGGTGGTTTTGATTTATATAGTTTTAATCTTCTCAAAAGTGATAAAATATATTTTCTTCTAATTTATTGAGCTTTTATTGTGTAACTTCTTGTATATGATAGATATGGATTGTGCAAACAAATTGACTATAGCATTCATGAATTTCACTGGATAAAATGAAAGTCATGATTTCCTGAAGCTATTGGATAGTATATAATTTTTTCTATATTTTAAAAATTCATGTATTTCATGTTGCATTTTATATATCAAGGAAAGACTGATACAACCGATAAAGATAAATATAACATTTGCATGAAAGCATGCAAGGAATGTTGGCTGTTAATACTATAATTAATATGTGTTTTCTCTTAAAACATGGGTAGAAGGATGGTCCGACGGACTTTTCTTAAAATAAAAGGTTTGTTGTGTGATCTTGGTTGCAGCATGTAACTGATTGACGAAATTATGCTGACAGATAGAAACTAACAACTTTTCAATGATTATTGAAAGTTACATGTGAATTGACTTAAGATAATGAATAATGATAGTAAGATAAAGACCAATGATCAACTTGTCCATAATTAGGGTTAAATTAAAGATTGATGATGACTAACTAGGCAACATCTTGGGTTGAAGGATGAAAACACCATATTAAAGCTGGATGTCATATTTTGCTCTTTATAATTGTATTTACGATTGCATTTACATGATAATATATTAAAATAATAGATAGAAATAACTAATATATAATTGATTTAACTGGTATTGATTTAATTAAAGATTTATTTTTATTACAAACACCTCAATGCAAACAATCGTCTTTAAGGGTATGCACGACATTGAAACCAACACCAACGTCTACTGAATTTATCACATGCCCTCACCAATGATATCAAAGCATATCATCACCAATCAGGTCAGTGCAATCCATCGACACCAACTTTGACTCTTGATATCAAGACCAAAATTTTTGAAACTTTTTTGGGTCTTTGGTATCTTCTTATCAAATGACAATGATCAAATATACCACAAATGATAAATTGAAGAAAACTTCAATGCCTTAAGCTCCTATAACTTCCAACATATTGTTCATCCTCCATAATTTATGTATATTATATTGTAACATATAACATACATAAATTGACTTTTTCATATAACATACGTCAGTGAAATCATTTCAATTGGACCAGATGCAGTGATTTTTCTCTTTTCTAAAATTTCAGATAAAAAAACTCGTGTTTTCTATAAGCTGCAATCGACTTATCTTATCAATATATTTGTCGGATATTGATATTATTATAACAATAAAATCTATTTTTCTCTACTGTAGTGAATTTTCAAACATGCAACAATAATATTTATATAATGACAAAATTATAAAAAATATATAATGCTTTTTCTTAAATGATTGAATGATAAATAATAAATAATAAAATACATGACTCAAATACATATTTTTTTTTTAAAATAATCTTCTTCCTTTACTAACCACTTAATTACTCCACTTGCATTACCCTTTTGAATTTGGACAGTACAAATACTTACAAAAGAATGTGAATATTGTGTTCTACATCCTACCATTTTCAGATCAAAAAGATGCTCACCTTAATTGACCCAAGCAAGAACATAATTGCCTAAATAATTATCAATGATTATGAGCATATATGTTCAAGCAGGACATGACCAATCAATCAATGTAGAAGGCCCACAATTAGATTTGTGAAATCATTATATCAACCATAGTAGGGTCATGGAGAGGCTTGGTACAATCATGAAATGTGAAATGATAGCAAATAAAATAATAATACTATGATTTGACACTAATTATGATAATATAATTTTACTAATCATGATTTATGACTTGACTAGAAAGATCATTTCACTGTAAGAAGCTTCTAAACACAAAGTATATTAGGGTCAAGGACTTGGATTTTAATAACAAGCTTAATCATGAAGTTGTTATAGTGCATATGTACCTTAGGAGATGTTTGTGTTCTAAATATATTATAATCTAAATGTATATAATTAAAAATAAAGTGATTTTTTCATGTTTTTAATTAATAAAAATATAATAAAAAATAACCAAGCATCGTGGCAAGAGTTCTCAAGCTCGATGTCAATAGGATCAGACCTTTACGAGAACTCGCTGCAACGGTGGCACCGACGAGACTGGGACAGAAGCTCTCAAGGCCAGTGTCTATAGGACTAGACCCTTGCAAGAACACGCTGGGGTGGTACCGACGAGACCGTGGGCTTGGGGAGCATAGTGGGGTAGCATTGAGAAGCGACAATGGAAGCTCGGGGTGCTTCGACATAGGCGCCTAAGCAAAGAATTTGGAATTAAGTGATTCAAACAAATGTTAAATTCATATATCTAAAAAATAAACTAATTATGTATTTGAAAAATCTTTAAAATTTAACCTAAAATTCTACAAAAAAGAAAATGTGCATATTTGCCTTTGTTTTTTGCTCTATTAACCTGTCTTATATGACATATTTATTGAAATTGAAGAAAAAATTATCATATGATATATAGTATCATGATATGACATGAGACTATATTTCTCATATCAACTTTCTTCTGACTAATACATAATCCTAATATGGCACATCCATTAAATGCATGACAACTCAAATGAAATCTAAATTAGTTACAATGTCAAACAAATAAAAACATGAAATATTATAAGCAATTTTTTTTTTTAAATCTATTTTAAGGCTTCATTCAATCAAACTTTTATAAGTGAAGAACAAATTCTAATGAAGTTGAAAAGGATGACATGACTGGTTAGTTGTTACAATGCCAAATGATTGAATATCTAATTCAGATAAAAGTATTTCATTGTTTATGTTTTATTTGGGTGCATTATACTTTTCTACTTTTCAGTGGAAGTTTTATGAAAATTGTTTTATAAATCTTAAATTTCTCTGTTGTCAAAAATAAAATAAAATATTAAAATTAAATTGTGAAAATTTATGAAAAAATAATCTCGTGGAAATAAATCTTTTCTAGATTTTTTTTGGCTCGAAGAAGAGAGAAACTCCAACCAAATGATACTGAAGTATTTCTTATAAATAAGTATATAATATATGCATACATACTAATGAGAGAAACTGATTTTATTAGATTTAAGCTAATAGGTTTATGAGGATGTGGAGATCATCAAGATGTCGGATTTAAAGTTGTCTATTTATGACAACTGAACTTAATAACAAGTAAACTATAAATAAGAGATTAACAACTAGGCGCATTTTGAGTATGGAGTGTATGAAAAAGAGATCAAATCTCAGGAAATCTCATATCTAGGGGTGTCAATTTCGGGTCACGGGTCGAGTACGGGTCGAACCCGGAATTGACCTGGGTTCAATCGGGTCAACCCTAACCCGACCCGGGTAGGTAAAAGGGTCGAATATTCGAACTCGGACCCGACCCGATACGTGAAGGAGCGAACGCGGGACGCGAGCGAGTGCACGGGTGCTCAGGACGCTGTGGGTGCGCGGCTGGCTGGGTGCGCCGAACGCGGGCGGGTGCGCGGGTGCTCTGCCTGGCGCGCGGGCGCGCGGGTGCTCTGCCGGGTGCCATAGTGCTCGGGACGCTGCGGGTGCGCAACTGGCTGGGAGCACCGGACGCGAGCGGGTGCACGGACAGGACTCCGTGGGTGCGCGGGCTGCGGGTGCGACGCTAGTCGGGTGCGCTGCACGAACTCGCAGGCAGTCAGTTTAAACAAGTTTCCGGGTTAACCCGCCAACCCGTCGGGTCAACCCGAACCCGATCCATTTTTTTAAAAGGGTCGAATCTGCGAACCTGAACCCAACCCATTTTTAAAATGGGTCGGGTCCAACCCAGATTTTTCGGGTCAGGTCCGTGTTGGGTTTTTCGTGTCGTGTCAAATATTGACATCCCCTACTCATATCATGTGATATGAGGTTCAAAATATCCAAAATATTCTTATTTTCCATTTATTTTTGGGGCTTAAATGACTACAATAAAAGCTACACCTAGAAAAATAGAATGTGCAATATATGATATGATTGCTACAAAGTGTCATTAACACATAGCCAAGTTGGTAGTTTGCAACATGGATCGCTGCCTTCGGTGTGGCTATTTGTTTTGAGGTCCTAGGCGAGTCTTTGGGGGCAAGTGCTTAAAATGAGTCTTCATGCTCGTATCATTGCTATATGAGAAACAAATTACCTTAAGAAAATCCACCAAAATTAAAAAATAATTCTTGAGGAAAAAAACAAAATGATCAAAAACCTATTACAAAATTAGCTAGCCTAAAAAAAACTCAAAGAAAAGAAAATAATTAAATATTAACATTAACCCTGTTGGATTCAGAAAGCAACCAAAACTCCCTAGCATTGTCATATACAGAGAGCATCACACTCAACCTGATTGCCAGAGTAGAGGGCCATCCAATGGTGTTGCAAATGAAGAGTAAAAGTGCATGCATAACAAAAAGCAAACCGCATATAGTAAGCACCGTGGTTGCTAGGTCATTGTGGAGCCCATACAGAGGCGGGATATGGAAGAGCTTCATCATGGTCCAACGAAAAAAGAGCCCCACCATAAAAAGCTTAAGGGCCAACCAACCATCCAAAGAACCTCGAAAACTAGAGAAGACATTTCATTACAATATAAGCATCTTAATCTCATCAAAACTCTTCAACCTTATAATTTGAGCAAAATAGCCTTCTTGATATTGCTAAGTAAGGAATTGGAGTATAAGAAAGAGCCACCATAACATTTATTACTCCTTTCCCGCCAACTGTGATAAATTAAGCAGCATATAGAGAGTTTGTAGAAATCCTTGCAAGTGCTAGAGGCATATTGCAAAATGTGCAAATGTTCAAAACGTTGGATAGCTAATGGTCTGAACATAAAAGTTCCAACCAAAGGGAGAAGGGCATTGATAAGGGAGAAGGAAAATCACATTCAAAAAGATGCGAGAAGAGGTTTCAGGATAGCTAAGACATAAGCTACATAGGGAGTTAGCATGAATGTTTCTCGTAATTAATTGATCAACTGTTTTAAATCCTCCAACAAAGAGCATCAAGGCATAAGAGGAAAAGTGATGGGTGGATTTTTTATGCTAGACAAACTTATGCTATTCAACCACCTCCAAATTTTATTAAAACTTTTCATGAAATCATGAAATTTTTTTCATAAGAGACCACTCCAAAAAAGAGGTGGAACATGTTTATTAGAAACGCTAATGGAAGCAATTTCTTAGTAGAGAAAGCCAGGGAATGTAGTAGGCAAATACCACAAAATCTCATTCATGATAGTAGAATTATAAAGAATCCAAAGGGATGGAAAAAAAATGGATGTATAATCTTAGTAATTGTTCTTCCTTTACACCATGGGTCCCATAGGAGAGAAAACCTATAGGAAGAGGAAGAGGAAATGTTAAAAGAGAAATTCAGCCAATCTTATTAGCAACCAGAATTGCTATTTCTAGAACTTGGTAATTCTCTCCATAGAAGCTTTCAAGAATGAATAGTAATATCACCTAATTCAGTGTTTAAGTAAGGTATCAAAAGAGAGAGCCCACCATATGAGGGAGCATCAATATGCATGAGATAGAGCCTGAATAGAGGGAAAATTGAGGCCCCCATTTTCTTTTGGTGGACAAGTTCTTTTCCAAGAAATCAAATGAATCTTTTTCACATTAATCTCTGCATGGAAAAGAAATCTAGCACATAATTTTTCAATATGCTTGTAGTAGGTTTTACGTATTATAAAGCCCCTAATCCAATAAGCAATAGAATTTCAAATGCTAAAATAAATATATTGGATTCTACCAACAAAATATAACCACTTAGCTTTCTACCCATCCAATAGATAAGATACCTTTTAAAGAAGAGGTTAGAAATTATAATTTTGCAGCCTAATAGGGAGACAGGGATCCCCAAATATAGAAAATTTGACTCCTCAGAGCAAAGAAAGTCAAAAAAGAAATAAATGCTGCTTTTGGTTTGATTAATTCTAATATCCAAAAGGGACTTAAAATATTTAAATGATCAGCAAGAGCCCTGACATTATTAGGAGTAACCTTACCAAACACCATCAGGTCGTCAGCATATATAAAGTAAGAGACTTGGAATTAAACCTTTAAAGGAGTGATTGTTAATAGGGCTGCCAAGTAAATTGAAAAATACATCCATGATGATACAGAAAAGGTAGGGGGATAGAGGATATCCTTGTCTTAATCCAGAAGTTGACTGAAAGTAGGTGTGTAAAGCACCATTGAAATTAACCAAAAAAAATGCCTCCTCGATTCAAGCTTTGATCTAGGACAAAAATAAAGAGGTAAAACCTTTATCCACTATCCTTTGAATAAGAAAACTCCTAAATACTAAGTTAAAGTCTTTAAAAATATTCAATTTTGCACAAAACCTCCTAGCCTTCTTTTGAAATTGGAATTATGATAGAATTTCATATGCAAGAATTGTATTATCAGAAGCAATTCTATTTTCTAAGAAATCGGCTTGACAAAGATGTATTATATAAGGCATAACCAATTTTAACCTGTTAACAAGAATTGTTGCAACAATTTTTTAGAAAGTATTCCATAGAGGAAGAATGGGGCCCTTTAGGAATCAAAGCAATTGTAGTGGATTTAATTATCTTAGGCAAGTAGGAGGTTTAAAAGAAATATTTAATTGCCTTGTACATCTTTGGCCTAATAATATGCTAGGATTTTGTTGTAAAACTCTAATGCAAATCTATCAGGACAAGAGAAGAAGAGTTGGGTATAGGAAGATTGTGCTTTTAATATTGTCATCAGTTACTGGAGTAGATGTAGAGGTAGACCTAAAAATACTTTGTTAGAAAATATTAGAATGACATTTCTTTTTTAGATTTAAATGAGAATTTGACTCTTAATAGGGCATAATGGAGAAAAATGATTCATCTAATCGACCCCAAGTAGTGGGATAAATGTTTGTTGTTGTTGTTGTAGTAGTATTGGTTATTAGGGTAATGAGTGAAAGGGAGAGGTGAGCAGGGATAGAAGAACCCACCTGAGCATTATGAATTATGGTAGCAGTAGTATTGGGGTAGTTAAAAAGTACCTGAAAGTTTTGAATAATAGCATGACTAATGACACGGGGAGTAGAAAAAAACCCTGCATTAGTGGAAATTTGCTTAATGTTGTTGTAGTTGTGCCTCACTCTAATTTTCCTATATAAGAACTTCAAGTCATCTTTCCCTTGAGAAAGCCACTCAGCTTTAAATCTCTACATAATTCAGGAGGCCTAGATAGTGGTGCAAGAAGCCATTTTTTCATTCAGAACTTTCAAAGAAGAGCTAAAAGAGCGGTTATTGAGGTTATTTTCAATAAGTTTAAGGCATAGGTCCTGTTTATCTTGCAAAATCATCATGCAAGAGGAGTGAGTTTGGGAATAGGCCCATGTCTTAAGCTTGAGAGACTGCTTATGGCATTTTAGCCTTTCACAAAAAGAATAAATAGGGTCTCCATAAAAATTTTGTGCAAAAATATCCAAAAAGGTGTCTCGAAAGGCACAAAGTTTGTCCAAAAATTCTTCAACATGAAATGATATTTGAAAGAAAACTCCAAACCAAAACTTATAATTAGGAAGAGTGATGAGAAGACTTTCCAGTTTATAGAAAGAGTTAGAAAAATTTTCCATCCACCTTTCATAAATGAGAACCCGGTCCAGCTTGATGTAAATGGGATTGTCCACACTTTAATTTTTTTTTTTTTTTGGAAGAATTGTGGGCTTAGCCCTTTTGCATATAATGAAATATGCTTACATGTGTAACCTATAAAGGAAGCAACTAAAAGGAAGCAAAACTAGCAGCAAAAAACTAGAAAAGACTACTAGGAGCTAGCTGAACAACAAAAACAGCAGAAACTCCTACAAAATACAACTACAAAAACAATAGAGAAGCCTCCAAAAAGCTGACTGCACAACAAGCAAGGAATCTCCCTACTCATGGACTCAGGAATTGCCAATGCTCTGACAACCTGGTTGTAGAAGTCGCCAATACTGTCATCCAAAGGGAGAACTTAGGCAATCCAGTCATCATTGCCCAAAAACAACAGCATCACAAGCACAGAAATCCATTGCAGCATCAGAAAAATGGCTCCCGAAGGCACACCGGCCAAAACTAAAGCAAATCCAGAAGAGAATGACCATTTTTCCATTTCAGAATTTTAGCAAATACTACAATCTTAATTTTGAGGCCCATATTAGTAGATGAAGCATAAGAGTCACCAAACTTTTTTTTCATTTCTTTCTCTCTATATATGATAAATAGCACAGCAAATAATAAGATTATAAAGATGTGTGGTCTTGCGATTAGGATCAACAGTGCATTCAAAAGCTTGTAGAATTGATTCTTCATACCTGGTATGAGAATAGTCAGCACAGAAACTGAATAATGACATTCAAAAAACAAGTGGGAGATGCTTTCATTTTCATTATGACAAAGGAAACAGGTATTCTCCACCAAAATACCCCTTTGATTCAAAATATTAGACGTTTTAAGCCCACCCCGTAAAGCCATCCAACAAAATATAGAGTATCTCAATGAAAAACATTTATGCCACACAAAATGATGCCAGGGAACCATAGGATCATTATTGTATAGGAAACTAATGAAATTGTTATGCTTAACATTACCATCTCCCCAAGTCAAACAGTCAATGCCGGCAGTAGAAACAGGGGAGGGTAGCAGGCCCAACAGGACATCCGGAAATCCAGAAGGAAGAACCCAGCCATTCTCATTTAGAATGATAGAAATTTTAGCATTCCCAAGAAATTGTTTGAGCAAGTCATACAAATTAGGTACCTCATTAAGGGTATGTTCGTTAATCCAATGATCCCAAAAGAGTGAAATAGGGGCCTTATATGAAGCAGAGAATCTGTAATTATCTTTGACCATAACAGCAATTACAAATATATTTACAGAAAGATGTCACCTTTGAAACATGAGGCTTCCAAGGTGATATGTAATGGTGTAAAAGCCAAGAAGAAAGAGGGCTATTAACATTGTATAACCTCCCAATAAGTGCACAAGCATAACTAAATTGCACAGAGAAAAGAGAGGGAATCCCCAGCCATCCGTATATTTTAGGCTTGCAAGTATTTTTCCAAGATATGAGGTGCAATTTACGTGTCGTCGTATCCCCAAAATAAAGAAACTTAGAACAAAGCTTCTCAATTTTCTTAATTAAAGATTTTGGTATTATTGAACTACGAATCCAATAAGCTATAGAGTTCCATATTGTAAATTTCAAAAATTGTAATCTACTAGCAAAAGAAAGTGCCTTGGCTTTCCATCCCGCAAGCTTGTGATTAATTTTCTCCATGAGATTGGAGAAATCAGAGCTTTTAGGATTGTAAGGGGAAAGGGGGATCCGAAGATAAATTATCCTAGAAGCAAAGGAATATTAAGTATATTACTAATGTTATCAGAATTGGTGCAGTTGGCCGGTAGAATCAAAGAACTTTTCCCATAGTTAACTTCCAGACCCGAAGCTTCAAAATATTTTTGAAGAAGCTTACGAATGATAACACAGGTTTGAGCGTCAGCTCTAGCAAAGAGAAGGAGATCGTCGGCATACATGAGGTGGGAAATCCTATTTCCCTCAACTTGTGGAGCTTCAAACATCACCCCAGTAACAGGATTATCAAAGAGACAGGATAGAGCATCCATGACAATGCAGAAAAGATAAGGACTTAAAGGGCAGCCTTGCCTTAGCCCAGAGGTGGACGGAAAAAAACCCTTAAGAGCGCCATCAACGCCTGAACCATACATCCTTAATACAAGCATATATCCATTTAATAAACAAATCGGAAAAACCTTTTTGAGCAAGTCTGACAATGAGAAAATCTCTAGAAACACTATCAAATGCTTTTTTTATATCCAGCTTGGAGCACATGAGTTTAAGCTTAGCAGAATTTCTGGAATGATAAAGAATTTCACGGGCTAGGATAACATTGTCAGTGGAAATCCTTTTGTGAATGAACCCATATTGATTGCCTTGAATGATAGAAGGCATGAAGGGTTTCATCCTAGCAACTAGAATCTTAGTAATGATTTTGTAAATAGTATTGCAAAGGGCAATAGGACGAAAATCAGTGATAGCCTCGGCATGTCTTGTCTTTGGAATGAGAGTTATGACAGTAGCATTGGCAGTACGAGGAATGTATGCTTGTGAAAAAAAGACTTGACAGCTTTGCAAACAATGGGTCCCGACACCAACCAAGTAGCTTTGTAGAATTCAAAGTTGAATCCATCTGGTCCCGGAGTGGAATTGGAGGCTCTGGAAAATACTGCTTTTTTTAATTTCTGCCTCAGAAAAAGGAAGAGTTAAAGAAGAAAGGAATTCATAAGGAATAGTTTTACCCACTGGAAATTGATTGATGTCAAAAGCCTACCGGATAGCAGGATTGAATAGCCCATGATAATAACTGATAGCATCATTAACAACATCCTTGTAAGAATTGGGGGCATTTTCCATAGAGAGAGAGAGAGAGATGGCAGTACTTCTATAGTTCTTCCTCAAGCGTATCTTAGAATATAAAAATTTAAGATCATCTTCGCCATTTGAAATCCATTTAATTTTTGCTCTTTGAGATATCCATGAAAGCCAGCTAGAAGAAACATCAGCAATTTGCTGATTCGTGTTTTTTGATAGACAGAGAAATCTCTTGTAGGTTTAGGGTTGAGTCAGTCTGTACTTTTGTTTTTTACCTTTTGAGTCCACTTGTAATAGTCAAAGAGACTGATGCTATGTAACCCTTCACACACACACTTGAGAGACTTAAAATTTCTGTTTTTACTCATATCGGCCAGGACGATTTCTTGGATCGGCCTGTACGATCAGCTTACAACAGAAAGTCTAAATAAGGATTCTTAATTAAGGCAGCCGACATTAACAGATCGTCCTGGACGATACGTTTATCGGCCAGGACGATAAGCTGAAAACAGAAAGAAGTAGCCGTCATAGTTAAGTATGGTATACTGTATCTTTAAATTATCGGCCAGGACGATCCTCGTATCGGCCTGGACGATATTCACATATTATGTCATAATTGTTCAGGAAATCAAGAGAGTAATTAAGGATGATTGATACGATCAGATCGTTCTGGACGATCACAGGATCGGCCAGGTCGATCTAGTCACAAACCCTAAGTTACTTCAGGACAATCAATATCGGCCAGCCCGTATCCAGGGCTATTGTCAGGACGATTTTCTTCTGATTTGAACTGATCGGCCAGGACGATCGTGAGATTGGCCTGGAAGATCAAGCCAATTTTCAATCGTCCAGTTTCCCATCCAGGGCGATGCTCTGGCCGATCATCATTGATTTGTACTGATCGGCCAGGCCGATGTCCATATCGGCCTGGACGATATTGTCGGCAACTTGCAATTAATGAGCTCTTTTGAAGCTCTTCTATTTAAGAGCTCTTGTTCAACGTTTTTAAAAAAAAACCTTTGGCTGCTGCCTTGACCTGAGAAGACCTTGAGGAGAGAAAGAGAGAGAGGGGAGAGAGAGAGGATCTTGTGAGGGGGAGCTTGTGAGGGGTTTCACAAGGGTTGCTTCAAGGATCTCTCTGCGTCGTCTTCGTCTAGAGTTTCTCGTCCGTGGAAGGGTCGGTAGAGGTAAGGAGTTTTGCTTTTGGTTCTGGTTCTCTGCCAGCTTCAGGAGGAAGCAAAAGGAGATAGATTCTCTGCCTTGCCGGGGTGGCAAAAAGGAGGTTCTTGTGAGGGTTTCTCCGCCTATCCGTGGGGGCTAAAGGAGAGTCAATTTTTCTGTAGTGCAATACTTGGAGGGTGCCTCCAAGGAGTGGACGTAGGTCGAGTCGACCGAACCACTATAAATTTTTGTGTTCCTTTTCTTGCTTCCGCACTTTTAAATTCCGCAATTTTGTGTGGTGTGATTTGGTTTATGTAATTTTATTTCTTTGTTTAAAAAGAAGTTTTTAAAATACCAATTCACCCCCCTCTTGGTTAGTTTGGGACTAAGTTCATAGGGCTTAACATCCTCATCGAACTTTCAAGTGGTATCAGAACCTGATTCGAAATTAAAGTTTGAAAACTTTTTGAATTTGATCTATGTCTAACTTTGGGAATCGAAACACTACAGAAGGGTATTCTATTACCCGACCTCCTCTGTTCGATAACCTACCTTTTGATTTTTGGAAAACTCGCATGTCAACTTTTTTACAATCTACTGATTATCGCATGTGGATGCTTATTCAAGAAGGTTATTCTCCACCTTCTCGTAAAATTAACAGTTTTAAAACTGAAGTTGCTTTTACCGAATGGACTTTTGATGAACGAGATTTAGCTCAATTAAATGCGAAATGTTTGAATTGTTTTTTCTGTGCTTTAAAATCTGAGGATTACATGCATGTTTCAACTTGCAAAACTGGTAAAGAAATTTGGGATAAATTGTGCATTACTTATGAAGGCATTAATGAAGTTAAACAATCCCGTTTAAACATTCTCTTGCATGACTACGAACTTTTTCGTATGAAACCTCATGAATCGATTTCTGACATGTACACTAGGTTTACTCAGATTGCTACTTCATTGCATGCACTAGGAAAAGAACTTTCGAACTATGAAAAAGTTAACAAGATTTTGAGATGCTTGCCTTCGTCTTATGATGCAAAAATTACTGCAATCACTGAATCTAAAGATTTGAACACCTATTCTATTGATAACTTGTTTGGCTCACTCATTGCTTACGAGCAAGGGGTGAATCAAAGAAATCTTGATGCAGGTGAGAAGAAAAAGGAGAAAACAATTGCATTGAAGGCACACAAATCGGATTCTGAATATTCCGGGTCTGAAAGCGATGGAGTTGCCTTCATTACAAGGCAATTCAAAAGCTTTCTAAGGAAGAAACAAAAGCATCATCAAAGTTGGAGAAAAGGTAAGGATCATAAACATATTAAAGGATCTTCTGATGTTGTTTGTTTTGAATGCAGGAAACCTGGACATGTAAGAGCGATTGTCCTACACTTCAAGATCATTCAAGCAAAGAAAAGGAAAAAGGTGAGGAGAAAGCTAAGTCTAGGAAGGAGAATAAGAAAATCCAAAGAGGCTTCTGGGCAGAATCTGGTACTGATTCCTCTGAGACTGAACCAGAGGAAGAGACTACAAACTTGTATTTCATGGGAGAAAATCAAAGTGATGAGGAAGAGGTATGTAAACCAACCTATGATGAATTGTTTGAAATTTGTGAAAAAATCCATACATCATGCAAAAAACTTAAGAAAACTCATGCTAGCCTAAAATTAGAACATTCAAATCTATAAAAAGAGCATGAAGTTTTTCTCAAAGATCATGCAACGATTGATTCAAATCAAATGGCTCTCCTTGATGAATTTGATGAATTAAACAAGAAGCATTTGGAATTAGTTGATAAAAGTAATGCATTAAAAGATTCACACACCTCACTTAACGATGATCTTAAGAAATCTAAAGAGATTGAAAAAAATTTGAGGATTGAGAATGATGCATTAAAAAGAACTAACTTGAGAATTCAAAATGATTTGGAAACATGTAAGAAAGCTAGGATGACACCAACTTTTAATCAAAGGCCAGAACCTAGGAAGAGGCATTTTTACCCAAGAAAACCTTTTCCTGGAGTTCAATGTTTTTCTTGTGGCATGCTAGGACACATCTCACACACTTGCACAGTTCACCGCAGTACACATTGGGTATGGAGACCTAAGATGCATGATTCAAAGCATACCACATCTGCATTGCACTCTATATTTCCTAAGAAGGAGCCCAAATCTGTTTGGGTTCCTAAAACTGACTGTTGTTGAGTTTTGCAGGAGTGCTCTCACCAAAGACCTCGTGGGAGCATAAGATAACTGAACATAAGGAGGCTTGCAGCTCAATTGCTTAAATCCGTTGCTTTATCACTTGCTTGAAATCTTTAGTTTTTGTATGTCTTTTATTTTTAGTTTTTGTGTTCACTTTGTGTTGTCTTTAGTTTGCTTTTTTTTTTGCTTTTGCTTTTTCACTTTGGTCTTTATTTGTTTTGGGCTTCCATATGATGAAACTTCTCAAGCTTTTAAATATTGAAATTTTTGGAGATAGGGTTTAGCTTTTTAAAATTGGTTAAAGGGAGTAAACTGTTGATGTTTTTCCCTTCTTCTGACTTTGTTTAGTGGCATGATTTTCTTCTATAAAACAAAAGTCTAAACTCAGTTTAACCAATGGCTTTTTAAGATCTCTTTCTAATCTTGCTACATTAAATCATCCTATGCATAATAGTCAAAATTCTTTGATATCATTCAAGCTTTTGAAATCTTACCATTGCAGTTATCACGTGATTTTGATTTTGTGTTGTGGATTGTTCTTCCCTATGTTAGAGAGAGAGCTCCTATTCTCTAATATTTGGAGGATATACTCACAACTAAGTTTTTTTTAAGGGTATATTAAAGAATTTTTAGCTTGCAAAAGTTAAAAAGGAAAGAGGCCAATGAAGCCAAATTGAAAAGAAAACTATATACACAAAAGTGTATCAAAAATCAAAAGATGCTCAAAGAGCCAATAAAAGTGACAAGAGGCATAAAATTATCCCACTAAATGCAAGCTATCATCTCTTTGGTAAAACTCTTAAAACTTAGAAAACTCATTGATTATGTGATACGTTCAAAGATTTGATTTTAATTTCCATGATTGAGAAAAATTATTTTGATTTATTATTTATGAGATATTTTAGTTGTTAACAAGTCTTGATTGGATCTTCTTATCCTTTTTTGTTATTCTGAGTTAGGACTCTGTTGTTTTTAAGAGAATTTTGTACCATGAAGGATGTCCGATCTAGGGTAAATGGAATCAGTTTTTCTACCTTATTCTGTTTAGATTTTGTTAAACCTCTTGATCTCCTAAAAACTTTAAAAGTTTAAATTCATGAAAAGAATTCTCATATGATGCCTCCATTAAAAAAAAAAATAGAAAATTTAAAAACAAAAAAAATTGTTCGGTGGTTGATTTTCATTGTGTTATTTTTGTGTCTTTGACTGTCTTTTCTTTTGTTTTATTTTTGAGGGTCTTGATCATCACCATTCTTTTCTTGATTTCAAATTCAAGTCACATCGGCCTGGCCGATATTTCTATCGTCCTGGCCGATATGACAAATTCTTTCCAAAATCCATCTACTGACCTTTTTCTGTACTTACTGCAATTCATCATCCTGGACGATACATTATCGTCCTGGCCGATTTGATCGAACTCATGGTGATAGTCCTGGCCGATAGTATATTTGTCTGGTCGATGCATTCTATGTGCATCGTCCTGGCCGATACACTGGACCGTCCCGGACGATCCACGTGTCAGTACGTTTTGATCTTTAAATTCGGCCCCGGACGATCCATTATTGGACCATCGGTCGGGCCGATCCACTGTTCGTCCTGGACGATACACATGGCAAGCATTTAAAATGTTTTAACTTTGGCCGGTACGATCAATTATTGTGCATCGTCCTAGACGATACACCTAATCGGCTCGGACGATCTGCTTTTTCAACGGTCGTCCGGACTGACTCCTCGGGCCGATAGCCTGTGTCTAATCGGCCTGGCCGATATCTGATCGGCCCGGACGATTGGACCGCCTTTGGAGAGACTAGCTCTTTAGTCAGAGATGCTAGGACAATCTAACATGTCATTCGCACCTCCGTCATTCCAAAAGCCGGCGATCGAGTCCACATTACCCCTCTACTTTCCCTCACAACCTTCTACATCATGGCTCATAGGGAATTCAACACTGCGGACCTATTTTTTCGTTACATTGATCACCTAACAACAATTCGCGATCCAGGCCACAGAAGAAAGCCAAATCTAGCCTTAGGACACATCATAGCCTATGTTCTTGAAACTAAATACCAAATTCAATATCTCAATCCACCAGATTTCCCAACTCTCTTCTACTCAAAATTCCTTCAGCACCCTTCACAGTACTTGTCTCCACCCTGATGAACCTCGGGGGGCTAGAGAGGAGGAGGCTCCCACTCCAGCTCCCTTTCCTGACCCTATTCCTCTCCACCTACACTCACCGGTTAATCAGTTGATTGAGAGATTTGATCGTTGGGAGACCCGGTTTGACGCCTATGTTGCTGCCCAGGAGCAGCAACACTCTGAGGACATTGCTCGCTACGAGCATCACCGCGCTGAGGATTTAGCTCGATTTGACAGTTTGTTTGAATAGTTGCTATTTGAATGATTTATATTTGTGCAACTTATGTAGTTTTGATGATTCCAAACATTATTGTTCAGATGTATAGTTATCTCCTAACAATTTTAGAAGATTTGCATTTGCTCTTGTGTGTACTAACATTTTAGAAAAATCAGACTCCAGACTACGAAAACTTCAAATCAAATTCAACATGAGATATTTTGTTTATTTGAAGTTTGTCTTTTCTTTGAATTAATTTTGAAAGTGAGTGATTGTAATTGAGTGAATAAAATCTCACACACACAAATAAGGATATCTTGAAATTCTATACTGATCATACAGGACGATATTTATCGTACTGGACGATCTGTCAGCTATCTCCTATAGAGCACTTGGAACGAATAGGAACTTGCTTGGAAAAATTTTTCTAAGTCCTATTCGTCCAGGACAAATTTTATTATCGTCCCGGACGATGGGTTCTCTGTAAAATTTTCGTCCAGACGAATTTTATCATCGTACGAGGCGACCAGTCCTCTGGAAAATTTTCGTCCCGACGAAAATAAATATCGTACCGGACGATCAGCTCTCTGGAAAGTTTTCGTCCAGACGAAAATGAATTATCATCCGCGGCGATTGGTCCTCTGGAAAATTTTCGTCCAGACGAAATAAATAATCGTCCAGGATGATCGACTCTCTGAAAAATTTTCGTCCAGACGAACATATTTTCGTCCAAACGATTAACCGACTTAGAACAGTTTTCAGCAGTTTCTAGAACCGACCTTGTAATAACCGTTCGTACTGGACGAACCTAGTTCGTACAGGACGATCAGCTGTACGAAGTCATTTCATACACATATACAAATTGGGTCGTTTCAGATTGTTTAAGTAAAATCGTCCAGGACGATCCAGGATCGTACAGGACGATCCACTGCGTACAGAATTGGAAACTTGCAATTTTTGGGCGGTTTTTCATGTCTTTTGTATAAATAGTCCAAATTAGACTGTCACCCAATCTTTTTGTCATTTGATCTTCGTGCCTTTTGAGAGAATAGCCAAGGAGAGAGTGGAAGAGAGCATTCAAAGGAGGATTCCTACCATTGGAGCGAGAAGGCTTCACTTGGATTACTAAGGTAAGAGTCTCTACTTGTGAAATTGGATTTCTTCACTCTTTTCTTTCTTCCTTCTAGATTCTTGTGAGAAGATCAGTCAAGGAGATCCGGTTCTCTGCCGACACTTGGAGAGTGTGAACAGCCGAAGGGTTCTCTGCCCACACTAGGAGAGTGTAAAAGGACGAAGGTTCTCTGCCTACACTTGGAGAGTGTGAACAGCCGTAAGGTTCTCTGCCCACACTAGGAGAGTGTAAAAGGACGAAGGTTCTCTGCCTACACTTGGAGAGTGTGAACAGCCGTAAGGTTCTCTGCCCACACTAGGAGAGTGTAAAAGGACGACGGTTCTCTGCCAGCACTGTGGAGTGTGTAAAAGGACGACGGTTCTCTGCCGCACCGGGTAGTGGTGAAAAGAGTGTTTTGTACAGGCTTCTCCGCCTTGCTGTGGGTGCTAAAAGAGAGTCACTTTGTGGTATTAGTGCAATACTCAGAGGGTGCCTCTGAGGAGTGGATGTAGGTCTGGTTATAAACCGAACCACTATAAATCTGGTGTCATTTACTTTATTGATTTTACGTTTCCGCACTTTAAATTTCAGTTTTAACAACTCTGTGGTTGAAAAATATTTTTCTACAAACTTTAAAAGAAAATTTTATTTCGGTTCAACTTTATCATTAAGAGGGTTTAAAATTTTTTTAAAACTACCAATTCACCCCCCTCTTGGTAGCCGTGGGACATTTACTTAGGCTTAACAACCTAATTACTGGACTCAACACAGTTTTCTTATTCACCAGCAGCAGCAGCATGACCAGGACATCGCCTGGTTTAATGCTCAGTTTACCACCCTTGCCAGTTACTTTCAGCAGCCACCTCCACCTCCTCCATCTGATGATCAGGATCCCTCGTTCTTTTAGTTTGTGCTTTGAGTTATTATTTCTTGTCTTTTTGTAGTTAGTCTTTCGTGATGTTTTTTTTTTCTGCTGTTTCTGGACTCTCTTTTTGTGATGACAAAAAGGGGGAGTAGGATAGGGTGTGGTAGGAAAAAGTTGATATTGTAACTTTGTTTTTCTAATGAATACTTTTTTTTCCTACTTGTGTTTTGCCATCATCAAAAAGGGGGAGATTATTGCAAATCTATTTTTCATGTCTTATGTTTTGATGATTGACAAACACTGTTTCTCTTGAACAGCTTGTTGCTTCTAACTTTTCAGGAATCGACGATCGGACAATCAAAAAGGAGCCAAGTTTAGGAATGCGTAGGTTTAGGGTTGAGTCAGTCTGTACTTTTGTTTTTTACCTTTTGAGTCCACTTGTAATAGTCAAAGAGACTGATGCTATGTAACCCTTCACACACACACTTGAGAGACTTAGAATTTTTGTTTTTACTCATATCGGCCAGGACGATTTCTTGGATCGGCCTGGACGATCAGCTTACAACAGAAAGTCTAAATAAGGATTCTTAATTAAGGCAGCCGACATTAACAGATCGTCCTGGACGATAAGCTCAAAACAGAAAGAAGTAGCCGCCATAGTCAAGTATGGTATACTGTATCTTTAAATTATCGGCCAGGACGATCCTCGTATCGGCCTGGACAATATTCACAGATTATGTCATAATTGTTCATGAAATCAAGAGAGTAATTAAGGATGATTGATACGATCAGATCGTCCTGGACGATCGCAGGATCGGCCAGGCCGATCTAGTCACAAACCCTAAGTTACTTCAGGATGATCAATATCGGCCAGCCCGTATCCAGGGCTATTGTCAGGACGATTTTCTTCTGATTTGAACTGATCGGCCAGGACGATCGTGAGATCGGCCTGGACGATCAAGCCAATTTTCAATCGTCCAGTTTCCCATCCAAGGCGATGCTCTGGCCTATCATCATTGATTTGTACTGATCGGCCAGGCCGTGTCCATATCGGCCTGGACGATATTGTCGGCAACTTGCAATTAATGAGCTCTTTTGAAGCTCTTCTATTTAAGAGCTCTTGTTCAACGTTTTTAAAAAAAAAACCTTTGGCTGCTGCCTTGACCTGAGAAGACCTTGAGGAGAGAAAGAGAGAGAGGGGAGAGAGAGAGGATCTTGTGAGGGGGAGCTTGTGAGGGGTTTCACAAGGGTTGCTTCAAGGATCTCTCTGCGTCGTCTTCGTCTAGAGTTTCTCGTCCGTGGAAGGGTCGGTAGAGGTAAGGAGTTTTGCTTTTGGTTCTGGTTCTCTGCCAGCTTCAGGAGGAAGCAAAAGGAGATAGGTTCTCTGCCTTGCCGGGGTGGCAAAAAGGAGGTTCTTGTGAGGGTTTCTCCGCCTAGCCGTGGGGGCTAAAGGAGAGTCACTTTTGTTGTAGTGCAATACTTGGAGGGTGCCTCCAAGGAGTGGACTTAGGTCGAGTCGACCGAACCACTATAAATTTCTGTGTTCCTTTTCTTGCTTCCGCACTTTTAAATTCCGCAATTTTGTGTGGTGTGATTTGGTTTATGTAATTTTATTTCTTTGTTTAAAAAGAAGTTTTTAAAATACCAATTCACCCCCTCTCTTGGTTAGTTTGGGACTAAGTTCATAGGGCTTAACATCCCCATCGAACTTTCAAGGAAAGGGTTCCATCCAGTCATCATTAACAAGCATCCTGTCTAACTTGATATGAATTGGGTTTACAGTTCTTTGATTGAAACAAGTGTAGGAGGGACCAACAGAGGCCAAATCTTTAAGATTAGTATCAAAAATGAACCCATTGAAATCACTGAGTTGATTTTGATGGAGAGGATTACCTCCCAATTTATCAGAGGGGAATCGACAGCAGTTGAAGTCACCCATGATGATCCAATGAGTACTATCTGACGGTGCAATCGTTTTAAGATCCTCCCAGTGGGATTTTCTCTCTTCCTGAATATTGTTGGGAAGCATAAATGACTGATAGCAAAAAAGGCTTAGTTGATCCGTAAATAATGCTCCCAGTAATCATTTGAGAAGAAATGAAAACTGGAAGGAAAGAAATCTTCTCAGGCACCCATTTAACCCAGATCTTGCCTGGCACGGAACATTGAAAGTTATTGCAGCTATCTTCCACGTCAAAAATCCTATGGTGGTTTTGAAAAAAATGTTGAGCTAGAGAAGAATTTTGTATTCTGAATTCTAAAATGCAGATCATATCCAATTGAGTGTTTGAATGAGGTTTTTGCAAAAAAAACACTTTATCAGAGGTGTTAAATCCTATGATATTCCACGCAACTATGGTGGGAGTAGTCACTTGGATTTAGAAGTGGATGAGGGAGGCTTTATTGTTCCTTTACCTCTGGCGGTTTTAGGTAAGGAAGAGTTTTGGTTTTTGGAATTTGATGAGTGAGATGGCTCATTGTAAGAGCAATCTGAAGCATTTCCTGTGGAAAGGATTTGTTCTTCACAATTTTGAAGAGAAGAGAATTTATTTTTAGATGTGATATTAGAGGTAACTTCGGTGTTAATCTGAACCGGCTCCATATGACTAGAGCATTCCTCAGTAGGGGAGTTGAGATTGGGTATAGTGGAGGAGAGGGGGCCAGCAGGAATAATAACAGACTGACGGATATTGGAGATAATACAGTCGATGAAATTAGTTTTCGAAGATGGAACTACCTTTTCATGATTTATCTGTTTATCCTAGGTGTTAACTTGGGGAGGGACAAAAATCAAAGAGGAGCTGGTGGGTTTTTCGGTAGTGGGAATTGAGGTAGGAATATTAGGAGCTGCCTAAGACGAAGTAGACGCATCAGTAAAATTCTTCCAGGGGAAGGAGGAGGACGGGAATGCTGTTTCTTGCGTGTTTGACGGGAAGTGCTGCGACCTCTATAGGAATTTTGCAGGATCTGTGGATTTTGTGGATTTGAAGGACAGAGAGAAGATGTATGAGCCAAATATCTAGTTACATGAAGCGCATGGTGAAGGTTTCCATTCGTATTGCACCTTAAGCTTGAGGATATCATCTTCTATAGCAATCGGAACAGTGTCCGGAAAACTCGAAGTGGTTGAAACTTGAATAAAAATTCTCACATAAGTCAGCCGGGATTTAGCAGCTGTTAAAACATCAACGGCAATAGGTATCCCAATTTTAGATGCTATTTTGGAGATTCCTTCAGAATTTCAGCACACTAAGGATAAGTCATGGATTCTAACACAAATAGGCACAGATGTGAAATTTTCTCTGGTGGGGTGAAAATTTTTTGTCCATTTTTGGAAGATAAAGGGTTTACCATGAAAAAACAAAGCAACTTTTGACCAAACCATATCAAAATCTTCACCATTAGAAAATTTGAAAAGGAAAAACCCATCGCTAAGAGCAATAAGCTGAAAGGTACCTTTGATCTTCCAAACTCTCTTAGCAATGGAAAGTAGCGATTCGTAATACAGGCGCTTACCAACGGAGTATCCGACCAACGATAGATTCCATTCCGTAGCGGCAGCATCAGTGAAAATTTTGTTGAAAGGCACAATATCTATGAGCGAAACAGGGATAGTGGGTGTCGAGGTTTTCCGGAGCGGAAATGATGTTGGACCATAGACGATCCAAGGAAGGCGGAGTTGCAGACAGTGACGCAAAGTTGGGACTGAGCGGGGGAAAGTGAAGGGAGGAGGATGTGTCCATGCAGGACGGAGCGAGCAGTGCCACCGGCGAAGGCCGGTGGCTACCAGAAAAAGGCGGCTAGGGAGATGCAGAAGGGGTTGGCGGCTAGGGCAAGCTCGGCTCTTTCTTTCCTGTTAACTTTTTGACTTTCCACTTTAATTAAATCAAGACTAAAAATACCCAAAAGAAGTCAAATCATACATACCGGTTTGAAAAATTATGTTGTTGAATGACCAAAAACTTTAATTTGACCTTCATAAAATGTGGGTCTTATCACACTCTGAGTGTTGACTCGTCCGAACTCTCTGCAGTAAGCAACAGCACCACTGCATGGGCTATGCTTACTCGCAGGCTTGCAGCTTAGAGAGGACGAAATCAAATCAAATCCATTTACCCAAAAAATCAAATCCTTGTAGGAGTCTGACAGAAGCAGAACAGTAAAAAGTTACAGCAAAAAATAAAAATAAAAGAACAGCAAACAGACAAATTCACTCTGAAAACTATGCACCAATTCTGTGCATTAAATCCTTCTTCACCTCTTTTTTTCCCTTAATTATTTCTCTGTTTATCTTACAAGAAGATGTGATACAGTCAGTCAGATCGAACTCGAATCCCAATATGAATTTTAGTTTCCTGAAGTGGAAAGATTCTACTTGCTTTTGGTGACAGTATTCTGCAACTTTTTCCATGCTTGTTTAGAGACCAAATATAGCACCTTGATTTGTTTGATGATTGATTTCAGTCAGCAATCTGCGTCGGCATTAACTGAATCATGTTGATCGGTTTTTCAGTCACTATAGGTTCCGAAAATATTCTGGATCGATATGAATATGAAGTAATTTTCAGATGCTGAAATAATGTTGGTCTATATTTGTCGATCCAACTTCTGACATTGGAGTTTGTCATTAATGTCAACACCTGCAAATATCTATCATTGTTTACTCTATGAAGAAATTTTTATGTGCGAAGACCGAATGGAGAATGTCATCCGGAGATCAATCAGAATACGTCACGTCGGTGGTACCAAGCCGCGGTACCGAACAATATCAAGCCGCGGTATCGAGCATAGGGGTTACATAACACATTTTGATTGGTCTCCGAACAACATTCGATGTCCGCACATAATAGTTAATCCTCTACTTGTGAACATAATGGTCTTCTAACATCAATTATCATCATTAAGAAGATAATTTTAACCGTTTAAATATTTAAGGTCACCTCCTCCAACTCTAAAAATATATAGATTGTTAATCTTTAAAGTACATAGTTCAACTATTTCAATATGATTAAAACTATGTTTTTTCACATAAAAAATGTCTGTATTAGCTAAGCTTCAATGGCTACTTATTTATGTGCAATGCCAAGTAAAACTTCTTCTTGTACAACTGTACAAGTGATATTTTGATGTTATATGTGACCTTTTTTTTATGTGTGAGGTCGATATTAGCACTTAAATTAGATGACGAGGTTTTTTTACTGTCATATACATTCTAGCGCACAATAATATCAAGATAGAAAAATAGAGGTCTTTTTGCATAACTTGTTGAAGGACCATTTTATTCATGCATTATAAGCTGTTTATGCATATTATCAAAGGTGGAATCAGCCTTTTATTTTAGGGTGGGCAAAATTTTTATATAAATGAGTTAATATTTTAAAAAATAAAACGAGGATATAATTCATAGAAAAATTTTGTATTTTACTACGATAGATAAATTGAAAACTATTACAAGCTAAAATAGGATAATAAACAAGAAAATGGTGTTACTAAATGCCAAACCTCAGTTTTACTGGCTTTCTCAAGATTAGGACTTAGATTGCAAGCGATTGGAGGCTTGGAATTGGGCACGAAAATGCAATTGCAAACGCTGGCCATGGGGAACGACCGAAAAAGATTTGTGGCTTCGGCTCTAATCGTTCGAACTCAAAAATATTTCCTGCGTTGGAGCTGGACACGTCTAGGAGGCGCTGGTGAACATTTGTTGCTATGGACTGAAAACTTTTTGTCGTTCTGTAGTATTTTTTTTCTTTGGCTGGAAAAACTAGGATTGCAGGTGGGGAAATAACAAAAATTCCCTTAAACTATTTTATTAAAATTGTGAATTGCCCACCCTCACAAAAGCACAAGTTTGTGCCTGCATATCATCATCAATGATCATGTAGGTTGTTTATTTTACCATTGTGATGATGAAGAATTGGAATGCTAGATATAGAAAAAATACTTCATGATTGATGATCTTTATTGAAACAAACAAATCTGATTAATTGCTAATCTTAAACTGCTTGTCAATGAGATGGATGCCAGAAATGGTATTAATTAGATGATGTATTTTGGATGAAAGCCAAAAATAATTATGAGCTCATTCATGATTGTTAGATTAACTAATCAACTAGGTTGAATATTTTTGTAAATACTCAGTTACAAAATTAATAATTTTAATAGCTTATTGCTCGATTAATTTATTTATGATCATCAACAAAATTATTTAAAGATTGTACGTAAATTTGTTAATAAATTTGATTAAGGCTTCGTTTGCGACGGCTTTTTTACTGCTTTCTAAAACAGAGTTTTAATACAAAAATAAAAAATATTGTACTAAAACTCCGTTTTAGAAAGCAATAAAAAAGCCGTCCCAAACGAAGCTTAAGTCTCGATATAATATACTCATTATTAAGCCTCAATTAAGTAATTTCTAAAACTAATTAATTAATATTAACCAGTAATATTGTACATATATGAGTATGTGTAGATACATACATATTAAACATTTTTAAATTTTAAAAAAAGAAAAACATAAATTATTAAATAGTAAAAAAATAAATATTTTTAGCAAATAAAACTTAATTTAGAATATGTTATTTATTAAAAAAAATTTCCCAAAAACTATTCACTAAAAAAATTCCACTAATCCCCACTGCCCACCACCACTTCTATTGTTTATAATATTTTATGAAGAATGTTCTAACACCAAACCCTATGATGTGAGCTCTTATAATGAACATGTTATCATGGTCACATGAGATCATTTGCACTTATTTTTTAAACTATGTTAATTATAAGTTTTGTTTGGGACAGCTTTTTTATTGCTTTTTAAAACAGTTTTTTAGTACAAAAAATTTTTGATTCAAAAACTTTTTATACTAAAAAATGCTTTAAAAAGTATAAAGAAAATTATCCCAAATGAAGTCTTATGCTTTGTTCAGTATTGCGTCTAAAAAACTACTTTAAAAAACAATAAGAAAACTATTCCAAACGAAACCTTAGTTTCATTTTTTAAACTCGATCAACAAGCTAATTAGTTCGATAAAACTCTTATCAATTTGTTTAAACGAACTACTCTTTAAAATTTTAATAATAATAAAATGAAGCAAACTCTAATTTAAGTTAAATAAATATGAAATTAAGCAAAAATTTATTCTGATTTTGTGAATAAGCTAAGGTCTACCATAGAATGATGCCACAAACACACAATGTGTTTGGCAAATCATGGCAAATTTTTTAGTTGCAATGTGAGTTTGACATGTGATGATGTAAAACATCATGATGGCAACTATAACATGGAAGTTACAACAGCTCAAAATGATGGTATTGATTAAACAGTTGAATTCAAGCTAAAAGATTAGAGATTGGAATTGTTCACACGCATCATTGAAGTTGATGGATAAATCAAAAAGATTATGAATGTGAGGTAATTAATGACCAAACTTTTGTAGTTCATGATGATTTGGTCACATAAAATGGCTGTCTTGCGATGACCCTGTCAAGAGAGTAGTTGTATCAAATTTAACCTATGTTAAGAAAGATAGAGGTAAATCTAAAAAGACTTGGTTATAAAATATTAGAAATGATCTTTCTTTATTAGATTTAGATTAGAATTTGATTCTTAACAAAACACAATCGAGAAAAAGGATTCATGAAGCCGACCACATAGTGAGATAAAGGCTTGTTGTTGTTGTTGTTAGAAAATCATGCAAAATATTGGAATAATGTTTTCATTTATGATGGCAAAGAACAACATAATGATATCATTGAAAAACAAATTTAAAGGTAATAGAGCATTGATTCCATTAATAGTTCTTCAATAGAAAGAACAATAATATACTTGTTGCTTCATTGCTTCTTCTTTCCACTATATGTAAATTGGTATAGCACAATGTATGTGTTTGTAGGATTTGATGCAAGGAAAAATTAAGATTCAAAACTTGTTTTTTTACAAAAAATTATTATTTAGTGGCTTAATGTTTCCTTTGGAATGACTTTCTTACTATTTTTAAAGCAACTTTCTAGTTCAAAAAAATTTATATCAAATAAATATTTTAGAAATCAATAAAAAAAATATCCCAAATAAAAAGTAATTGAACAAATAGAAATTTATTCATTGATGATAGTTCTATATAATTAACTTACGATTTATATAATAAAAAGTCTTAACCTTTTTTAATTGAGTAATAGGTCCCATAATAGAGTGTGCAAATATGAATATGAAAAAGAGATTAGTTATTAATAATCTGAATGCCATGAAAGTGGAGTTCGTAGACAAGCAATCATTTATGGTGAGAATTGAAGAGAATTTTGTAGAATCTAAAACAAACAATGCATTCAACTTTTCTAACTCAATTTTTCTAAGGCTACTTACTACAGAGGAGTAACACTATTATTTACTTAAATTAATGAGACTTAACTTGCTGAAGAAGCACTTGAAGTAAAGGATTCAAGTGGTACTGCAACCGTTATGAGTCCATACTTCACTTGAGTCCATAAGGCAGCTCGAAAAGGATGGTATTGATTCTGTTGCTGATTAGAAACTTTACTTAGGCCAAGGCAAGAAGATCCTTCTTATTTTGGTTTAGGGTTTGCATGTAACAAATGACGGTGGGATATGTAAGTTTGTGCCAATATTGTGTTGGGAAGAAAAGCCACACAACGAAACAAACAAGAAAAAGAACGCAATATAAAAATACACTAGAATTTAACGTGAAAAAAATCGAAATTGAGAAAAAATTATGGAGTCACATCACATCAAGTAATTCACAATAAAAATTGAGAGTAATTATACAAATTTCTCTTCTGGCAATCTCTCTCCTATCTCACTTCACTTGACATATTATTCTACACACATAATGGACAAAGAGACTCATTTCTATCATATCAAAGGATGTAACTCTTCAAGTGAAATAAGAAGAGAATGAAAGAAAACTACTTGACCCGACTCACAACATCATAATGCTGAGGTCTGATATTGCGGTGCTCAACTCTTTGCTTGTGAGTCCAACCTACAGTGCAACAATGTTTTGCACTTTGTCTGTAACTAGAGACTACAGTATCGTGATACTGTATAATTGTACATACATAAACATCAAATTTGACCAACAAAATTGAAATCTGAGTCAACAATATAACCCGATTGGTTGATACAATCAAATTTCACACAAAACTGACATATTGATCAATGATGTGGAATATATCTATGAACCATTTGCAATCGGATGAGGTGTAGACTTCAGTGATGATAAATGTTCATATCACAAACCATTTTTAGCAAGACAACATGCCGATTCAACCCTCTATCAACGTGCTTTCAAATAAAAATAGGCAAATTTTCTTAATAATTGTAATGATAAAAAGAGAGAGAATATATATAACTTGGCAAGAATACAATCATCACACATTTGATTGTCAACGAAAGCCTTACAAATTTATATATCTCAAATTTGGGGACTAAGGTTTCTTTGGGGAAAAATTTATTACTTTACTATTTTTCAAAGTAATTTTTTATTATAAAAATTTTTTTAACTAAAATTTTTTAACTAAAAAACTGTTTTAGAAATTAGTAAGAAAATTATCCTGAAGCCTAAATAACAAATGAGGATTATTAAAATTTAATTGTAATTACCCAAAGTAGAGGGATGGGTTTTAAGAGGGTTGAATTCAGGACGCTACTATAAAGTTGGATTTTTCGCACCGGTTGTTCGGAGCGGTTTTTGAACCGCTTCTAAAAACCTCTTTTTGCACCGGTTAAAATCGTTGCAGAATGTCAGTGCAGCATATTGCAATTATAACAGATATGTAGTGGTTTTAGAACCGCTGCAAGGAAAATAGTAGCGGTGAAACCCACTAGGATAGGTAAAAAATTGTGCTGCGGTAGCCCCATTTTTTGGTAGTCAAAGTAGTCCATTTTTATATATGAAAATGTTAATTGTGATGAATTCACAAACAAAAAAGAAAAAGTGAATATTGGAGATAACTTTTCATGACATAGCATTAATATTATTATAATTATTATTAGAAAATCAAATATTTCACTCTATCATCATCAATATCATCGATAGAAGTATCCACGATTATCTCGTTCACATTAGGACACCTAATCTATCAATAAACATCGAGAACCGCAAATTACAGTTTCATTAACGACCCTTTCGATTCCGTTAGGGTGTCTCTCTTTTTTATATAGAATTATGACAATGAGAAATATTATTTTAATATTATTAAATTATAATGGAAGGGGAAACAAGTTGCTAAACAAATTTAATTAAATTTGGAGTTATGTTAAGACTAGCTAGTAAATAGAGTTCATTAGTAAATCTTGGTTAGTTTTGTTCATTTATAAATATCCTCAATTTGGAACCATTAGCATGAATGGGAAACTTGGTAAATCTTCCTCCTTCTCCAACTCTAAAAAGATTAGACCTCTCTTTTGAGTAATATGCAATAATTCAAATAAACATAACTTTAAAAATATTTTTTAACCATGATTAATTATTGAATTCATCATGACATAAAAATTAGGTAATGGCATTCAATAAAAAATTGATTATAATAATTTTTTGTAATTTTAAATTCATTTTGAAATTAATATGATAATTAATTAATTAATTAATTAAAATTGCAACATCTAAAAATAAATTTTATCAAAATATTCTTTTTAATTAAATTTGATCAAAATATTTTCATGACCCATATATAGAATTATAAACAGCAGAATAAATTTTTTTAAGCATAAATTTAATTAAAGAATATAAAACTACTTTTTTATTAATCCCATCAAATAAGAGCTTCATCAAATGGTCTAATTAATACATAAATAACCACTCTCGATAAGAATAGGGCCCTCATTATAGCTATGCTAGTCAATAGAATCCTAGAAGATCATAGAGCTCAACGATCGATTCGAGTTCATATACAACCACATCGAACAAACATTTTCAACCGTGACTAAAACGGGCACAATGAATTGTCTTCCCCAGCGATTTCAGAACTACTGTGGAAGACATTTGCAACGAACAACAATTACAACGGTAGTGTAGCTGCTTTGAAACCACTACAATCATTTTTGTGGCAGTTAAAATCTCCGGTGTAGCCTGTATTAAGGGTTCATTTGGGACAGCTGTCTTAATTACAATTTATATGCTAGCAAGCTCCTTTAAGAAGCAATAAGAAAACTGTCACAACAAAACCTAAGTGAAGCAAAATCTTATTTTCTTGTAGTGAAGTAGCAAAAAAATAAAACAAGCCTTCTAATTTATTCATAAGAAAGTCTCGTTATTTCATTGCTTTCTCATATGTTTCATATATTCCCATTCTATATATCGTCGCTCTACAGCCTTCTCATTCCTCGACATTCTTATTGCTTCTTAAAAAAAAATTCTAATATAGAAGTTCCATTTTTTTTTACTAGAGAGTAACTTTAAGAAGCTATAAAAAAACATCCCAAATAAAATCATAACGCTCACAACTAAAAAAAGTGTACAGAGTACAGATTTGTGACACAATGAATAACGTGTGAAATAAAAATTATGAATTATGAAATGGGGACTGTCCAACAATATAAAAGATTACTTGACATCAACCTCGAGGAAGATATCGAAGTCACGAAAAAGAAAGACCGAACATAAAGTTGAACTTATATTTATTTTTAACATAGGAAAAAAAACCCTAAACTATTAAGAATTTTCTCTTAAACTATAAATTTCAATGATTTTTAGGATACTTTATCATTAATATTAAATATATATTGTCACATTAATGAAAGCTTAGAGAGAAAATAGCTTTAGCTTTTATGCCAAAGCCAATCACTCTACTGACAATTAGAGAGGAAATAATAGAAAGGTTTAACATCTATCATAAAAAATAATCTCTCAAATTGATCTATACTACAAAATAACACACAAAAAAAAAAAAGCCCAGAAGTGTTACTTCCTGATGCTTTTTTTGTCTATGCAAGTCTTGCTTCCATTATGGCCCATTAACTCTCCTGGTTTTTTTATCTTTATTTGGCCCAAATTGATCATCAGACCTTGATAGATGTGGCTTATCTCTGGCCCAATTAAAAAGGCCTTTGGGCTTGTAATTTTTTATATGCTAATGATTTTGCTACTATGTATAACTTTGGGCTTTCAGTTTTCTTAAGAGAACTGAGTTAGGCTGACTAAAAATTAGGGATGGCAATGGATAAGGTATTCATCTCAATTAGTGTTTATATTTGATTTCATATTCTATTAGCAATAAGGTATTTGATGTATATTATGCACTTAAGACAATTCCATAAATTTTACATATAATGTGTTCAAATAATACAAAATTTTATAAAATATTAAATATGATATTAAATATTCGAGAGATTAACATCAAATCCTAACAAGTGACATTTAAATATCAAATGGGAGTAATTACTCCATAGATCGAATAATCAAATACTCTATTGAATTTGATCAAATCAAATAATATATTGAAAAGATATAGGTATCCATCATCAGTGCCAGCATACTTTAACATAATTTTGATATACGTTAAATATTTTTCAAAATTTATATGTTATTTTAATAGTTTTTTAATATCTCTAACACACTTTAATTACTCCATGATTTTATGCATCTACATCTGACTTTTTTTTTAGAACGGGAGTATCTACGCGCCTCCACTCCAACAGGAGTGCTTGGCGGTGTAACTAATCCCTCGATGGAACCTGGCGAGGCCACCCACCGGCATCGTAACCACATGCACTTGTTTTGCCCCGCTGAAGAGGCGAAGCCGTAGTAGAGGGGATTCGATTTTGGGATGGAGGGTTCTCAATCGTGCTTGCGCACCAACCACCCTAAGCCTCGGTGGATTGCATTACCTTTTAATGACACCTAATTATATAATAAATACATCTTAATTATGAAGCTAAGAAATTATTCCCCATGCTTCATAGCTCTCTTCAAATTATTGCATAGAGTAATCTATATATTTCTTTAAATATTTATTTTCAAATCATATTGAAGTCAACTAGTTGGAATGTTATATTCAGGTAAGATAATTATTGCTTCTTGAACCTTTCACATGGTGGGCACATGCAAACTCTATAACTTGATGTGATAGCCTTAAAGACATCCATTACTTCTTATTGACATGCTTATTTTAGCATTCTTCAACTTATAGAAGAGGAATGAGGGGTCCACAAATCAAATTTTATTTCTCCTCTAGGTTTATGTAGTCATTTGCCTATTGTGTGCTTTTGTCTCCATAGGAATCCTCTATATTGCTTTGTTTTTTTGGCAAATGATCTCATACTCATTTAAATTTTCAAGCATTCCCTTGCTTTTATTAATGAAAAATTTTACAACTTTTTGTTATTGTCTTAGGTTCCATATGGGAAAACTTTTTTACTTTTCTTAAAGCATCTTATGAGTACAAAAATTAAAATTTTTGTAATAAAAATTTGCTTTAAGAAGCTGTAAAAAAGTCGTCTCAAATGAAGTCTTAATTTACATGTGAAATGGAGTCATGCATTGTATGTTTAGTGATTGTTTGCTACTGCCTATTGGTAGTCTCATACTAGTAGCTAATATAACGAATGTTATATCGTTTTGAACTCCTTGCAACCTAATGCAAATGATTGAACTCCTTGCGACCACTCTACTAGTTAAAATCAGCCTTATTGATCATGAATTAGCAATTTTTGTAACTATTTGGATGGTCACAAATTATCTAAATTTTCATAAAACCTATGCAAATAGTCGTAATAATGGAATCAATTGTATAGCTTTAACTTTCTCTATAACTTTAAAGTTGATATAAAAATTTTCTATACGATACTCAATTTTTCATAATGTAAGTATTCCTTAGCTCATTTCATATCTAGTAAAGTCAACATCTAATTAAAATTTATGATGCTAAGTTGAGCTAAACTCAATTACGATTGGTTAGTAGTTAGCTATCAACCCTAAACGAAACATCAGGGTTTGATATGCTTTTGTATAAAGTAGTTAATACTCATATACAAAGATATTTCTTTGCATAATCTTGGAACTCAACATGCAAGAAAATCTCGTTATTTGTATTGCACACATTGTTCAAATATTTGGATGGTAGGTTTCTTCTTTTGTCATATAACTTGCGTTAAGGCCATTCTTATATTGTGGTGGTTGGCATCTTTGCCAAGGAAGTTAAACAAAAAAATTGCAAGCATGAAATGCAAAATATCACTATTTTTGCTAACTACCATAATCAAATTTTATTAAACTATTCTAACTAAGAGCCAATTGGTTTATTTGCCCCACTTCTCTCTTGTCTTGCATGTTCCTTGGGTGGTCCTCCATATGAACTTTACATATATAAATATAGCAAATACCCCTTGAGCACATGAAGTTATGCTGGTAGCAAGTAGAGTACATTTAATATACACATAGAACTATTTATGATACCTCTCTCTCTCTCTCTCTCTCTCTCTCTCTCTCTCTCTCTCTCTCTCTCTCTCTCTCTCTCTCTCTCTCTCTCTCTCTCTCTCTCTCTCACTTTCATATTTAATAAATGCATTATTAAATATGAATAATAGCTTTATTATGAAATAATAAGTTAAATATTTGTTTCTCAAATTCAGAAAAATGTCAAAAAAAAAAAAAGTTATCAATGATAAGAACAACATCAAGTCTTAATCCCACTAAATGGGGTCAGCTACTGGGCTACATGAATCATTTTTTTTCCCATTGTGTCTAGAATCAAATTCTAATTTAAATCTAATAAAAAAATATTATTTCTAATACTTTCTAACCATATCTTTTTAAGCCTATATCTATCTTTCTTAACATTGGTAAAATCTAATACATTTAATCTCATAATAGTGTCATCGTAAGGAGAAATTAGTCTGTGCGGAGACTGGATGCTGAACGTCATCCGGAGACCAACCAGAATGTGCCACGTCAGTGGTACCGAGCCGCTGTACCGAGCTGTGGTACTGAGCACAGAAGTGACATGGCACATTCTGGTTGGTCTTCGGACGGCGTTCGACATCTGCACAAAATAATTAATCCATCGAAAGGCCGACGTTTTATATGGCCAAATCATCTAAGGTGACTTTTCTCTTTATTAAATATTATAAATTATATAAAAATATATAAAAAATTATTGAACATGTGCTTATAACTTTCGAATCATTAGAAGAATTCTCTTAACCTAATTTTTTCACCTAATGTTATGAGACAAATATCTTAATTCCTTAGGCAAAATGATTGAAAGAAGCAAATGGAGTAGGAAGCTCCATGCATAGAAGAGCAAGACCATGTGGGCTGCATGTGAGTGTCATTTTACATTAAATGATCTTTCCATTATTTCATTAAAAATAGTTTAGATTCATCAAAAGGTGGGGATGTAATGAATGTCTATTTTTAAATAAATTCTATCAAAAATGATCATGTCTTTTTTTTTTAATTTAATAAATTAGATAAATAAAAAAAAATATTCTTTTCTAAAATGTTGTTTTGTCGAAAAATAATATATTGTGTAAAAAAATTAAAATAAAATAAAAAATACTAAAAGCAATGCAATATAATTCTCAAAATTGCTCAGAAAGTTAGGAAAAAAAATTATATTGTAATTATATTTAGCATAATTATGACTTATGATTTATGAATCTCACATTTTCAATAAAAATTATATCTCTCTAAATAATTTTTATTGAAAATTATTTAGGCAATGAATTGGTAATAATTTCTTAACCTTGGGATTAATGTGAAATTATTATGTGCGGTCACCGGATGGGAGGTTAATTAGGACACGTCAACGTCACTAATTTATTGTGTATCATATGTGTATCAATGTATATCGGTAATGTGGCGCATCCTGATTAGCCTTTGGATGATCCGGTGACCTCACGTAATAATTTCTCGAGAGTAATTGGTTGGTTCAGGCACGCAATGAAATGCTTCAAATTTGGTCCAACCAATAAATTCTTGGCTGGTGCTCAGTTAGGGGCCATCATTCTATAGAACAAAGAGCATGTCCCTCCTCTCTTACCATTTTTCTCAATTGCTAAAGTTTAAGTTGATATTTTTTAAGATTCCTAAGCCCATTCCATGTAATCTTCATCAAACACATTTTTGATTTTTTTTCCCATGAAAGATTATTTTGTCACGTCGGTAGTTCGAATCACATACTCGCTATTCCCCAATAAAAATACGAGTTTTTTATACTGATCAAAGCAATTCTATTTTAAAAAATAAGTACTCTATCGAAAAAAAACGTCATTTTCCGGTGACCATTTCTGTCGGAAAATGAATAAAATCCTTCAGATAATTTATATTTCCGGTGGATTTCCGAAGGAAAATTTTTCAAGGGTAAGTCACACGTTGGAAAACAAACACCGTTGAAAAAAATACTGAATTTTCTGCGGGAAATTGTTTAGAAAAAAAATATTATTCAGCCTGAGCGGGACCGCGAACCCGCATGCTATCATTGTAGGCCCATGAACCCGCTTGCACTCTGCAGGCCCATGAACCAGGCCCGCCCGCGAACTCCATAAGCATATTGAGGCATCAACCATCAAATTCATCAATAAGCACAAAAAAATGCAATAAAACATCACTTGTAGAGGATTAGAATATAAGGAAATAAGTTAGTAAGTGAATTCCACAATATTAGACAAAGCCAAATGACCAAAACAACTATAGAAGTCATTCATGAGAGACTTGAATTATTGTTAATTTCACATGCTAAAGCAAAATAACAAACTAGAACCAACCTACCATTAAATACCAAAATATATACCACCAAAGAGAGCTAAAAAGTTATAAATCTATCTCCATAGGGCCATTTCCTTAGAAATAATAGTTATGAAGTTAGGTAGATTAAAACAAAAAGAAGATGATGGCTTTATAATATGTCCAATAGTTGGTATTGAACAATGTAACAAAGATTCAAGCTCTTTTTTTGTTGATTTTGATTAAGTTAAATAGTTATATTTTAGAGCTGTTTTCTCACGTGAAAGGGAATAAAAACTTTTGCATATGACCTCTTAAAAAAAATTGTCAAAAAACTTATCTTGTCTCATGTCCTAACTTCCATGACTTTGTGGCACTACAAAACATAATCAAAGGTAGACCTCTAACACCATGCCAAGCATTAGCATTATTAATTATGTGATTTTGAGCCAATCGAATTTTGATTATGATTAGTTAAGAAAACATTTGAGATATTTTTTTGTCTTTTGTTTTTTTATTATTATTATTATTTTATTTATAGTTTGATGTGAAATAAAATATGTTTTTGAATTTGTACACTCATACATGCATATGTAGGCAACTTGCAAATATCTAACGGGTTCGTAGAAAAAAACATAATCAGAGGGATCATATGATCAAAACAACACTTGCCCGAAGTAGCATGACCCCGCAGAGCAGTAGCTGACACTAGCCCGTGGCCAAATAGCTACTCTCCTATGCGAAAAGCATAGTATGCAGACTTATTTTGTGATAACAAAGAAAAAGTGTAGTCATTCTCGAAGATCTTCTCCAAAGGACTGGCTCAAACTAGCTCATGCCCTAAGGATCACTCGCCTCAATCAAACCTGCTCACTTGAATCAATTATCTGATATCTTGACCACAAGAGACATCCCCAATAAAGGTACAAAAATTACACGCCTCTAAATCTTATAACTACGACTAAAGTCATCATTCCATTGCTAACGACCAACGCCATTAAGGGACTAGCCCCAAACTCCCAATGGACTCAACGATCGTTCATAAGGAATTGCTTCTTGTTCCAAATTACTCGCTTTAGCAAACTAGCCCTATGAGTTGGATCCTAAAGACTTGTCGAAGACACTCGCCCTCGAAGATTCACCCATGGCACTCACCTAACAGGAAATGACTACGTAAAAATCAGAGATCCATGCATGTGCATACCATGTGTCTGTGTCAATCTATAACATAGACCTCATATAATACTTTTCTTATTTTATTCTAGTTGTAACCTTTCTAGGGCTCTTTTTACCCTATAAATAGGGGAGAAGAGGTATTGTTTGGAGCTACTAATATATGAATGTTGTTAGGTTATTCTTTGAAATAATATAGCTTTTCATTGGCTCTCCAAGCTCTAAGCTACTAACAACTTACTAATAGAGTTGGGTGTCGTCCACATACAAATTTGATTCCAACAGTACCTTCGAAACATAATCAATTTTGTTTTTATATGCAGTTGTGGTAGCAGCAATCCTTGGTGGCAGTTAACAAGGTGAAGATGACGATAATGATCGCCTGTGATAACAATCAACGGTGGTCGTTGACGACAAAACTGAAACTCTTGATGGAGCCATTTCAACATGATGACTAGAACTATGCCCCGGAAATAAATCCATATTTATAATGATGCCATATAAAATCATGTATCAAGCCATATATATCACTTAAAAATCTTTTCTATTAACATGATATATATATATATATATATATATATATATATTAAAATTTGTCAATGAAATATAATTATTAATAAATAACTGTTATAATTTTTTTTAAATTACTAAATTGATAATTGAGTTATTTAATGATGCTACAAAAAGTCAAAAATCTATAAAATTATTTTTCCTGCCTATGTATAGGTATTGTTATGACAAATATGAAAAGTTGTAATGAATTATTGAACCAACAAATCGACAAAAATGAGAAACATAATTTTCTCTTGGGTTGGTTTTGATTAGACTTTGATAGAAATTATTTTTTAAAAAAAGATTAATGTAAGAAATTAAGATAAAATTTATTGAAAATTCATAATTTTAAAATAAAAATGTTCCATCAAAATTGCATTAGAACTCTATCTTTTAATTCACACTAAATTTTATGTTTAATTTAAGTTTTTATTTATTTCATATCTTAACTTTTTAAATATTTAAAACCAAAATATTGAAACTTAACATTAATAAAATTATCAACCTTAAATATAAAAAATAATTAATTTTTGATAGTTTTGTTAATTATGAGATTCAATTTACACTTTGATTTTGATTATTTTATTATAAAATACTATAAATTTTGAAAGAAATAAAAATAAATTTTAATTAAAAATTTCTTTACAGTAAGTAGCTATTGTTTTAAAGTAGATATTCATTGAATTATAAGTGAAAATTTTGGAAAAGAATAATATGAAATTAATTACAAAATAATTCATAACATTTTTAAGAGAAATAAGATTTTAAAATATGATTTTGATTTGAAAATCAATATTAAATTTTTAGTTTTAATAATTTTAAAAGTTTAATTAATTTGGGGATTTAATTTTGATTCATTTTTATTATTAAATATGTTTCTATTGAAATGATTCACATCATGAAAATTTCAAGCCATGATTTTAATTAGTAGTATAAGCAGTCATATTAATGGCAAACAGATATGAGTTATATAGAAAATAATTTTGACAAAGGGGTGGTATTCTTCTTGATGATTCCTACTTGTCCACAATTTGTCAGGAAACTTTGTGCTTAAGATTAATTTTGGGTTGGTTTTAAAGTACAGCTAACTATGAATAATTAATTTGGAGGATCATAGTAATTTGATAGTGTTTGGAATACTGTAGTTGTACGATGATAGTCAAAGAATCGTAGTCTGATAATAATTCTGAGCAAGCCATAGTGGGGCGACAATGCTTGAAGGATCATAGTCTGGGGGTGGTGGTCAAATGATCGTAGTCGAGCAACGATGATCGAAAGATCATAGTTCGGTGATGGTGGTGGAAGGATCAAGAGGGAAAGGTGATTTGGAGACCGCAGCTGAGCAATGGAAGTGTAAGGACTATAGTCGGTCAATGATAGTCGGAGGACTCTGGTCAAGTGACGACGGTGCTTGAGAAGACCGTAGCCAAGAAATGGTGATTAGAGGACCATGATCATTTGATGAAGGTTAGAAGATCGTAATCAGGCAAGAGAGGTCGGAGAACCATAGTCTTATGAGAATTGTGGAAGGCTAAGATAAAAATCATTTTCAAAGAAAAATTTGCTCAACCACTCCATTGGTTATGGATTTCAAATATCAAAATGAATATTGTCATTTATATTTCAATAGAATAGCTAGATGTTGTTGAAGGCTAAAAGCTATATTTTAGTGAATTAGCAAAAGGATAATCATCTTGTTGTGAGGCTTGTTAGCAAAGCCAACCAAATGCATAATATTTACAAGCCCATAACAAATTATATCACTCGTGTCACAAGATACGAGTCTACATGACAAAAAAAATTGTCAAGACCCGAGCATCTAAACCCAACATAAACATCAAAACACCCATTTTCTTAAAAAAAAAATAATAATAAAATAAAAATAAAAACATACTGCTTATCTTGCATACCATTCAATCCATAATGTTATGGTTTGAAAAGCACTAATGAGCATTAGTTAGCATGCATTCCCCTTCCAGTATAACAATAAGAGTGAATAGTCAAGCTTTTTGACCTCTCATGGTTAAGAGTTTTAAGTCCCATAGTGAGCATCTTCCTAATAGGTGGCAAAAACAGTCCTACATAATCTACATAATCATATAAAAATCACATTAATTTAGGTAGGGAAGCATTGAATATATAGTTATTGTAAGATCCACCTTGAGCTACTCCTTTATGACTTTATGGTGTAGTAACTTTCAAAAAAGGTTTAGGTTCTTTTCACAATATTATATTAGGAAATGTCAGCTTTGGCCGTTTCTATCAGTTTACCCCTTAGTTATTGTTATCATATTTTTCATTTTCATAGTATGAGTCCACTCAAAGCTTAAAGTTTCATTATGCATTGGCATCCTTGATATGATTCAAGAAAATCCGTATAATTTGCATGATTGTCACTTCTAGCAAGAATTAAACTAAATATCATATGAACTCTAATTTCAGCAAAATTATGATGATCTGAACGTCTTAATGAGACGAATCCAACAATAACAAAAAATGGTCCAATTCGAGCCCAAATGAGTTCAAATCAAATATTTGAAGTATGATTGGAAACTTCCATGTAAAAAAATTCTAGTCTAACTACTTTTATCTGTGCGTATTGAATTTTTGCACAATGTTGAGACGTAAAATATACACTCTACCAACTCAAATTTTCTAGCACGTTACAATCCTAACCTCCATGGCGTAAAAGACCTTCAAGCCATATTTACTCACCATTATATTGCATGACATTGTTTTCTTAAAAAGCATAAGTTCCCTTACTATTGCATGTGTTTTATTTTGTGTGCTTGCATGACAAAGTAGAAGATATTGAACTTAATTAGAGTTAATATATATATATATATATATATATATATATATATATATATATATATATATATATATATATATATATATATATATATATATATATATATATATATATATATATATATATATATATATATATATATATATATTCCGAAGGCTTGCTCCTACCAGACAATGTTGACCCAGAATAAAATAAACCCTTAGTAATTTCTCTTATAATTCAAGGGGAAGCTAAATAAACTAAATGTTATATCATTCATTAATCTTCTGTGTCTATAGAATGTGTTGGAATTGATGACGATCAACCTTCTATTATAATTCATTTTGTATCTTTCAACGCACATTCAATGTATATGTTACTTTTAACACAAATATAAGATTATCACTGTAAATTAACATAGTATAATTATAGTTTTTGAGGTTAAATTAACATAGTTTTCTATCTGTTTTCAAACATATAAAACTATAATGTTTTTTTCTGAATAAACTGTATGAAGTGTACAGCACATTTATGCAGATGTTATACATCATGAACTTATCAACTAAATTCTTAGTATGTTCAACTGAATCTAAGCCTTTTGTACAAGTAAAGATAATCTTCAGTTCCTAACAAGACATGAACATCAACATCATAACATCTATAACATAAGTGTTTTGCAGTATGTTTATTCAAACGTGGCTAAGAGCAATATAGAAAAATGTAACTAGAAATAATCATTATCATATTTCTTCAAACTTCCTCTTTGCTTGGAGAAATTAAATATTCTGTGCGGAGATGTGAGAGCTCGTTTCTTTGATTTTCTTCTGGGATCGTTCGAGACGATGTTGAGATCGTCCAGAACGATCAGGAACAGCTGATTTCTGGGTGGATCGTCCGGGCCGATTCTGGATCGTCCTGGGACGATCAGTTCATGGCACAAGTCAGTGAGCAAGGGTTTTTATCGTCCAAGAAAAATTAATTATCGTCCTGAAATATCGTCCTGGACGATTGGATTTTGTTCACATCGTCCTGGACGATGTGGCGATCTGCCGGGCCGATCAGGTCATGGTTATAAGGAAATCAGCTCGTTTTGAGGAGAGAGAAAATCATTTTTTATTTCCAAAATATCTGAGGAGAGAGAAGGAGAAGGAAAGTAAAGGAAAAGCTTGGTTTCGGAGACCGCGGAGCGCTTTTTGTCCGTCGCCGCTGTTGAGTAAAGTGTTGATCTCGCGGTAAGGACTCCGAATCCTATTTATGTTTTCAGAAATATTGAGTTTTGATCGTATTGTGACCTGTTTTGTGTTTTTGTGATCGAAAAATGGATCCGGTTTTGTATTGACACAACTTTCACCGCACAACTTTTAATATGTTATAGATACGAATATTCTACACGATTTGATTCTTTTCTGGAACGATTTTATCGGTTATTTTGGGTTCTACGCGATTTTGATCGAATAGAAAAATATCATGATGTTTATTGATATTGATTCAGTAGAATAATAGTCTTATATTATTGTCGTGAACATTCTATTGTAATTTGGTGAATTGTGATTTTGTATGATTTTTGTGTAAATTTGATAGACTGCCGTTACGCTGCCGAATTTCGTACGATTTCCAATTTTCCCGAGATTGATGAATTGAATAGATATGCATATGAATGTTGATATGATTGCTCTATATTGTTCTTATATTGACTATATTGACTATTGAATTGACTATTGATACTGAAAGACAAGCCTGATTGAACGCTGGTTGGAGATTGAATTGACCTGTACAGGATGGTGGGCCAATGGGCTTTCCTTTAAACCATTGATCATTGATATAACGATTGGGAGTTATAAGGAGTTTATTGTGCCGACGGGCACAGAGTGACGACTCTTATTGAAACCAACGTATGGATATCTACAACAGCAACATGGATTTCTACAACAGCAATTATTGATAGCCAGTGATTGTACTTGTTCAGTATTATTGTATTGCATGTGTACAGCCTGGATTTATGGATTTACTGCTTTATTGATTTAAATGGATTTATGGATTTACTGTATCGTACGATTTGATTGATTTCATTGATTGATCGCTGAGCATTGATACTACTGAGCATAGATATTGATATGGATGGATATAGGTATTGTATTGATTTATTGATGCTATGGACATGGATACTATAGATTTATTGATATTACTGCTTATAGAGTTATTGATACTATTACTGCTGCATTTGATTCATTGCTAGTATAGACTGGACCGTATTGTATTGATTTATGATTTCCTACCGATTGATTTGACTGATTGACGGATTCTTCTGAGATTTGACGTACTGATTGATTGAGTTTGATTTATCGGTTCTTCTATCGCTGCATCGACTATTGATTTCATCGACGATTGATTCCATCGACTATTGATTTCCGTACTGCATTGACTACTGATTTGATTTCCGCTGCATAGACTCATTGACCATTGACTGTTATAGATTGGATTGACTGACATGCATATTGATAGCAGTACCGTGCTTTGATTTCAGTTGTAGGCTTTGGTGACCTGCTGGGCTATTTAAGCTCATTATATGTGGTTAACAATTTCAGGTCCGAGCAAGGCAACTGGAATGGAGTTTGATCAGAATGTCAGACGAATCCTTTCACTATGGATGCCTGGGACGTCACAGGAGACCAGATGCAGAACGTCGTCCGGAGACCAACCAGAATACGCCACATTAACGGTACTGAGCCGCAGTACCGAGCAGCACCGAGCAACACCGAGCACAGGGGTGATGTCATGGCGCATTCTAATTGGTCTCCAGACGGCGTTCGTCATCCGCACAGAATAATTAATCCTTTACTTGACCCATAATTACAAGACTTAATTTATAAAAAAGAGAAAAATGAGATGATCTGCAACAATACAAAAAAAAAATCCTCAGCGGTAGATTCTTTTTTTGCTTTCTATAATTAGAAGAAAAATTTCACAATCAGGTCTGCTAAAATCAAGAACTGTAAAACTCACAACAGCTTTTAAAAAAGCCATTCATAAGCCATTTTCCAGTGGCTTGCAGACATGACCTCGATTGATCAGTGCTAGCTCTTTCAAGGAACAAGCCTGATCCAGCAAGTGCAATGTGAACTAGTCATTAATCGTCAAATTTAAAAGAAGAGATGAGAGCGATACACACAGTACTATAACTATATTTTATTATATTTTTAATATTTACAACTTGGCCATCTGCTACTGTTCTCCATCCAAATAAAGATATAGGAAGGACCACTAGGCTTCAAAACGTCAGTAGATGTTAATCAGCACAATGAGATTCAACAAGCATCGCTTTCAGTAAGTTTGATCACCACACCTAACACTTTTATGGTGCTCAGCAATAATGTCACACTCATATTTGAAGGTATTCCCTTCTCCTAAGAAATACGCACATTGTTTGGGTGATCAAACAAAATGTACAGGTACTTAAGTTTGTTCTGTATAATACAGTATTTAGTATAAAAATATGTGAATAATAATATGTGTATTTTCTTTCTTTTGTGCAATTAATGAAAATGAATTTGTTTAACTTGTTCATCATGTCTAGCTAAATTCATTAGTTTTTTATTGATGGTGTAAATAAAATATGAAGTACTAATGAATTCTCTTCATCCATCATTTAATGATATTTTCAATATCATAGATCTTCATTTGATGCACATAGTGGTCATATGTGTAGTTAATATTATGTATAATGTGAAGCCTAGGAATAGAAGATCGGGCACAACGTAACCAGATATATTGAATTGGTATGATGCAAGCATAGGCATAGTACTTGACATATACCAAATTTATAGAGATGAATTGCAATGATCAGGGGGTTTTAAGCATACATGTTTTACTTACTCTTCTAAGATTTTCATAGGATGATAGACTATGGGAGTTTAGAGTGGTATTGAGGTTGGAATAGTTTAAACCTGTCATTTGTCACGTCACACTTAACTGAGCGGTCGGTGATGCATATGCTCTAAATAACATCAATATGAAAGAGAATAATTAGGAAACATATTACATTCCATCAATCCAAAATATTTTATTCAAATAGTGTTTCATTTAAAATTTTTATTGATTTTAAACTAAGTGATTGAATCTCAACCAAAACTTGGTTTTATTGAGTAAGATAATTATTATAATTGTCATTACTAGTATTTGCAACTAAGCATTCTTCCTTATGGGGTCGATACTCTACTCTATCACTATATTATTTGATTCGGCACATATACTTGCGTATATTAAGTGTGGTTTTTGTAATTTTTATATATATAAAAAAAAACTAAGTATTGTTTAGGAATTGATAGAGCCCTAAATCATTTTCACAATTCTTTAGGTTACTCTACTGCCCCCATCAGCATTAAACAAGTTATTCTGATATCGATGCAAGTAATCGGATAAGTCGTCATTATCTTTGTAAGAGAAGCTTAGATAAATTGATGTCTTAAGTCTATTGTACTCTTTTAAAAATAAATGCCTTCCTTGCGTGATATAACTAGGTACAAATTTTAGAGATATATGACTTTCTAGTAAAAATCTTCTCTAGAAAAGATAATAAAAAAGAAACATTTAATGATAAAAGACTCTTCACTCAATCACAAGCTTTCACATCCCACTATTTAACACAAAATTAAGCATGCAAAAATGAGAAGCAATGCCTCCTAAAATGCCTAAAAATACTATCCTTAAAAATATAGTTTGAATGATAAAGTAAAAAATTTAAGTACTATATTCTCCTTTATAAAACGCCATTGTTCATGACAATAATTTTATTCTATTTTACCATATAACAAATCATTATAATATTTAGATAAATTGTCATTTATTTAATCAGCGCTCATTCATCCACTCTACTAACCACCACTCTCCCTTAAACCAAGGAGCTAATTGAGGCAACCATCTTTAAAAAGCTTCTTCTCTTCCTCAGCTTCCCTTCTTCTACTTTCAAAGCTCTTTTCAGAAGCTCATATGATCATGGAGACAGATTCAGCAAACTGTGAATGCTGTGGATTGAGAGAAGAATGTACTCAGGAGTACATAAGCCAGGTGAAGGCCAATTTTGAGGGGAAATGGCTTTGTGGGCTCTGTTCTGAAGCAGTGAGAGAAGAAATGAAGAGAGGTTGGAAGAAAGGAAATGGAAAACCTGAGGATGCTTTGAAGGCTCATATATCATTTTGTAGCAAGTATAGATCCAACCCAGCAGTTCTTGTTGCTGATGGGATGAGGCAGATGTTAAGGAGAAGGTCAGGTAATCTCTCTACTTCGACGGCGGCTTCGGTTTCGTCGTCATTGAAGAAGAAGAAGAAGTAGGAGAGATCTGAAACTCTTTTGAAGTCTTAGGAAAGGTTGCTTAGGCTTGGAATAATGATGTTAGTCTTTCAATGGCTAAAACTTTCCTGCTTTGTCATTCCTTTTTATTTTTGTCTTAGGATATTATTATCAAATTTTGATTGAAATGGATCGCAAAATCATTGAATTTAATTTGAGATAAGTGCAATACATAAAAATTCAATCAACTTTGTATTGTATTCATTTCAAAATAAATATACTGATTTTGAGAACCTCATGATCAAAAATTTGATTAGAATAGCTCGAGCCTTCCATTTTTCTTTCTCTTCCTTTCTCATTTAGCTGGTGGCATGTACAAAGGAGAATTGGGATCAATTAAGATTTAGGTTTTATTAGTTACTTACTTCTTAGTTTTGAATTTACTAAGCTTCCTTACATTTTTCTGTTGCATAATTAATTGAAAAATAACTTTGTTTTGGTAAAAATATGCCAGAAATTTTATTATCTGTGATTTTATGCACTTATGAACTAAATTCTGATATAATTCATATTTTTATTTGAGAGACTTAACAATTTTATCATATATGAAAAAAGCCTATCATCAATATAATGATGTTTTAGGACACTAAGACTTCGAGACAGTTTTCTTACTGCTTTATAAAACTATTTTTAGTACAAAAATCTCTTGAAAACACGAAAAAAATAGTGATCTAAGGCTCTTTTCTTTCAACTTCTTAAAGCGGCTTTTTAGTAAAAAAAAATTAAATTTTTTTAACAAAAAAATCAATTTAAAAAGCAGAAAGAAAGCAATCCCAAATAAAGCCAAAGTTTAAGTTGGTTTATTGGCTGAACAAAAGCTTGGGTTTGTTTGTTCTATGTCTGAGCAGAGAGATGGATGAATCCGTTTTCTTCCTCCACCTTTGAGCTTGTAATGTCCTGTTTTATTGTTTCAATTCAATGTTTTTTTTTTCAAATATTACAAAAATATATTTTGGAAGGGTTTTTCTGTTAATTATGAAGGAATTTGTGAGTGAATACTCATATTTCAGTATTAATAATGAAATAAATCTGGAACTATTCAATGTTGTTGCTTCTAGTATAAGCTTTCTACTCTTTCTCTTTTTGGTTATCATAGATTATATGATTAAGAGTTTTTTTTTTTTTACATATGGGATGGTTATTATAAGTTCTTTGAGCAGTTGAACTAATATGACTAATGTCAGTGAGTCCAAAGAATATAAAAGACACCCTTCCACCTAATTAATGAAGGTGTTAATAGAATGTAATAGATATAAACTATGAAAGATGACTCTTATAATGATATTAGGAGAACTTTTGAGGGGTTAGAGTTATCATCAAGCAATGAATATTCAAAAATAACTTATTGTAGGCATGAGAAGTTCGAGGATGGAATTCCAACAACTTAGTTGGTTCTCCTAATAGTCGGGGAGATCGAACAATCAAAATGATGGACATCAAATGATGGTTGGCGAATATTTGATTCAAATGGTGATTTAAAATAAACATCAAAATGTAGGTGACAATGTGTGATTAGCTTGGTCCTTCTGCATAAGAAAAGAGATAGAACGAAGGGGAAGGTGACATCCAATGTCGGTAGATGATGAATGTTGCATTTTGGTCTTTAGCAAATAGCAAATGATAGTAAATAGGAAATATCAAAAGTCATAGGATAGAGGACAATCAACTTAGTCATTTATCCTAATAAGAGTGAAATATCAATAAGAGAGACCCTAGAAGTCAATGGCTGATAAATGCCAGATATTAGTCATCGGTAATTGTTATACAATAATTGATAAGAAAAGTAAAATTTTATGACACGTAGAATGGTCAACTTGACAATTCTCTTATTAGAAGGGGAGATCTTTTTATTGAGCAACTAAAAGACAAGGGTTGGTTTTGGTAGTTGATGGGCATCAAATATAAGTCATTGGCAGGCTTTAAATGACTAATAGTTGCGAACATCATAAGTCAAATGAAGGTGGGCAATTAGTTTAATTGTTTTCATGATAAGAAGAGAGATTGAGTGTGAACCAAGGAATTTTGATCTCAACTGAGAAGAGATATTTTTGTTGTTTTTGGTTTAGAAATGTGTACATATATAGAGAAGTAATAGTACACAAGATACTGTAAGAATGGAGAACCGTTATAATCTTCAATTGATACAGTGGACACATTTCAACAAGAGTATTCGCTCTATGCTTTTTCTCCTTTCAAAATTTCTACCTAAATAATGTGTACTATATATGTTACAGGCGATTTATCACTAAAATTTTCAAATAATACTAATTTGTTAACTCTTCTTCTACAGTCATAAATATTTCATCAAATAGCAATTCTAATCTCTCCATTAAGGTTTCGTTTGGGACGGCTTTCTTACTGCTTCTTGAAGCAGCTTTCTAGTACAAAAATTATTTTTTTTCTACTAAAAAGCTGCTTCAAGAAGCAGTAAAAAAGCCGTCCCAAACGAAGCCTAAACTTAATAAAAAAGAAATAGTACAATAATTTCAATATCCATAAAATTATTATATATTCAACACATTGTAAAATAATTTGAAAATAGAAAAGCAACTTTAAAAAAAAATTACAAGGATTATATCACTTTTTATATATTATACAATATGGAGAGATAATATCAAAAATCTTTTACTTAATGAATTAAAAATATAAAATTTTCACTTAGATCCAAAAAATCAATGATTACATTTTGTATAACCCACAATCATGCATGATTGACTTATGCCTATCCACACTAACTCATCATGCATTAATTGATGTAAATCTTTGTTGTAAACTCCAAAATATAGCACTCACCCCTCCATAATCATTAATGAATTACTTGCACATCAAACACATTTTTAGGACTAAGAACAAATTAAGGATTCATTTGGCCGGATGATTATTTTAATGTTTTTTTAAAATTACTTTTCAGTACAAAATTTTTTGTATACAAAAGCTACTTTAAAAGCAATAAAAAAGTCATCTCAAACACAATCGAAATCACTAACCTACACACATCAAATATGAAAGATTCAAACTCGAGACCTCTTACATTTCGTTTGGGACAGCTTTCTTACTGCTTATACGAAAGCTATTCCAAACGAAGCCTTAGTTGACAATCTAAGCTCTCAACCAACACATCAAGATGAGCCGCTTATTGCACACCAAATACTGAAAAAAATAATGTAATATTGAAATATTAGGTGACTAACTTCTATCACCTTTAGTTCGAGAAATTATTTTGTGCGAAGACCGGATGCAGAATGTTGTTTGGCGACCAACCAGAATGCGCCACATCAGCGATACCAAACTGCAGTACCGAGCCGCGGTACCGAGTGAATGTGTGATATGACACATTCTGATTGATCTCCGAATGACGTTTGGTATCCGCACAAAATAATTAATCATTTAATTCACAGTACTTACTATTGAAATGCAAATAAGGACAAATCAAATGAATAGACATTATATGCCTTTTCCTCGCTAATTGTCGGTCATTTGTTTCATTAGAATGATGCACGCAGAACCATACGTGCAATATGAAAGGCCATAAGCACTTCCACGTGATTATGCTTTAGAATCTGATTCAGTGAGACAGTGAGAATCCATTTTACTGTTGAATTTATGGGCTTGTTAGATATCATTCAGATTTTAAGTGAATATCAATCTCTCTTTTTTATTATAATAATAATTATTATTGTGTATTATTGTTATATATGACAGCTACATATCACAATATAATAAATTTGTTGAAGAGCATCTAATGCTTGGAGAAGGGGTTGAGTAGGGGTGTCAATTTCAGGTCACGGGTTGGGTTCGGGTCGAACCCGGAAATGACCCGGGTTCAAACGGGTTGACCCTAACCCGACCCAGGTAGGTAAACATGTCGGATATCCGAACCCGGACCCGACCCGGGTGTTTCCGGGTTGACCCGACCCGATACGGGTTGACCCGAAACGGGTGCGCGAGTGGCCGTGCTGGCGAGCACGAGCGGCGCACAGGCCAGCTTCAGCATGCACGCGGGCGAGCGCTGGTGCTTCACAGGCAGGCAGGGCAGCATCGCAGGCAGTTGATTTTAAACGGGTTCGTGTGTTGATCCGGCAACCCGTCAGGTCAACCCGAACCTGAACCCGAGCAGTTTTGAAATCGGGTCGGGTCAAACCCAAAATTTCCTGGTCGGGTTCGAGTCGGGTTTCGTGTCATGTCAAATATTGACACCCCTAAGGTTGAGAATAATTAGTCATTTTTTAAATTTAGTTTTCAAAATTATAAATATTTCCTTTTTATGTTTATTTTGTTGTTCATTTTTATATGGTTTTAAAAGAAGAACCGTCTTGGCAATAATCTAAAGGTGTAAATGAGTCTAGTTGAGATCAAGTCATCCTCAATTTGAGCTTGAGCTTGATTATCTCGAGTATAATTTTACGAGTTTGAGTTTGCTTATGAGTCTGCTTATTATTTATAAAATAGTTCATTCTTCTTAGAGTAATTATTATAAAATATCATAAAAATAAAAAAGTAAATGAAAATAATGAGAAACCGCTTGAAATAAAGAAGATAAATGTAAGTTCCACATATTTTTAGCAACTTTATACTAAACTTATCGATTTCTTATATTTTAAGTGCATTTAATATTAATATTTTTTATATAAGTCAGCTCACGAGTCACGAGCCGAGTTAGAGTTGACTCAAACATTAATTCACTAGTCATTTATGGAGACAATTTTGAGCTAGCTCACGAGTTAGCTTGTACCCTTAAGTCGATCCAATTGGTTCAACAATGAATCGATCCACTGGAATCGATCAGAACTAATTGGAATCGGTGGTTGAACCAACAAACTGGTGAATTAATCCAATTTTTTATGAACCAATTAGATCCAAAATATATCAATTTATGAAATTTTTTATTTTAATCAAATTGCTATAATAAAATATTTGGATATTCTATCAACACATTTTCCATTTATATTTTTTAAACTTTTAAATTGAATATTGTTATTATTTGAAATTCTATATTATATAAATAATCAAAATATCATATTATAGTTTTAATTCAATGATGAATTGTCAAATCATATTAAAATATTTTTAATATTTATTACATCATCTTTTTTCAATATTACTTTAACTTATGAACCTTAAACCTCTCATTATTCTTAGTATATTCATCTTTCTCGATAGACATTACTATAATATTTTTTCCAATTAAATACTTTTTTATTTTAATTAATTTTAGTAAATTTATTAGTATTATTTTGTTATTTACAATCTTTTTTTTTTAAATTATAGCCCTTATTTAAAGTATTTTTTTCAGATAATAATAGAAAGAATAATTAAATATTGTTTAAAAATCAAAATGTCTTAAAAAGTTCTAAAACATTGTTTAATAATTAAAATGAATTTTTTAATCATATCGATTAAGGCTTCGTTTGGGACGGCTTTTTCATTGCTTTCTAAAATAGTGTTTTAGTACAAAAATAAAAAAATTTGTATTAAAACTCCGTTTTAGAAAGCAATAAAAAAGCCGTCCCAAACGAAACCTAAAACTTCATTTGATACAGCTTATTTACTGCTTCTTGCTTCTTAAAGCAACTTTTTAGTTAAAAAATTATAATTTTTTATAAAAAATTACTTAAGAAAATCATCTCAAACAAAACCTAAGACTTCGTTTGAGACTACTTTTTACTTCTTAAAACAACTTTTTAATAAAAAATTAAAATTCTTGTACTAGAAATCTGCTTTCTAAACAGTAAGAAAACTGTCCCAAATAAATCATAATGGTTCGTTTGGAAATACTTTACTACTGCTTTATAAAGCAGATTTTACTACAAAATTTTTTTGAAAAAAAAAAATTATAGAAAGCTATTTTAAAAAACATTAAAAAAAATTGTTTCAAAAGAAGTCTAAGAAGATCTCTCAAAACAGTAACATTGATTCATTTAATTAGCAGAAAATAAAATTTCACATAGTAACCATATCCAGGAAGCAATTTCATCCATGGCAACAATCAATAAGGAATGCCAGTCATATAATACATTTAACCCAATAAATGGGCTATTTGACAGCCTAATCTCTCTGTACAATCAAAAACCACCTTCTCTTAAGCTGCAACTGGTAAATTAACCACAGGATGCGTAGTCTACAAGCCCTGGCAGACTCTCTATACAGAGATAAGTAATATTTTTCCATTAGTTCTTAAACTATACAAGAGAAAAGTAATATTGGTATATTTATTCACAGTTGGAGAAGGACATTAAGGTGTTGAGTTCACTGGAATCTCTTGAGAGACCAAAGAGTTCTGGGAGTCCTGGTAAGAGGAGGCCACAAGCCTCTGCAAGGACTTTAAGGCCGTCGTGAGCTGGGCGAAGGAAGGACGCAGGCTCGGTTCCCTTCAAATAAATATAAAAATGAAGGATATGGGTGAGAAATAGGATACAAATTAGGAATTTTTACATACATAACACTTAAAACTATTGAAAATATATATTTAACACCTAAACTTTTATATTTACTAATATACCACTTGAAACCCCTGTTTTAATCAATTCTAACATTCCATTTAAACCTTCCGTCAAAAATCACTATCAACGACTGTCTTCCCCATCAATGGCATCCTTCGCTTCAATGGAGTGGCAAAATAGAAGAAAAATGGGATTTTACGTCGTATATTAGTAAACATAGAAGTTTTGATGTTAAATATGTATTTCTAATAGTTTTAAGTGTAAGCGAGAATATTTGTATAATAGGCATACATTTGCCAGCATTCCCAAATAATCCTTGATACGAGAGGGTCAACTTCATTGGGAATTTCGAGGCGACGATTCTGGAAGCCTACTGCACCTACAACCTGCATTGGGTTCATCCCACTCCAGGGCTTCCTGAGTGTTGCAAGCTCCCATAAGATGACTCCAAAGCTATAAACATCGCATCTGTGTAAAAACCAACCAAATTCTTTTCTGAGAGACGATGTTAAATCAAGTAAAAAATATGACTATTTTTCTTCATCAAAGACAAGATTCATGGAGACAAATATATAAAGAAGGGCTAAAATTACGCAGAATAATGCTTCCTTATGCAGTAAAATAAGACAAGTCGATGAAATAGAATGAACCAGTAACTTACTTTTCATTGGATGGTTCATTACGGAGGACTTCTGGTGCCATCCACTCCGGCTGATGGGAAAAATAATTTGTATTAGGTTGCCAGTACCACAAAGCATTCACAAAAATGTGATGAAGTAACTTGATATTGATAAGGGTACTCACAGTTCCAGCAGTAGATTTAGATGACAGAAAAGTACTGTGCTTCAAGCGTGAAAGACCAAAATCACAAACCTGCAGAGACTTGGATCAACATAAGGACTACAAACACCGAGAGCAGAACAATGGGAAGAAAAAAAAAAAAAGAACAAAACCGCAGCTGTTCAAATTATTTTAAAGAAAAAACACAAGTTTACAATCAGTCATTTGTATTGGAAAATGAGACAACATTTGAAAGGTGTACGCTTTATGAACCAAAAAAAAAGAACGCTACTATTCTCTCATTCCCTGTAAATGTTCGTTGAACGTGCATATAATAATCCATATGGTACACTACGCAAAAATGGTCAAAACTGACATAAAAAAGCATCAACCATGCAAACTAATAAGGGAGAAATTATTACGTAAGGAGTCCAGAGACAAAACCGTTCAATTTTATGACGGTGAACAATAAAAGCGCAGGGGTGAACAGTAAAAATATTGTGGTGAACAGTAACTGCACTTTTACTGTTCACAATTACAAAACCGAACGGTTCTCTATGTCCCGACTCCACACGTAATAATATCTCCTAATGAGGAGCTCACCAACATAAGGTATAGAGTCGAATATCCTAGTATTGGATCAGCAAGGATCTGGTGATGAGCAACTTGATGAACCCCTGAATACCCAATAACACCTAAGCAATGTGAAAGTACATATCTACCAATTTTCTCACTATTGATGCTAAAATTGGATTGCTCTTCTTTAATTTACAAGCACCATTAAACCAATGCTGAAGCTTATAACCTGCAAATCTAGTTCTGAAAGCATCTCCACAAACTCAGGGATAATATGTCATTAGTAATTTGAATCTACTGTACCTAATCATCACCATAAATCTTACCCAAATACTTGGAGTTGATTTTATGAATCATCGTTCTCTATTAACTCTTATTGAGAGCTGCATTAAACAATATGATTAGTGTACATTTTTTTTAACAATTTTTACCTTTCATCCAGCCACTTTTACCTAATTCTTTCACATAAGTAATGCATACTCATCTTCCTAAAACATCTTGTATATACAAACAACCAAATAAGCTCCAAGTCTATTTTTCGAAAAATTAATTTAGTAGATTCTAATGTCAAAATCTCTTTGATATATTCATTTTTTAATAAATACTTCAACAAGCTACTCACACATCTTAAAATTCTCATTTAAAACACATTCAGCTTGGTTATTGTTGGATTCATGATAGCATAATACTTAAATCGATATATTATAACAAGTAGCTTAATTGCAATTTTACAAATTTCTTCTTAAAGTAGTCATCCCCACACTTGCTCATTTTAACCAACTAATCTTAAAAATAAAAATTATATCTGCATTTGTATCCTCATTTTTTTACAATAGATACACATCATACATGGGTAAAAAGATCTCCTAGCAATAATGCTAGAAGCTTTAAATTTCACGTCAATTAAAATTGCATAGAATATACTTGATTTTTTTTCTATTGATCCCAAGTTATCTAATAATTTCCTACAATGTTTCAACCTTTCACTTATTCCATCAAACCTAACATATTAGAACGATGTCAAATGCGAATAGCATATACTAATATATCTCTCTAAATATCTATTATCATCATCTTCATAACTACTATAAAGGGTTGTGAAGCAAATGTTGATCATTGATATAATTTGTGTATCAGGAACAATTTGATCACTCCATAACAACTTCAAATGGTAGCAAAAGTGTTATCATATATATCTTTAACAACTTCAATATACTTCAAACTTTTCTCCTTGAAACGAACATTCTACTGCTACTCAAGTAGTTTCTCAAGATCAATAAAAATTTTTTACTTATCTTTGCTCTTCATAATTTTTGCATTAATTTCCTTTGCACAAAAATCACCTCCCTAGTGGATCTACCTAGCATAAAACTAAATCAATTCTTCGATTATCACATGATTTTTTTAGACTATGTTCTACTACAATAATCTTAACTTCATCATCCGACTCATGAGTTTAATTCTCATTTAGTTATCACAATCATAAATATATTTATTCTTAACTAAAACAAAATAGTTTTTTCTCCAATAATTCAATATCCTCCAATCTTTTAAGATTTCATTCAAAAGTTTTGTTAATTAAATTATTCTAATATCTCTTACAATTATCAAAATCTCAACAGAGGTCTTATCTATACCTAAGGACTTACAATCATGCATCTTCTTAGGAGCTAATAGCCAAGCCCTGAAATATAAAGAAAATCTTACATTTATAGCTAGCAACAAGCTAAATAAATTTCATGAATAAAAGCAACATAAATAGTTTTCAAGATTAGCATGAGCAACCTTACCTTAACGGTCCAATTTTTGTCAACCAACAAATTTGGTGACTTAAGATCACGATGAACAATTATTGGAGCACTAGTATGCAAGCAATTCATTCCTTTGGCCTGCAAAAAGAAAATGGAAGTATTACAGATGTAAATTTATTAAAGAATAGCCTGACAGCGAGTACGGTGAAAGAACAAAATATTAAGTAATCACATACCACATCAAGTGCCATTTTGATCCGTCTCTGCTCATCAATTTGGCAATTAGGACGATGAAGAATTTTGTATAAACTTCCTCTAAATGAAAAAACATGCTTACATTACTTTTTTTCTACGACATAAATTTTGATGCAAAAAAATAAATATTTTAAAGAGAAGCACTAATGATTAAAGTATGAAAGGACAAAATAAAGGTAGACCATTATTGATAAAACTTTTATGTAACCAAACCATTTAAGACAACTCTCTCTAATCTTATCTGCCACTGGAGCTACTCAAACCTTTTAAATAATCAGCCAAAAATAATTTTCCAGAACCTCAAATTACAAAAAATAATGAGTTAAATTATTTATAATGCATTGCAATTGAAGAACTCTAATAGAAACTTTGCTATCTCAAAAGATAAAAAACTTGAGCTGCAAACAACTTAGTAAAACTCACCAAATGATAGGAGAAAAAATGGGAAACAATTCTTAAGGCGTTATCACTTGGTAAAGGATGTTTACAAATTCATTTGCAGAAACCATCTGAAGAAAATGCTTCTATGACCCATCATGCATGGAGATATTTTCTTCAAATAGGACCCAAATTGTGTGATGGGGATATCAGATCAGCATGGATGGAAGGTTTATCAGAGACGTGGCCGCCGATCTACAGCCACGATCGAGTCCTTGTATTTCTGAGTCATGATTGTATTTTATTTTATTTATGCATTTTCTTATTTGCTTAGGTGTCGTTATTATTTCCCTTTGTACCCCTTTCATGGGAGTGGTCGCATGTAAGCCCAAAGGGCAAGTTGGTCTTTTATTTTCTTGAGTCTTTGTACCCGGCTATTTATAGCCTCATTTCCTTTGTTTTGAGTTAATGAATGATTATTAAGAATTTTTTTCCTGCACTTGTGCTTGAGAGCATTTGAGAGTTCTTGGAGAGCTTTGGAGAGATTCCTTGGAGAGAGAGATTGACGCAATACCCACCAACCTAGATAAGTCGGGTTCGTGATTCCTTTCTCTTATCGCCATCTTCTTTCTCTTCTTACATCAATCCCCACTTCGTCACCGGATTACCACCTCTATGAAACCCTTTCCCTCACTCCAATCCTCACGGCCAACACCCCAACCCGAGCCCCCCATACCGTCGGCCCCCATCACCTAGCCGCAGGCCCCCCCCCATCCACTTCCTCATCTCCAGTAAAACTCTTTCCTAATTTGGATGGATTGCTTTTGGGCAGATTTTCAAAATTCAAATTCATTAATTTGAAATTTGAAAACTTTCATAAATTACAATTCTATTTTTGGAAAGTTTCTAAATCAATTTCATTTGAATTTTAAATTCACTTGGATTTGATTAATTACTTTCCTAATATCAAATCTCAATTAGGCAAGCATGACACCTCATCACAAACCTCCCTTGCCCATGCATGCCGCCGGCCCCTATGTGAGTAAATTTGGAGTTATTTCTTAATTACTGCATAAACTCATTTGGGAAATAATTCAAATTATTTCTTTCTCTGTGGCCGAAATTTCCAAGTTTCAAGACCTCTTTATTTCTTTCCTATTCCACTTCTTTTGTTTTGGAAAGAATTTCCCTATCCACCCTTCACTGCTGCCGCCCAAACCCCTCACCCGTGCTCTCTCTTCTTTCCAAACTCTCTCCCCTCTCATGAAACCCTCTCTTGAATTCTTGGCATAAGCAGTTTTCCAAAGAGTTCTACTTTCTCATTAGAGAAATCTGAGATTTCCTCTCATATTTTGGCTAGAAAATCTGAAAACCTTTTCAGATTTTGGAAGGATTTGGGTTTGCTTCTTCAACACACATTGAAGAGAACATCTTATTTCTTCGCCCTTGGATAATCTTCAAGAGTATTCACTACCGTGGAGAGATTTCAATCATTCATCCATGAATGGCGGATCCGGGGATTGAATACGGCATCACTTGGGACGACGACGGTTTCACCGACATCCTCCGATCCACCTTCTTCGACGTGAATCCGGAGATTGATCACACCATCGAAGACTACGTGGAGCGCATCCTATTTGCATTGACTGAAGCCATTGACGAACACTTTGAAGGCATCGAGTGGAGGATCTCCACGTCTCCTTAGCAAAGGTTTCTCCTACACTTGCATCTTATTTCTTTAAGTCCAAATTCTCATAGGTGTGATTGTAGTCGCGAAAGTCTCCTCCAATTACTCTTGCTAAGCTTAGTATTCATAGGAATTGAGCGTGCTTTCTTTGCATCCTAATTCTCGTTGTTAGGATAGGGATTATTTTGAAAACTACTATTTTGTATTGTTTTTTTTTTTTTTTTTTTTTTTTTTTTGTATCTTGAAAGTTCAAAGCTCGGAACATGTAATTTAGCCTACGCAAAATATCTCCTTAATTGCTTTATTCGTCGTTGAGAACTGTGATAGGAATTACTTGGTTCACAAGTAATTCTAACCCAAACCAATAAAATTACAGCAGCAAACTGCTGTCCACAGCAGAGAAAACAGCAGGAAAACAGGGAAATCTGAGAGAAAACGCAAGAAACGGCTTGTATTTCACTAGTAATGAAAGCAAAACAAAGAAAGATACAACGTTCTTCGATTCGAGAGGAAGAACAACTCTCCACAAGTCTCTAGCAAACCCTAGAGCCCAAGAACACCAAGAGATCTCAAACTTCTCATTCAAATTCAAGATGATCCCTAATTCCCCCCAATCTCCTAATTAAACAAAAATAATTATAAAGGACAATAATGGATTTCCTAAAACAGCCCCTCTCATTCAAATTTCTCCCTCCCAAATCAAAATTAATCCCACGTGGGGTCCACAGGGAATTCCGCCCCTTGCTGCCGTTTCCGCCCAGCCCGTCTCACGTAGCAGTGGACCGGTCCAACCGGCCCATCCTGGGCCGGTCTAACAAATTGCTAGTAATTTTATTCTGAAATTATTCAAATCTAAGAGTTGTGCAATGCCTAAATGAATCCATAAGCATCTCATCTAAGTAGTCCTGCATCATTGTGTCTTGCGATGCCAAAAAAATACAAGCACCTACAGGTTTACTCCATAAGAGAAATGAGATACATATGCGGGCATAAAGGAGCAATGTACTAAGAGTGCCTATGCTATAAGGGAATATCATGGAGAGCTAAAAATAGATTTTATAAAACTACAAATAGGCTAACAATTCCTATAAATCAAAGTGACCTCAACAAAAATTCATTAGTAGCTAGAATAAATTTGACAGAAATATTAAAATAAAAAGTCAGGATGGTTGTGCGGTATTGACCCTAGACTACAGGCAATGATATTTGGACTGTTTTGTACTGCTTCAAGCAGTGATTCGGCATCATTTGTATTCTAAATGGTATGGTTGGTTGTTGGCTTATGGTTTTTATGAGCCAGGAGCTCGTGTTGATTTTTTAAGTCATTACTCATTTTTATTTGGATTTATCTGAATTGACAGCTATTCAATATGGTTCCTTAGCTTGGATATGTATTACTTGTAATTAACTTCATCAATGCAGAGTTATCCGTTTACTACTGTATTAAGCTCGACCATATGAACTTTGGTAGCAGCCATGTCACGTGATGGCTTTGGTTCCAAGCTATTTGCAAATTGTAAAGATTTTAGTTCCTGTAGCTGAAAAAACCACCTCTACTAATTATATGGTTATCCTTGAGACCATTTATTGCTTATCACAGAAAACTATATTTATGAACTTGGCTAATCCAACGGATATCCTACAGCTATTGCACAGCTATTCATGTGAACGAAAGATGCAGCCAACTTTAGACTTCAACATTTATTATTACGCTTATAAATAGAATAATTTGATGCATTTAATGCAAGAACATTTGGTGGAATAAAATTTATTTTCAACTTACAATCTTATGAGTGCAAATTGAAAATGTAATTCCTTCCAGAGTGGTAGTGATTATATAATTCAATTAAAGAGATCTTCTTGTACCGACATCAGGCCTAATTTTCTTATGCTGCTTTCATTCCTTGTTCTTACTTCATCTACATAATTTGGAATTGGATTGAGTAATGCTCATGGACTTTTTTAAAATTTAGCACATCAAAAATTCAATTTGTAAAAATTTTATTATAACCACTAGTTGATATTATATTATTCTAAATTCTTGTTGAATTTCTCAGATTATTTCAATCATTTTGTCATCATTTTTGCTCTAAGTCTAGCATTATTAATTTATATTTAAACAAAGGAATGGGTAAATCATTTTTTGGCTTGTGAACTATGAGCCATCAACTTCCTTTGCATGTATTTATACTAAACATCATATAAGTTGCATTAGGAAACTCCAATTTTGAGCCATCCCACATCAGATCTACTAGGAAAAATATCATAAAAATGATTATATTAGATGGTTGTGAAAGCACCTACAAAAGATAAGAACCTAGAAAATACACGATAAGGGGTTTAGAAATATAAATCCGCCATACGGTAAAGATAATGAAAAAAAAAAAGCAAGAAAAAATTTAACATGGTTAAAAATTGTTTGCAAATAATTGCACAAAATCAAGTTAACATCTCATGTAGTACGCCACCTAGGAAATTGGATGAGGATTATAAGGCCAAGCCAAATAGTTGAAATAAGATTTTTTATGATGATAATTAAATGTCAAAACTATAACTATCTAAAATTAATGAGATTGCTAGGAGAAATAATATTACCTTGGAAGAAACTCAGACACGATAGAGAGATTAGGAGGTCGGGCCACAGCACCGAGAAAAAGAACAATATTAGGATGACGCAACCGACGCATTATACGAACCTAAACAATAAATAAACAACTTAAAAATGTAATAGTCCAAACAAAATTAGGAAGAAGTATGAGAAAGGTAGCACTAAAATGTTGCTAAAAGTTAATATTTCACCTACTTCGCTTCGAAATTCGTCCAAAGCATCTCCATAAAAATCTTGATCTAAAAACTTTTTCACAGCAACTTCCTATTGTTCATAAAAGATATACATATTAACATAATCAAACAGCATCCCACGATGCTTATGCTAACAAAAAACAATATAATGAAAATTAAACATAAGAAAAATGATCAAAAACTTTAAGTATAAGTTTCAATAAATCAACATTGTAAGAGGTTCAATCATACAATGGCAGGCAGTGGTATGTAAATAGTATTGTTATTTAGATAACAACAAAGGCTATTTGGCTTGCCATTTTCTCTTAGATTAAGTTGATGACACTATTAGTTCAAGTTAAAATAATCTAGTTGGTGCCTAATTAGATGCCAACTATATTACCTAACTTCGATGACATAAGGAAATGATGATAAATAAGGCTACATCACTTTTGAACATTGTAGTTAACTGATATATTCTTTAATTGAAATAAAATCCAATCAAATAATCCCCTTTTTTTATAATATGTTATTTTATCACACTAAATCTAGATCCTAGTGCTAAACCAATGAACCAAACAAATACAAAAAAACATATTACATAAACTTGGTAAGCCAATATATAAAGAAATGCAACCACATGAGACCATAAAGTTTATATTAACATGAGAACAATAATGTTTTAACATGAATGCCCCTGTTTAATAATGAAAATAACATGAGCTCAACTACTACCCTTGGGAAAACAATGCACTACAAATGCATACAGACAACCTTTCAAATGTTAGCCTACCTAGAACTACCAAGAAAGCAATAACAAGAAGGATCATTTCATTTCCTATCTTCTATGATGTCACCATATTAGGACGTTTAAGGGTATTAACGTCCGACATTATAACTAGTGTTGATATTAAGGTCCACAAGTAGAACTAGTGGCGCTATGGGCGGTTTCTCTCTACTGTAGGAGTGAGGGAGGAATGCAGTGTTCATTATTAACATCAAACACATGAAAAAAAAAGTTCAAATAGAAGGAAGAATAACTTTTTTGTTCCTGATATGACCCTATGAATATATAAGAATCAATTAGTCATGGTCATCCATGCAATGGCACCAAATTCGCACAACTACAATCTTCATGCAACAAGGGTATGGCATAGAGAAAATAATATCAAATCTCAACCATCAAATCACTTCAAGCTGGATGAAGTTCTTTTCATCAAATCCATAAAAATCAAGCATAGATCTTGATGTGCTAATAAAGATCTGATAGTCCAACTCATATCACACCTTTCAACAATATGAGAATCACCTTATAGCTCGATTCCAATCATTGTCCACACATTTCTTAAGGCATAAAGTCCTCATCCATTAGTCCATCACCCCCAAGAGAAAGATGTTCTGACATAGATTTTGAAGAAACAATTTCACTTCTCAACTCTCCAATAACTATACGATCAAAATCTTCAATCAATGGTATTTTCATACAATATTTCCTCAAAAACAAGCCGTGGCGTCGCTTCCACCCACCATTCATCTCAATAAAAGTACTAAACAAACCGTTCACACTCACTCTATAAACACCCAATAATGAGAGAATAAAAAAATGACTAACCATAATGAAGGAGGTCTCTCCCCTAAGCCCTCGATCTTTAATCCAAAGGAAAAATTCTACCAAACTAATTTTAGTTATTATTCACTTTCAAGCTCAATCATTGACTTAAGTGACAGATGATCTTCCTAGGGACAAAACACGTAGGCCTAATAACCTTTAATTTGTTGATTGTATGCAAGATAATATCAATCTTTAAATGACCCACTAATTCACAATCAACCAAAAACCAAAATTCCAATGTCTAACACCCAACTCTAGTGCAATACATCTTCAATCAACAGGTACAATGCTTTAAGATTTGGCTAAACTTCATTTCATTGCATAGTATTTCACAAAGAGACCTTTGAGAGACATGAAGTAGTTGGCATAGTCATGCCACCAAGTAGATGACCCACTAACCCAAAATCAACCAACAATCAATGACAATTTTCAGTAAACAATAATTCATATGTCTAACACCAAACTCTAGGGTGATAAATCTTCAATGAAGCAATTGATAAAGTCATGTCACCATGTTTAAAAAAGTTTGTTTAGCAAATAGACAATTGATATAAATTAAAAAAAAAAAAAAAAGAAATAGCATGAAATGTTGTAAAGATACAAATAGCATGGTGAATGATACTCACAATGTCGTTCCATTCAGCACGGTACACTTCTCCATATGAACCTATTCATAAGGAAAAAGAGGTTAATAAGGTTTATTATGACATATATAAAATTTCTTAGGAAATTTTTAAGTGTCGCATTGGTTGAAGTTCCTTTATCCACACCAACTGCTATAATTTTTTTCTTTTTTACTTCCTTTATTCTCTCTCTCTCCCTCTCTGTGCATGTGCATGTGCATGTGAAAGAGGAAAAGAGAGAAGACAAGTAGGTTTTCAAAAAATAATGTATCAACAAACAATTCCAGGTAAAAAGCAGTTTGCATGACAGTATAAAATTTTGATTCTCAACTCATATTTTAAGATAATGATAAAAGGTTAAAAAAAAAATTGCATCAAATTCCAATCAGTTATGGTTACATTTCAATATAATTAAATTATACAGCAGATTACTAGTAATACCTAATCCAATCCTTTCACCAATTACAAGATCTTCCCATGGAATTTCCCATTCAGCTACATCATCAAGCATTGGATCAATCCTGCTAGGTTTGGATGGTGGAAAAGGAACTAGTTGATCGGTATTCTCCATCACCATATCCCCTCCAATAAATCTATTCTGTATGCAAGGACCTGATGGATCTGAATCTTCTGAAACCATATTCCTACCCATAAATCTATCATGTGTGCGCCTTCTCCTGTCATGCTTAGCAATGATATTTTTTTCTCTCTCCATCGTTTCATGAGACACGGTGTTGCGCAACACCAACGCATGTTTTTCGGATTGAATTGGGAATAGAGCTTTATTTAGTGGAAGATCAACACTTCCATTCCCTAGTTTATCATTTTGGACAGATCCTGATGTTATGGATGAATTAATAGCTCCAGAAGAACAATCAATAGTTCTAGAAGTATCATCAACACTGGCTGGATATGACGCACCAGAAATGGATGTAGGATTGACCATAGAGTTTCCAGTTGAGTTGAATGTATAGGGTGATGTATTAAGATCTCTATCCCCTACATTTTTCCTTGGAATGAGCCCCTCCACAAAGTTATAATGTTTCATGTTTGAAACATCAATGCATGGATGATGACTTTTCCGAACCAGCGGTGACTGATTATGTGGTCTTCCATGTCCTGAAGCACCTGGCTCTCTGGACCTCTGATATTCATTAGTTCTATGATCAGAAGCTTTAAAAGCTGAATTAGGTTTTCCAACTCCAACAGCTTGGAATGGATTAAGTTCAGCAAAAAGGCTTCTCGAGTCCAAAGAATCTCCACAACTTGGAACTCCACTAGTAGAAGATAAATTTTGGTTTGACAGTCCATGTAGATAAAGACTTTCTGCATTTCCACTTGAACTGCTTGCAGTATTTGCTGATGATTCCCCAAGTGCAGATGGTAGCAAGGCCGCATTTTCATGACATGAACTTCTAACAAGCATCTTATCAACACCCAAGTTGTAATTTCCATCTTCCCCTCTCAGAAAAATGTCACCTGAATTATCTATATTCCAAGGAATCAGGTTTTGATTTGCCAGTGCATTATAGGAATTCAATGGAACATCCTTTGTAATCGGTACATCAGCTGGAATAAGGGTTCCTGGGGCAGCCATAAGGTCAACCAAAAATTCCCTGCGACCAAAGAACAATATAAAGTAAAAAATATTTACTTCGAACAGCAACAAGCAAAATTTAAAGATGTTCGGTTCAAATTTAAATAAAATATGGTAAGAAAATAACCAGCATAATGTTACCACTTAAAGTATTTCACCTGCATATTAGTACAACAAATCAAACAACATACTATCATGGCCGGCAACTGGTAGAGTAAGCATTTTTGTACTGTCTTTAGACCATGCTCTTCAGCACAAAAACACAAAGTCACATATTTAAACATGCTAGTAGACATCATGCACTAACAACCTGCAATATAATGCATGACAAGCAATGGCTCAAATCAAATACTGTATGTTCATGACATGCCATGAGCACCTGAGAGCTCTGACATGCCATGATTGTTTGACAAGCCGGAAAGTGTCATACCAGAGATGGGTAAGAGAGTAAAATGTTTCCTTTTACGGTGCCTATGCAATACTTCAAGTAAAACCACAACAAGAAAAATGTGCATCTTGAAATGCCCTCTACCACATAAAATAAACACAAAAAATAAAAAAATAAAAACCCATGAGATGCATTCTCAAGATATTAAACTGTAACCAACTCTTCATACAATGTTAGGCTTATTTTGGCACAACACTTGCTTGAGAAATTAGGTGAAAAACAGTTGTTGGATAAACTAGTGAAAAGTTGTTGAGAAGCTGCTAATTTATGCTTGGTGGACCTAGGTTTGAGCTATTGTTTCTAATTTAAAATTTAATTTTAACAGTTCGAAAATAGAGTTTTATATCTACTAAAAGGCCAAAAGATCAAAAAGGCCACGAGCACAACATATTTATTATGAACAATTAGCGAATCATAATCCATTATTGCATAAGGATACATCAATTATCCCTAGTATTTCCAATGACAGAAAATAACTCAACGAAACTTCAGTGGAAGCAATTAACTCAGATATTAGAAAAGGCTCCCTCATGGAGAAACCATAGGAGAATGAAAGAAGGTAGGCAAAAGCACATAGATTGATTTAAAATCATAAAGGGGTTGTTTGGTTTGATGTAGAAAGAATGCAAGGGTGCCCTAAATTTTATTTTATTATTGGATGAAAAAAAATGTGAAGCAATATATTGATGAATTTGGAATTCAGCATTTAAATCATTTTCAATGTATTTGGAATTCGGCAAATTTGGCATTTTCAAAATTCGGCAAATTTGGCATTTTCAAATGTGTCAAGCACGTGAAGATTTGCGATAGGATGAAAAAGTAATGCAAAGTAATGAATTGATGAATTTGAAATTCACCATTTAGATCATTTTCATGTATTTGGAATTCAACTGATTTGGCCTAATTTCAAATACGCCGAGCGCGTGAAGGTTTGTCCCCCCCTCCCCTCCCCTCCAAAATTAAAAAAAAATGTTATCGCTAATGGCCATCATAACTAACTAATTTATGATGAATTCAAAAGCTAACTTAAACCGTTTTGTAGTAGGGTTTTGTACATGCTACTAAAAGGCTTAGATCAAAGTCCACGAACATGACATATTTTTATGAACAAATAGTGAATCATATTCTATAATTGGATAAGCATTACATCAATTATCCATAGTATTTCTGATGTAGGCATTACATCAATTATCCTTGAGCTTGCTAGTTCAATAAATTTTGAGCTGAAATTTAGCTCATTATGAGCCGGTTTTTAGTTCATTTATTGAACTAAAAGTTAGCTCATTATTAGCTATGTTTTAGTTCATTTATTTTCCTATTTATGTAACTCTTTATTTATAGTTTTGTCTCTTAAAATTCTGAGTTTTGTCCCTTGGGTTTCCAAGAATGGCTTTTGGGTTTCCTGTGTTGTTTGTTTTCCGTGCCTTGGCTCCTTGGTTTCCCCGGTTAGCAGCTGGTTTTCCATGCTGGGTGGCCTTTCCCGTGCCTTGGTGCTTCGGTTCCGTGCGGGCCTCCTTGGCTTTTGCGGCTGCCTCTTCGGGTTTCGCCTAGGTTGTTTTCCCGTGGCTGATAGGGGGGCTTTTCCGTGGCTTTGGTGCTTAGTTTCCTGGAGTTGACTGTTGGCTTTTCATTTCCCTTATTTAATATAGAATATTAAAGGGTTTTTGGGGCTGTTTGTATTCCCCTCCCTTGTCTATATATAGAAGATGTTTTGTGGCTGTTTTAGTAATGAAAAAAGATAATTTTTGGAAAACAATCTTAGTGATTTTCTTGGAAGAGCTTGAGAGCTTCTTCTTCTTATTCTTCTATCTCTTGGGGAGACTTGCGAGTTCTTTCCACTTTTCTTCTCGGCTTCTAATCTCTTTCGTCTCTCCGCAAGTACCCTTCCATCTGTATCCTTCGTCTCTTGGAAAGCAAGTTTAGGTGTTTTTGTTTGTACCGTTGTAAGAGTTGTAAGGTGTCTTGTTTGAGTCGCTTGAGTCAAAAGTTTTTAAGTGTCTTTTTATATGAAATGTAAGAGTTTGTTCTTCTTATTACTTAGCTAAGTGTGTCTTTTTTTGTGATCGAGAATTTGGGTTCCTTCCCGGATTTTTTGATCGGATCAATTTCCAATGACTGAAAATAACTCGAAGGAACATCAGTGGAAGCAATTAACTCAATATTAGAATAGGCATCCTCTCATGAAGAAATCATAGGAGTATTAAAGAAGGTAGATAAAATAACAAATATTGATTTAAAATCATAAAAGGGTTGTTTGGTTTATTGAAGAAAGAATGCAAGGGTACCCTAAATTCTCTTACATGATGGGATGAAAAAGGAATGCAAAGTAATATATTGATGAATTTGGAATTCACCATTTAGATTATTTTTAATGTATTTGGAATTCAGTTGATTTGGCCTAATTTCAAATAAGTCAAGCGCGTGAAGATTTGTAATTGGATGAAAAAGGAATGCAAAGTAATATATTGATGAATTTGGAATTCACTATTTCAATCATTTTCAATGTATTTGGGATTTGACTAATTTAGTCCAATAATTTCAAAGAAAGAATGCAAGGTACCCTAAATTTTCTTATATGATTGGATGAAAAAGAAATTCAAAGTAATATATTAATGAATTTGAAATTCAGCATTTAGATTATTTTCACGCACCCGATGCTACCAGCACTTTCATTAATGGCCATCATAGCTGCTACTTTACAATGAAATCATTTTACTTCAAACCAAACATAAAGAGATGATGATGGGGACATCAGATCATCATGGAAAGTTTACCAGCGACGTGGCTGCCGATCTACGGCCACGATCGAGTCTTTATATTTTTGAGTCGATGTATTTTATTTTCATGCATTTTATTATTTTCTTATGTGTGTTTTATTATTTCCCGTTGTACCCCTTTTTATGGGAGTTGTCATGTGTAAGCCTAAGGGCATTTGTGTCATTTTATTTGGAGTCTTTTGTATGAGGCTATTTAAAGCCCCCTTTGTATTATTTTGAGGTTAATGAATGATTATTGGAGAATTTTGTTTTCTTGCTTGGAGCATTGTGAGAACTTGTGAGTTCTAGTGGAGAGAGCTTCCATGGGAGAGGAAGAGGATTTGCGCAATACCCACCAACCTAGATAAGTTGGGTTCGTGGTTTCTTCAATTATTTTGTTTTCTTCTTCTTCCCATCTTCACGACCAACCACCCACCCTCCACCACCGAAACCCACAGCCACCTCACCCGATCCCCCACCCCCTTTCCAAACCCCACGGCCTCCCCACCCGAATCCCCTTTTTTCACTAAACCGCCGGCCACCTCCTCCCTAACCGCCGGCCATCTCTTCCCTAGTCCACCGGCTGTCACCTCACCTCCCTCCTTATTTTATTTGTTTCCTATTATGGTTTATGTTATTTTGGGATATATTTGACTTCAAATTTCAAATATTTGAAATTCAAAATATTTCCTAATATGTAAACTCTATTCTAGGAAAGTTCATTACTGAGATCCTATTTGAAATTTCATTAAGAAATGACTAAATCAAATCTGTCCAATCTTAATGTTTTAAATTAAGAACCTTGCTAACCCACCTAAATTTCTCTCCATAATTTTCTCCCTTCCCTGGATGCCGCCGGCTCCCCACCTTTCACCATGAGGAATTAATTTCTTTATTTCCTAAACGTCACCTGCAAGCTTTAGGAAATATTTTAAACCTCCTTAATCATCTCCTACCCGTTAGCCCCTCTTTGCCATATCCAGCCAAGTGATTTCCCCAAAGCAAAGGAATTGCTTCAGCATTTCATGCCTCCCTCATCTCCATCCCGCCATCTTTCCTTAGCCGCCCCATCTCCCAATTACTCCAAGGAAGATTCACGCCTAGCTCTCTCCCGATACTTCCAAACCTCCCCCACCCAAAATCTGAGATTTGCTTTCTCAGATTTTGATATTCAAATCTGAAACCGTTTCAGATTTTGGAATTATGCTTTAAACTTTTGCCTCCTATTCATTCGCAAGGAGAAACTTCTTTCTCTTGGTACTCACTTGGGAGGCGGATCAAAGACCAAGGAGACTCTACTTCCAATCACCAAGGAATGATGGAATCCATTTGACGAGTACTTCGACGGCATCAAGTGACGGATCTCTCCGTCTCCTTAAACAAATGTTTGCTCCTTTCCACTTGTACCAAATTTCTTCTAACTCTAAATTCTCAATTGGTTAGATTGTAGTCACGGAAGCTCCTTCAAATTGCTCTTGCCAAGCTTAGTCATTTGTAGGAATTGAGTGTAATCTTCTATGCATCCTACGTCTCGTTGTTAGATTAGGGATTTAATTTGAAAACTACTATTCGGTATTGTTTTTATTTTCTCAATTATCTTGATGGTTCAAATTCGGAGCATGTGATTTCGCCTACGCAATTGATCACTTCATTTGTCTTAATCGTCGTTTGAAAATTGCTTATAATTTTGTTCTGAAATTATTCTAATTCAATAGTTGTGCAATGCTCAAATGAAACCATAACCATAGCATCTAAGTAGTCCTGCATCAGATGATCCACTACATTCTTTTACATTGAGTCAAACAACTCTAAAGTATACCAAATATAACATATATACTCATAATTACACATAAAATGACCACAAAGCAAATATGAAAAAGCAAACCATGTAAAAAATTTATATCAAATATGAAATATCCTAAAACCATGTATAAACTAACAAATTTGTTCTTATTCATCCTTCAATATTATGCAATAGCAATGACAAGCTTACACTCTACAAGGAGGAACAATTTTATACTGCAAGCTGAGGTTTTAAAGGCAAAATAAGAAATTGAGGCATTTCGCTTAAAAAGATGAGGCATAAGATTCAAGACGAATCAAAGAGTAAGCCTATAAAAAGTTAAAAAGCTTTTAAAATTAAAAATAATTCATAAATATGAAATAAACCATTGATATAATTTCTTAGTTCATCATCATAAATATATAAATCACAAATCTCAATATTAAATGTTAATATAAAATAAAATTTTGAGACAATATTTAAGATAAGCACTCACATAAAATTTCAACATGCCACGAAGATCAAGATCCACAGCATCCTCATTCTTATTTTTTCATTATCTTCAAAAAAAAGACATCCAATGTAATAATTCTATCATCATTTTACTCTACCTCATCGACATCTTCAAAATCTTCTTCAATCATTACATTTTTCTTCATACCCCATATATCAGTTAGCATTGGATTCAATATAATTTAAAATAAAATAACAAATTAATAACACAACCAAGTAATCAATTATGCTTAAATTATCTATTGACTTTTTGAACCTCCAAACCCATTTTGCTACTTTCTTTTAAATGCTTGTATAGTAGAAATGACTCTAAATTCATTAGTCTTTCAATGTTAGCATTGATATCTTCATTCTTAATAAAAAGACTCTTGACTAGGGGTGTAAACGAGTCGAGTCGAGTTTTAACACTAACGAGCTCAGCTTGTTAGTCGGAAAGCGAGCTCAAACTCGAGCTCGTCCCATTAAAATCGAGTTCGAGCCGGCTCGCGAGCCGCTCGATTCAATTTTGTATTTTCCCATTTTTTTCATTTCTCCCGCCTGTGTGGACATTTTTCCCGCCTGTATTTTCAGGCTTGAGCAGCTGTCATTCGGACAAGACATAGCTATTAATGGCAGCCATTTAACATACATTATAATATATTATATATATATATTATTTTAATTAAAGCAAATCTCATTATCCCAAAAAAATCAATGCTGCCGTCCCAACTCCCAAGCAATTCTGTGAGTCCCAACTTCCAACATATATTATAATAAGTTATATATATTATTTTAATTATTCATTAACATTTATTTTAAAATATTTTAATTTATTATAAAACATATTATATATATTTTTTAATTAATAAATAATTAACAAGCCGGCTCGCGAGCTCACAAGCCGGCTCAAGCTCGAACTCGAGCTCATTTATTAAACGAGCTCGAGTTTGAGCTCGAGCTCGACTCGTGAGCTCGATAAGCTCGGCTCGCGAGCTCATAAAAAAGTCGAGCTCGAGGCTCGGCTCACTTACACCCCTACTCCTAACTACACCTCCTCCTATCGACTCTCGATTGCACTCCTCCCACTCTCGCTAGACTCATAAAGAAGACAAAAAAGCTCAAATGAAGACCTCTAAATCGCAACACCAATGTCGAGCGAGTATATTGGACGAGACTTGGATTAGTTAGATATAATTATAATATACCACAATGCATATTAATATGATAATATAATATAATATTAAAAAAATTTGCAATACCACATTGAGGCACCGCCTCACATGCCTCGAGGCATACAGCCTCAAGGCAAAAGCCTCATAAAAAAGGCGCAAGCCTCATAAAAAAGAGGCAAGCCTGGTGACAATGAGGCTTTAAGCCTTCAGACGTTTTTTTTATGCAACTCTACGATTTTTTAAACCACTCTACAAGCCACCTACATTGCACACACACATAATAAAAGGCATGCTACCTTTTGTTTTCTCCTATTCTTGATATTATCAACCTCATTCCGCTACTAGCAAGGAATCAACTACCTCTCTTTGTCACAAACTCTTTAAGCTGGATAGGGTTTTCAGTGGAATGAGTTATTATGTGTCAGTGTAATTATAATAAATCACGTAAGGTTTTTACATCTTTTTAAGACATCCATAGGCCTGCTACCGCATGCAAAATAATTCTGATGCAAATGCTAAACGCACTATCCAAATGAAAGCTAACGTGCAGTCCCTTATTTCGGATGCAATGCATGCCAAAAGTATGAATAAAAAAAAGCCTTAGCTTTGGTTTAAAACAACTTTAATTGACATGCAGATTGATATTCTTTTTTACGAACAACTGTTCAAATTCAGGTAGTTTTAGTGAAAACTTGCCGCATTGTGATAATTTTGAAGGCTATTGCATATGTAAAGCCAACCACTGAATGTCAATTGATTGCTAACTACTACCTGTAAAGTTATTTATGCAACGCCAACCAATAAATACCAACTAATGGAGAACTCCTTCCTGTAGTACTACTGATGGAAATATTGGTTGTCAAGCTATAGATGCTAATATGGGCAATATGAGCTGCCAACCCATCTACAGCAATGTGGACTTTGGAGCCATAGAGATGGGATATAATTAAAATAGGCTTCCAGATTAGAGAGGTTGGGAGGCAATGTCAAATTTTAACATAAAATGCCCAAGTCGTTTGAATTGGAATGGTAAAATGATTACATTGTCGATCGTAAACAAGTCTACCACCTAAATTGCAAAGCGGGTAAGTTAATCTTATATTATGTATTTAGATTTTTTTATTTCCATGGAAAAACAGGGATATGAAAAGGATTCTAATTCCACAAACTTTAAGGTCATAAGCTGTGAGAATAGTCATAGCGATTCAATTGCATGAATGTGAAATAAGGATGCCATGTTAATAATCATTACCAATTTCACAGTTCACAATAAGCCATTGCAAGGCAACTGATAATCAGCAATCTCTTGAGCTCTTCAAATGGGCGAGGAGAATTAATAACGACTACCCCAATTTGACTGACAGGGCTTCAACTGCTTGAATATGAAGCAAGGAGATCATCTCAATCATGATACTCAATTTCACAGTTAACAAGAACCCATTGCAAGGCAACTGATAATATGTGAAGGGAGGAGGTATCATAAAGACAACCCTAATTATAATAATAGTTATGATGATGAGTACTAAATAACATAAATAAATAAATAAATAAAAAAGAGTACTAAATAACATTACGTCAAGGGAAACAAAGGAGCCTAAGGGAAGAGCAAGAAATATTATAGAAATGGTAAGTTTATCCCTTAAAAAAGAAATAATATGGTTTAGTTTGCATATTAATATTAACAACTGCTTAACAGCTAAAGAGTATGATCCGTGGCTATTCTACTCGTTGATGCTATGCAAGAGCTCAGTATCACACTTTGTGAAAAATAATTAGCAGCTCAGACATTTAAATTGCATTATTGAAAAGATTTTGTCATCCAAACATCTCGGATGTATAATGCCAGGAAGCATGACAAACTCCTTACAGCCTACACGGTTTCCTTGCCAGGGATAATGTTCATCGGCTTCTGAACGTTCATATGATGCAGCAATTCAAACAACTCCAATGTCTTGAATTCTATGGCTCATAACACAATGAGCCTTTATATATATCATCATCTTGTTCTTTAGAAAAATATCAGATTGTTGAATAAGAAACAATTGTAAGGGAAAAAAAAAACATATTTTCAAATGGAAAGATTCTCTTTTGTAATGTTGCAGGAAAAGTTGAGAACATCAAGCCACAACATTGTCTGGCATAAAACTAAAAAATTTCAGGTCAGATGTTGTAACTTAGGCAAAAGAAGAAAGATATCATAACAGAATGAAAATAAAAATATAATTCACATGAGCATATACCTATGATCACCATACTTTATTATGTTGACAGCATCACCATCAACACCTGTATAATGACTTCCTTTGACTAGCTTGCAAGGAATGCCAACATTATCAGCAAGGACCTGCAGTTATTAAGAGGGAACTGAATAACTGCACGTAGTGAGCACCAATTTGTCAAGGTATATTACATCATGGGATTATAAGAATCCTATCCAGGAAAGAAAAAAAAAAAAGCAAGTCTTTCCTCCTCCAAATGCAAAATTTTAGAAAGCCATATGCTACAAAACATCAAAGGCATCCATGTTGCTGTAAAACCCGACGTCATTTGAGTGCGTCGCACGCATATCGATGCGTCGCGACGAACTTAAGTGAAATTTCGACGTCGTCGGAATTCGACGAAATAAATTTCGTTAGATTCGTCTCGAAATTTCGAGCAAAATGGTATAAAGAACTTATACCTAATTTCGCTCGGCTTGGAAGAAATTAGAAAAGATTTAGAGGCGCTTTTTGTCTTTGATGAGTTCAATGAATAGTTTTATTTTGTTAAGAAGAATGACTAGTTAATTTTATTTCATGTCCGATCTCGTTCCCGCCTCGTATCTACGAGCTAACCGGGCCGGGTCGTGACAAGAGTGGTATCAGAGCTAAGTTAAGATATGAATCAATACAAGCGCCATTAGGATGATATATGAATCATAGGAAACATACGTTTATAGGACGTTTGTTTTAGGAGTTATTGAATTTGGGTTACTTTCATTGTTTAGGGCTATGGATCAGGAGCGTGATGCCACTGTTGGTAGTACTGATGGCAACACTGAGCAGACTGGAGGGGAAGTTCCAGTTGTTCCAGCTGTTACACCCCCTGGTGGTGTTAGTGGTGTTCCTTTTATGATACCGCCTCCTGGTGGGAGTAGTAATACTAGTACGGATGCCTTCACTCAGATGATGATGGCTGTGACACAGTTGATCCAGCGTTCTCAGGAGCAGCCACAGCCTAGCTTTCAGAAGGAGACACCTAAAGAGACTTTAGTGGATAAACATTTGAAGATATTTCAGGACATGCGACCACCACTCTTTACGAGAGCAGGAGAGCCCATAGATGCAGAGAATTGGCTTTTAAGGGTGGAGAAAATTTTGGAAAGCATGCACTGTCCAGCAGATAGAAGGGTGACCCTAGCCACCTTTGCTCTGGATGGTGAAGCAGAAAGATGGTGGAGAGGACTGATGTTAGAAAAGTATAGTGGCCGTGATGCATCTCAGATTCTATGGGAGGACTTTGTTGGAGTCTTTAGAGACTGGTTTGTGCCTCTTTCTGCAAGGAGGCAGATGCAGGAGCGTTTCATTAGATTGGTGCAAGGAGAGAAGACTGTTATGCAATATGAAGCTGAATTTACCATGTTGTCTCGTTATGCACCCCAGATTATTCCAAGTACTGAGGAGAAGTGTCAGAGATTTTTGGCAGGACTTCATGATGCTATTCGTCAGCCACTGATCCCTTTTAGTTTTGATGACTATTCTGATTTGGTTGGAAAAGCAAGAAAGATAGAGATTGACTTTCAGGCTACTCAAAAGAGGAGAGATTTCCTTCAGAAGAAGAGGGGTTTTGAAAAGACCAAGAGTTTTCAGATGCATTCTAGTGGGCCTAGTGTGAAGAAAGGTAGATCTGACAGTAGTGGGAGTTCTTTCAGTAGTAGAGCTTGTAACAAGTGTGGCAGGACTCATAGAGGAGAATGTTTATCTGGCTCCAATGTTTGTTATATGTGCCATCAGCCTGGGCACATGGCTAGAAATTGCCCAAGGGGTCAAAGGGAGGGGAGGTCTAGTGCTCCACCTCAGCAGAGTGTTGGGAGACAGCCTACAGTTGGAAGACCCAGAGCTCAAGAGTCCACTGCATCGGCTTCAGTACCTGGTTATCCGGCTACGAGACCTGTAGTACAGCCGAGGGTTTATGCCATCACGCAGCAAGAAGCCAAGGAGTCTCCTGATGTGATCACAGGTATTATTTATGTTCAATGTGTACCTAGTAGAGTGCTTTTTGATACCGGTGCATCGCATTCATTCATTAGTCAGGAGTTTGTTATGAAGCATGCATTGAATATCCATAGTGTGCCCACTACATTGTCAGTATTATTACCGGATGGGTCTAGCATGATTGCTTCAAGTATATGTTCACCCCTGCTTTCTTTATGTGAGAAGGATTTTGAAGTTGAGTTGATTGTACTACCTCTTAAGGAATTTGATGTGATTTTAGGAATGGATTGGATGTCTAACCAGTTCATCTCTATAGACTGTAATAAGAAGGTAGTGAAGATCAGGCTTCCTGGAGGAGAGAAGCTTGTCTTTAAAGGTGATAGAGGTATATCTTCTATGATTATTTCATCTATGAAAGCTTGTAGTTTAATTATGAAGGGGTATCCAAGCTTCTTAGCTCATGTAAAGGACATTTCGAAGCAAGTACCAGAATTGATGGAGATTGCTGTAGTACAAGACTTTCCTGATGTGTTCCCTGAAGTATTACCTGGAATGCCTCCGGTAAGAGAGATTGATTTCTCAATTGATCTTGTACCTGGTGCTGAGTCTGTTTCAAAAGCACCTTATCGTATGGCGATTAAAGAACTTCAGGAGTTGAAGTCACAATTACAAGAGTTGTTGGAGAAGGGGTTTATTCGACCGAGCACCTCACCCTGGGGAGCACCCGTTCTTTTTGTTAAGAAGAAGGATGGTAGTATGCGGCTTTGTATCGATTACAGGGAGTTGAACAAGCTTACTGTTAAGAACAAGTATCCACTGCCGAGGATAGATGACTTGTTCGATCAGCTTGAAGGAGCTACAGTCTTTTCTAAGATTGATTTAAGGTCTGGTTACTATCAATTGAGGATTAAGGAGGAAGACATCCCTAAGACAGCGTTTAGCTCAAGGTATGGACACTACGAGTTTACAGTGTTACCTTTCGGGCTAACGAATGCCCCAGCTGCCTTTATGGATTTAATGAATCGGGTCTTTAAACCGATGCTTGATAGTTTTGTCATTGTCTTCATAGATGACATTCTGATTTATTCTTATAATGAAGAGCTACATGCACGTCATCTTCAGGCAGTGTTACAGACTCTAAGAAGCAATGAACTGTACGCCAAATTCTCCAAGTGCGAGTTTTGGCTGAGTGTAGCATTTTTGGGTCTGTGATTAGTGGTGACGGCATTTCTGTGGACCAGCATAAGGTGCAGGCTATAGCTGAGTGGCCTAGACCTACGACAGTGACAGAGGTACGGAGTTTTCTTGGGCTAGCTGGTTACTACAGAAGATTCGTAGAGGGGTTTTCTAAGATTTCTGCACCCTTGAGTAGATTGACTCATAAGGCAGTTAAGTTTGAGTGGAGCAGTCTATGTGAGGAAGCTTTTCAAGAGTTGAAGATTCGTTTGACGACTGCACCGATTCTTACTATCCCTTCAGGCAGTGATGGTTTTCAGATTTTTAGTGATGCATCTCTAAGGGGTTTAGGATGCGTTCTGATGCAGCATGGGAAGGTAGTTGCCTATGGCTCTAGGCAATTGAAAAATCATGAGAAGAACTATCCTACCCACGATCTAGAGCTTGCCGCTGTAATTTTTGCCTTGAAGATTTGGAGACACTACCTATACGGTGTGCGGTGTGAAGTGTTCACGGATCACCAAAATTTAAAGTATATCTTTTCACAGAAGGAGTTAAATTTAAGGCAGAGGAGATGGATGGAATTGTTAAATGATTATGATTTGGATATTCAATATCATCCAGGAAGAGCAAATACTGTTGCTGATGCTTTAAGTAGGAAGATGCCTGTGAAGGTAAATTGTTTATTGACCCAACAGGAGAAGTTAATTGATGAGATGGAACGTTTAGAGTTGTCCGTGCTACTTCCTACTACAGGGAGTGTATGGTTAGGACAGATGACAGTGCAACCTGATTTGAAGAGTAAGATAGCTGAAGCATTATGGAAAGATCCAGAATTTGTTAAAATCATTCAATTGGTTAAGGCAGGTCATGAGGAGGATTTTACTATGGAGGATGAAGATCTTTTACTGTATAAGGGCAAGCTTTGTGTGCCAAATGTTGATGATTTGAGGAAAGATGTTCTTTATGAAGCTCATCATTCTTGTTATACCATTCATCCTGGTAGTAACAAGATGTATCAAGACCTCAAGGATTTATTTTGGTGGCCTGGGATGAAGAGGAGTGTAGCTGACTATGTCTCCAAGTGTTCCACTTGTCAGTTGGTCAAAGCTGAACATCAAAGACCAAGTGGATTACTTCAGCCCCTACCTATTCCAGAGTGGAAATGGGATGATATTGCTATGGATTTTGTATCGGGTTTACCCAGATCTAGGAAGGGTCATGATGCTATTTGGGTAGTCATAGATAGGCTTACAAAGTCTGCTCACTTTTTGCCTATCCGATTGACTGATTCAGTTGAGAAGCTTGCAGTGTTGTATGTGGCTGAAATTGTACGTTTACACGGTGTGCCTAAATCTATAGTGTCTGATCGAGATGGTAGATTTACTTCTAGACTTTGGAAGAAAGTCCAAGAGGCAATGGGCACAAGGTTGAAGTTTAGTACAGCTTTCCACCCCCAGACTGATGGGCAATCAGAGCGGACTATTCAAACCCTTGAAGATTTATTGAGACTGTGTGTACTTGACTTTGGCGGAGGTTGGGAATCTCATGTTCCTTTAATAGAGTTTGCTTATAATAATAGCTTTCAAGCCAGCATAGGAATGGCTCCTTATGAAGCACTCTATGGAAGGAATTGTAGGACACCTTTATGTTGGGCAGAAACTGGTGAGAGGAAGGTGATTGGCTCAGATTTGGTTGATGATGCTACAAATAAGATCAAAATTATTAAGGAAAGATTGCAAGCAGTACAGGACAGGCAGAAGAAGTACTATGATGCTAAGCACCGTTTTGTGGAATTCAGCGTAGGAGACTTTGTTTTCATTAAGATCAGACCAATGAAAGGTGTACTTCGTTTTGGCAAGGTTGGCAAGCTTAGTCCCCGCTACATTGGTCCTTTTGAGATAATAGAAAGGATTGGGAAAGTGGCCTACAGATTGGCTTTACCCGCTACATACGCTGTCCACAATGTTTTTCATGTTTCTTCTTTGAGGAAGTTCATATCAGATGATCCTTCTAAAATCATAACTGAACATGTGGAGATTCAGCCAGATCTTACTTATGTTGAGGAACCAGATCGGATTTTGGAGTTCAGTGTGAGACAACTCAGGAGTAGAGAAATACCATTTGTTAAGGTACTTTGGAAGCATGGACTGGAGAAGAATGCTACTTGGGAGAAAGAGGCAGAAATGAGGAAGTGTTATCCTCATCTTTTTGAGTAAGGTATGATTGTTGTTTTCTCTCTTTTCAATTTCGTGGACGAAATTTTTATTAGAAGGGGAGAATTGTAAAACCCGAAATTCGTCATTTGAGTGCGTCGCACGCATATCGATGCGTCACGACGAACTTAAGTGAAATTTCGACGTCGTCGGAATTCGACGAAATAAATTTCGTTAGATTCGTCTCGAAATTTCGAGCAAAATGGTATAAAGAACTTATACCTAATTTCGCTCGGCTTGGAAGATATAAATTGCCGAAGCTAGTTTAAGTAAAAATTTTCCCAAAGTTCCTATTTTGCCCTTCTAAGTCTTAAAGAAAAGGTTAGAGTTAAGGGCACATGCGTCATTAGGCACCTAAATCTTTTCTAAAATCCTCACATGCTTAAGGGACCGATTCATTCGGTCCCTTGTTCTTTTTTCGGCCAAACCGAGAGAGGGGGCGGAAGAGAGGCGAAGGGAGAGGCGTCGGGCAAGGCTTTGAACGGCGGTTTTCCGGGGAGCCTCTTGGAGGAAATCGTAGGGGAGTTTAGAGAAGGCTAAGGTGAGTTCTTATGAACCTTTTCTCATAGTTTTTCTTAGGGTTTTCTCAAGACAAGATTTCTAGGGTTTTGAGAAAACTTGATTTTTTCTTTGAGATTTCTTTAGGAAAGCTTTAGGAATGCTCATGATCTTTGTTATTCTACCCTTCATGTCATTTTTTTTTTGAGAAAAAGAATGAAATCCGAAATTAGGGTTTGGTTTTCTTGGTTGTTTCTTTAGCAAACCTTTAGGGTTTGCTTAGGAATGTATTTTAATGCAATTTCAAGATGATTTTTAAGGGAAAACCTAGGAAATCCGAAAATTAGGATTTCTCATTTGTTGAAAATTTTGGGAGGATTTGATAGAGGAGTGTAAGGCAAGCTTTAGGTAGCAAGATTTTAATTTTTTTACAAGAAATTGAATGGAAAATCAATTGGGAATGCCTAGGGTTTTTCCAAACCTAAGTTTTATAGGTTGCATGTGTCCTAACTTAGTTCCTAAAGGCTTAAGGAATGCTCTAATGTCAAAATTGGAGAGAAAACTATTTTTCCAATATTTTATTTTATTTAAATCCGAAAATTATTATTAAAAACATTAAGTTTGGTAAGAGGTTGATGATGTTGGCGATGTTATACCTTAAGAATAGGTGTAGGAGGTTTATAAGAAGCTTCTAAACGAATTAGAAATTTTATTTTGGCAAGGGTTAAGTTAAACTATTTTCCTTTAGGTGGTGGCAAGAAGGTGGCAAGAAGAAGAAGCATAATTAAAGAGGAAGGGAGGAGGATTCAAAATTTTTGGAGGTAGGAATTCTTTTCCTTACTTGTTCCTTTATAGTTTTATGCTTATATCATTTGTTAAACTTTTATGACATGAATTGAGAAATGACATAGTTGTTACCAATGAAATACATATGCAATATAGTTACTTCATTGTTTCTTTCATGCTTAAGTGTAATTATGATAAGTCATTTCATTCATGATTAGAGATTCATATCACACATTAGTTCATGGAAATACATAATTTATATGAAAAAGAAGGAATTATGAAAGGAAGGAAAGAATGTATGTTTATATGAAACAGATATATATATGAATGTGCATGATTGATTACGGAGTACCAAAGATGGTGCCAAAGGCACATATGAGCAATATGGGAACATTATGGCCCTTGGGGCAAAAGAGGAAAAAGGAATAAATGGCCAAAAGAGGTTTGTGTACCTGATCAGTACACCCCTGGTACTCCGAGACGGTTGTATATATTAAATAAGTAAGCATTTGTATATGATATTCATTTTATATGTACATCTTTATATCAAATGACATATGCATTGGACATCTAAATTATCTCTCATTCATATGACAAACATGATAGCATGAGCATGTTTAGGATTAGAATTTCTATTGAGCGTAGCTCACTCCCTAGTTTTGGGAATTTTTCAGGAGAACCTAGTAGGAGAGATGGATGAAAACCCAAGGTTCACTTACAGTCGTCGTACTCCGGGTGACAGGTTCATTTTAGTAGTTTTACTTGTTTTATTTCCTATCTTTTGGATGGCTTATCCTAGCATGTTTAATTTAAAGTTAGCCATCTTGTATATTTTGAAAACTCTTTTTGGATTGAAATTAGAAAAGATTTAGAGGCGCTTTTTGTCTTTGATGAGTTCAATGAATAGTTTTATTTTGTTAAGAAGAATGACTAGTTAATTTTATTTCATGTCCGATCTCGTTCCCGCCTCGTATCTACGAGCTAACCGGGCCGGGTCGTGACAGTTGCTGACTAAACAGGATTCAGCAATGCAATTATGTCCGGTATATACAATTATCCCAACTAAGAAAATTAATTTATTGCACCTAGTCCATGGTGTATTGCTTACTATTACATAAAAAGGAAGCGAAAGGATTTTACTCACATTTATAATATTAAAAAGCTTGCTGTATATGGCTCTATGCACACAATAATCTGCCCATGTAAATAATATTTTGTAGGGTGTAAAAATGATTTCAGATAGTCATCTCACTAAACTAATAAATAAAAGGATATCTATTTTAAGAGCATTAGTGTCAAGTTCCCACTTATAACAGTTAATGTTGCACGAGAAGTAAATACAAAAGAGAATTTGTATATATGAGAAATGCTAAATTAATCTGTTATGAGTTTTTGCGATGTTGTCAGTATTTTTTTTTTTTTTTTTTTTTTTTTTTTTTTTTTTTTTTTGAGAAGAAACGATGTTGACAGTTACCCTTCTCAAAAGTTTGCAAAAGTTTAAACTAAATGTAATGACATGCAGCTAGAAAAACAAACCTTGAAGAGAAGAGCGCGATGACGAGAGAGACCAATATTTATGCAGCCAATGGGCAATAAGCTTGTTTGTAGTGAGCTCCTTAATTCTGTACTTTTTTCAATCCAACGAACTAACATGTCATTTGCATCCTTTACGGGACCACCCATGTGCTGGGAAACAAGCTCAGAAACTCTTTGCACCAAAAACATGTCCTCAGCAGCAGGGAAGTCCAAAGAAATGCAATGAGCGAATTGCTCCAACTCCACTAGGGCATTATCAACGGTGCGATTTACAATAATAACTTCGAACCCAAGATCCCCTATACTTGTTTGGAGATCATGAAGAGATGGCATTTTTCCATGGTTTGCCAACTTATTAGAAAGCCCAAATATGTCATAAAACCCATCCACAACTTTCTCATCATAATCAAGCACATTGTAGTCCTACTCATACAAAAGGAGGACAGCAGAATCAGTGTTTTAGAAAGTAAAAATGTGAGAACTAGAAGTTGTATACTGTTATACAAAAAAAAAGTGAGTTCAAGAATGCTCATTTACTTTGGGAAAGAGAGAACTGCTTTTGCTAGCAATGAGAAATAGTTGACATCTGACATTACAAACTAAAGAACAATCAAACAGAAGAAATAAGCCCTTATCTATCTGACCATCCTCTCACGATTAAAGCCTAAAGTCTAAACATGATGATCTGAAAAAGATCATAATCAATAAGAAAATAAAACAACTGCTATTAAGCTCCTCAAAATGTTCACATAGCATTGGCTGTGAGAGATTATAAACACTTCTATAACCAGATATTGCTACCTTCAACTATCGAAATGATCAATAATACAATAGGCATAATAAGAATATGTTAATGAGTATTTGTGAATCATTAGATGAATAATAGGTATTATGAGCTAAAAGGTAGTCTATGGATCTTATATTGCTCATAAATAGTCTCCATTGGAAGCTTTTAGGGCATGCCAAATGATAAAATGAAAAACCCTCCTGTTGAATTCTTCTTCTGCCTCTTCTCAATCCTCAATTTATGGACTTGTTGGTGAGCTCAAGTAGTCGTTTATCAATGTGATCCTCCGGGTTTTAACAATTGGTACTCTTGTTGAGTCGCACTGCTACCTGGCACTCATTTATCCACACCTCAAAATTCCATCGCTCAATTTTTACCAGCCGATCCAAGCCTACATTCCAATCTACCCCAGTCTAATAATGACTTTGTCGCCAAGCTTTCCAAACCCTTCATTGTTACAAATTTAAAAAATAATAAAAACAAAACAAAACCTCCAATCTCTAGCAATCCAAAGCTAGTGTCATTGTTCGCCGTCAGGGCCTCCTGCAATTGCCTCATTTTGATACAACCACAATCCGCATCCACCCAACAACGTCGTCATTCGTCATTGTTCGTCCTGCCCAATGCCCAGCAATCGCATAGTTTCCCTCATCAAAGGTGCGCTAACTTCGCTTTTCTTCAAAAAAAAGCATATCCCTATCCAAAAAAAAGTAAAACTAAACTCATGCCTATTTTCCCACAATGTCCCACCTACACCACCTAGATCCACTACAATCGGCAATTTCCCTCAACACAAACCAAATCTACCTTCCAAAACACACATTAACCCAACAGCCATCATTTTTTTCCTTCCAAATGTCTTTTCAGTAGGTACCTTACAAATGTTTTATGAAAATCCAAGAACACAACCATTGAAATTGATGAAGCAACTAAGGACTCCAACCACATTGACATCATGGAAAAGAAAAAGGTAAGATTCGAGAGATTTTAAATAGCATTAATTGAAGGCTGGCTAGGCTTGAGATACACATGTACCAAACTTGACCTCGTCACACTTGTTCACTGCCAAAGTACCCCCCAACTCCAGTACATTGTCTAACTTGAAGCTGCTACTCATGAATTTCTAGTTCATAAAAGAATGATAGGTGTCTTATGATGCACTCAAAACTTCAGCAAATGGCATGCACTGACTCATGATCTTGACATCAATGCACCTTCCCACTCCAATGGTACAATCAGTAATCCAAGCACACGCTCAAGGACCTTGCATGATTCATCAGGACATTGATGCATACCCACCTATTCCAGCAGTTCAATCAACCATCCACAAAACAATACCTGATCAGCCACTACAACCTATCTTGCTTGCAATTTATGTACATGACGACTAGAAAGCCCTCACACCAGCTCCCTGCTTGGTTCAACTGAAAATCCAAGCAGCCTCTTCTGCTCTCCCGCTAGATTTCATATAGCCTTCCATTTTTGCAGAAGCTACTCCAGGCCTAACTAAGATGATTCCAATCATATTGCAGCAATTACAAGACACACAGAAGCTAAGGGATGAGTGGCCACCATATCTATTTTCACGAATATTATCAAAAATAAGTATGCCTCAACGATCGTCGACCTCCTGCAGATTCACCAACACGGATGCTTATATGCATGACCTCAAGATTCTTACGTGATTCTTATATGGCTTTATCCTATTTTATTATGTGCTTCGACCTTGACAGCAAGGTTGACTTTAAAGTGGTCAGTAATTATATGATCAATACTGTAAAGGGTATATTAGGAATATATCAATGAGTATCTACAAGACATTAGATAATTTATAGGCATTAAAAGCTAATAGGTAGTCTACATGTCTTGTATTGTTTATAAATTGTCTTCATTAAGAGATTTTAGGGCTTATTCAATGATGAAATGAAAAACCCTCCTCATAGATGAATTCTTCTTCTTCCACTAAATTATTCTTCTTCTTCGCAATCCTCAATTTTCAAAGTTGTTTATGAGCAAGAAGTAGGCATTTATCATTAGAAACGTCTAAAATTTTAACAATTGGCTCTCTCTTTGAGCATCGCCACTATCTGGTGCTCGTCAACTAGCACCTCTCATCTCTATCGCTCAAATTTTCCCCATCAACCAACATCAAAGATTCAACCTACCCAACCCATGATAAAAAACATTGTAAAAAAAAGACAAAATGGTGCAATCAACTCAATTTCTAGCAATCCAACACTGACATCACTGCTTGCCGCCAGAGCCTCTAACAATTTCCCAATTTTATAGCACAACCCCAATCCATATCCACCCCACAACATTGCCATTCGTCACCATTCATCTTGCCCAGTCGCTAGTGATTACATGTTTTCCACCTAAGTATTATCCGCTCCCCCCTCATCTTCAAATTGAGCATCTCCCAATAAAAAATAAATAAACAAATAAATGTAAACTCACGTAAATTCACCCAAATTTTCCCACCTCCATTGCTCAAATCCACTACAATCGCAAATTTCCCTCCACTTCGACAAAGTTTATCTTCCACAACACCCCATCCACCCAAAAGCCATCATCTTTTTCCATCCAAAAGTCTGTCCAACAACTACCTTACAAGTATTCAATGAAATACCCAAGCACACGAACCGCTAAAATATAACAATTGAGGACTCGAACCGCATCGACAAAATGAAACAAAAAATTAACAACAACAAGATAATCAAGCTTTTATACCACTAAATGGGGTCAACTACATGAATCATTTTTTCTTTATTGTGTCATATTAAGAGTCAAATTTTTATTTAAATCTAACAAATAACTGTCATTTCTAATATTTTCTAACCAATTCTTTTTAGGTCTACCTCTAAATTTATTAACATAGGCCAGATCTATTACATTTACTCTCCTAACTGGGTCATCGATGGTCAATGTTTTATGTGACCAAACTATCTAATGCAACTCTATCTAATCTTATATGCCACTAGAGCTACTCCAACCGTTCCACATATATAATTGTTTCGCATTTTGTCTCTAAGCCACACATCCACCTTAGCATCCTCATCTCCACAACACTTTTTAAGTATTTCTTCTAGGCCAACATTTTGCACCATAAATTACTGTGTGTTTCACCACATCATATAAAATTTTCCCTTAAGTTTGAGGGGTACTTTTCTATCACACAATAGGCTAGATGCATTCCTCCATTTCAAGCAACCAACTTAAATTCTACTAATAATATCCCCATCCATTTCAACATCACTATGAACAATAGATCCAAGATATCTAAAATGTGTGCTCTAGTGGTGAGTGCCCTACGATGCATTGGATCCTTAACAAAATGCACCGACTTGAGCTTCTGATATCAACTTACACCTCTTGCTTCAACAATCCAATCAGTATTCAAAGCACCTACTCAAGGCCCATGTGTTTTTCACCAAGACATCAATGCATTCCCACCTGCTCCAATGGTCCAATCAACCATCACAAATCAACACCTGATTAACTTCTACAATTTGTCTCACTTGCAATTTATCTACATGACAAATGGTAGGCACTTGCTCTAGTTTCCAGCTTGATTCAACTAAAAATCCAAGCATCTTTTACTACTCAGCCACTAGATTTCATATTTTCTACCATTTTTGTAGAAATTACTCCATGCCTATCAAGACCACTCCAAACATATTATAGCATTTACAGGACACATGGGAACAAGGGAATGAATGGACACCACATCTATTTTCATGAGCAAATCATCAAAATGAAGTATGGCTCAACAGCCACCCACCTCCTATTTTATTATGTGCTTTGAACTTATGGGTAAAATCAATTATAAAGGGATCGATAATGATATGAACAATAATGTAATAGTTATATTAAGAATATATTAATGAGTATTTGTGAGTCACTAGATAAGTAATAGATATTAAGAGCTACTACATAATCTATGGGTCTCATATTGCTTATAAATAGTCTAGACATGGAACTTTAGGGCATGCTAAATTATGAAATGAAAAACACTCTTCCTTGCTGAATTCTTCTTCTTCATCTGAATTCCTCTTCTTCATCTTCTTAAACCTCAACTTCTATTGTTGCCAACGAACTCAAAGTCACAATTTATCACTGTGAACCTGCAAACTCTTAACATGTTTCACTGCTCAAATTCTATGACATGTTGCTGAATCCAACCACAAAACATATGCACTTTTAATAGACGATCAAACATGAGCACAACAGACAAAGCATTTCCATATGTAAATTACTCAAGTACTCCATACTATCATGATCCTCTAATGATGACAAAACCAAACACCCAAAAAGAAGCTCCTCTAACCAATCAACCCACACAACAACTTATCTGAAACCCTAGATTCCGATATCAGAACTCATGAAAACGAACACTCACCCAATACCGCTGGGAAAGCAACTCCGCCGCCCCCTCTTCCTTTCGGCCCTGATCACGCGTTCCCAAGCTCAACAGCTTGGCGGCGCGGATCTGATCACCATCAGGATCCTCTCTGAACTCCGACTTAGACGCGCTAATCGCCAACGCTAGTTGTACCTGGAACTCCTCCTCTGAAGAAAAGTAATCCACCCTCTCTGTTGCCGCCGACACCACTCTCTCCCCTTCCACCGGGGACGGTAGTGTCGGCGAAGAAGGCAACGCCGGCGTCCGTTGATCGGAAGCGACCGAAACCGCCACTGCAGCAGCGGTGGCAGCCGGAGACGAGGAAATCTCTCCTGATCGATTAGGCTCATGGCCGCCTCCGATGTGAAGCTTACGAAAGATACTCTTCATCGAACTTCGCTTTCGCCTCGGAGATTTTTTTTGTTGTTTCGATCGTCTCGATCTCTTCCACACAGCTCGCAGAGGAGAGAAGCCGACTCTGAAGACTGAAAACGAGTAAGGTGGTTTAATTACGCAATAAACCTTTATTTATTAGATAATTACTGAAGCAACCCTGCTAGCGTTCGTAATTTAGAAGAAGATCAGGTGTTAGAAGCTATTATGAAGAAACAAGCTAACTTTGGGGGGGGGGGGGGGGGGGGAATTTAGGTCATTTAAATCAAATTCACACACAACGCATACACTAAGACTTGAATCCATGACCTCTTAATTGAAAGTCTAAGCTCTCAACCAACAGGCTAAGATGAGCTGTGTAAACAAGCGAACTTAGCAGGCGGGTTTGAGTCTAGAAATTATTCTCTGCTATGTCAGGACTACAAGTCCGAACTCCAATGTGCACAAAAGTTATATGACTTGCGCCTAAGATGATTTGTATAAAGATGTCTATAAAAAAAAACTTTGAGATTATTATGTGCGGAGTTCAGAAACAGAGAATTGTTCAATTTTATAATTGTGAACAATAAAAACGTTGTTACTATTCACCGCTGCTCTTTTAATGTTCATTGCTACGCTTTTATTGTTCAAAGCCACAAAAACAAATATTTTTTTAGTCTGGATTCCGCACATAATAATCTCTTATATAAGTCACGAGATTTATATACATTAGAGTCTGGATGCGAACTAAGTTCGAATTTCGCATGTAATAATTTCTGCTTCAATGGAACTCGACGGTTTTAAAGAAAATATTTTTAATAATTTTTATCTAATTTTATAAAATGCTTAATTTATAATTATTGTTGCGTCCAGGAGTATTCGCGGCGGTAGAGAAATATAAAGTTTATTGTCTTAGCGTTGTATGAAAATCCGGTACGCAATCAGATAAGAGAGAGGGTCTAGCATTTATGAGAAACCAAGATTTTTACGTGGAAAATCCCTGAAAAGGGAGAAAAACCACGGGGCCTAGCCCAGTTTGAATGAATCCACTAGTATTATAGTAGATTACAAATAAAGCCCTTCCTTTGAGGAAGGCCTTGTGTTTGATGTACATTATATGAAGTACATTACATGTTGGGAATACAAAGAGTCACTGTTGACGTATTCACTTTATTGGAAGGACTGTAGTCGGCGGGCGACGTAAGTCAGGATGACCGTAGTCAGCTAGCGACGGAGGTCGGAAGGACTGTAGTCGGCGGGCGACGTAAGTCAGGAGAACCGTAGTCGGCTAGCGACGGAGGTTGAAAGGACTGTGTCTGACGATGAAGATCAGAAGGACGGCGTCAGAGAGAAGTCTAACAATGGGAAGAAATTCATCTTCGAATAAATGTCCAATGAAAGTCCGATAACCTGTAGAAGTACGGTGTCGGGTAGAAACTTGGCAAAGAGTGAAGGTCCGGCGTCGGGTTGAAGTCCGACGTCTGTTGGTGGACGAGGAGAAGTCCGGCATCACTTGGGCGGAGTTTCGACGTCAGGAGGGAACTCTGTCGTTAATTGAGAAGAATTTTAACATCACGTGGAAGCTGGGCAGAATTCCAGCATTCTCCCGAATATCCCCAGAGTTCCGGCGTATTCAGGCGGCAGAAAGAACTCCGGTGGTGGTCGAGGAGGAGATTATTCTCCTTTCCCCTTCTCTTCCTCTTCTCTTCTTCTTCTCTCTTCTTGCTTGAGTCCCCCTCTTGTGAAGAATGAGGGCTCTATTTATAGTTTTTCTGGAGTGGCATAGCTCGTAAATAGGTGTGAGATTAGGGGCGAATAGGGAGTGGTCGAATGGACGGCCGATATTGAATCCCTCGATTGTGCACCGTTCGTTGGGCACTTGAAGGCCGTAGTTATGTCGGAATTCGGCAATCTTGGGCTCGTTAGATTTGTCTCGTCAAGCCGCTCAATTAGACTATAAGCTCGTTAAAATTGGAGACTGTTTGGTAACTCAAATTGTGGTACGAGCTATCCAACAGCACTTCGGGCACTTGATTTGGGCTCATTTGGGCTCGGATTGAGTTGAATTTGATGTCGTTGGGTTCGTATTTCCAAGACGCTCAGTTTGACTGTAAGTTTACTAAAATCGGAGTTCAGATGCTCTCGGATTTAATTTTTGAAGTTTACAACTTGATTTTTGCCTCGAGATTCGTGCCCGATCAAGATAATTTTTGCATGACGTATCAGTTATAAAATATTATTTTGTTCATAGCATTGAGAAGACATCAACGTTGATGTCGAGTAAGTGATCGCGGTCAATTCAGACTCTGCTCATCAACAAGTGAGCCGATTCATTTAAAAATATTAATATCAAATATATTTTAAGCATATAAAACTCAATAAATTTAGTATAAAATTGTTAAAAATATTAAAAAAGTTATATTTATCTTCTTTATTTTAAGTGTTTTTATTATTTCTCATTTATTTTTTATTTTGTATCATAGTAATTGTTTGAATGAGAAAGATATTCTCTTAAGATAACGATTGGTTTTTGGAGGAAATAATGAATTTGGAAAAAAATCTAAAAATTATGAGGATTTTCATGGCTTTTATATTTTCTAGATGATCATAATAAAAGAAATTAATATTATATTAAAAAAATATGTTGAAAATGTTGAATTGTACTATTTTTAATATTGAAACATAATCATAAATATTATCTTTAACATGAGAATAAGGAAATAGCAAAAGAGGAGAAATAATTGGATAAATCTTATAATGTCATTAAAGATTTAACTTCAACTTTTGAAATATTTATCTAAAGAGTCTTAGTAAAAATGTCCAGCAAAATATAAAATAACGCACACATAACACACGCCCATAATAAATAAAACGTTACGACGTAAATTTTCAAATAAATATGAGAAAGTAGTTAATAGAAAACATGTAAGAGATAAAATATTATATTAAATATTCATATTCTTATCCTTTTCATCCTATATCCTACACTCCCAAGGGCTTTGCCCAATGAGTATATATAAATATAGAAGCCAATAAAGTATATATTTCATTACATCAATTATGTCACATCATTAACCCTTAAATAATGATACCATGAAATATTATAATGCCTTGAGTTAAATTGAGGCTTATTTATATATTTTGATAAGGTTATTGTAATTATTATTCAAAATAATAAAGATTATTTATCATTATTATGATGCAAATTATGCTCTTATATCATACAAATATTATTGAAAGATAACACAAAAAATCTAATTGCTTTGCCCAAAAAAATCTAATTGCTTGATAGACAAAAAAAACCCTAAAGAGTATTTGTAACTCGAGTATGGGACTACCATAAAATAGTGATAATACCTCACCATTTTTACAATGAAATATTCTTCACAATGAGACTTATCATTTTCTATAAATAGAGGCATGTGGATGCTATACCAAATCTTAAAATTCAAACCTTCTAATTAAATTTGTGCAAAAAGGAGCACTAGGCATTACTATCCTCATGGAGATATTAATTGGGGGAGTTGCTATGATGATCCACCTATGTAGGGGTGTCAATATTTGACACGACACGAAAATTTGACCCAGCCCCGACCCGGAAAATTCGGGTTGGACCCGACCCGATTTCAAAACGGGTCGGGTTCCGGTTCCTGGATTCGACCCATTTGAAAAATGGGTCGGGTTCGGGTTGACCCGGCGGGTTGCCGGGTCAACCCGTGAACCCGCTCAAAATGAGCTGCCCGAGGTTGCCCCGGCTACCCGTGGTTGCCCGCAACCTTGTACGTTTGCGCGCTATCCGCTCGCGAGTCGCGCCAGCACGCCTGCACGCTGCCCGCGACCCCACACTCCCGCGGCTGCCCGTGACCCCACACGCGCCCACCCTGCCCGCACGCGCGCGCCTGCTCTCACGCTCGCGAGTTCACCACGCACCCCGCTTTCGCTCGCTTGTGCTAGCTTGCTTCCCGTGTTGGGTCGAGTCAACCCGACAACCTGACGGGTCGGGTCTGGGTCCGTGTTTTCGACCTGTTTTCCTACCGAGGTCGGGTTAGGGTCGACCCGATTAAACCCGGGTCAGTTCCAGGTTCAACCCGAACCCGACTCGTGACCCGAAATTGACACCCCTACACCTAGGTGACTTATGTGAGCACCCTAGCTCTTTTTTTAGTAAATTTGGGCGACATTTTAGCTTCGTGAATTAAAGACAATTTGTTGAAATAAAAAAAAAAAATAACTTTGAAGCATTATGCAATATGATGATGTTTTGGAGACATAGGTTTCATCTAGGATAACTTTCTTACTGCTCTATAAAGCGGCTATTTAGTACAAAAATATGTTGAACTAAAAATTTTATATTAAAAAATCACTTTAGAAAGCAGAAAGAAAGCTATCACAAACGAAGATTTAAAAGCAAATTTTATGAAACAAAAATTAGATCAGTAATGTTAGATGAAGGGATCCATCTCTTGAGCACTAATAAATTCCTTGAAATCCATGTATAATATAATAAAAATGAGAACATTGAGATAGATGTATGATAAAAAGTTGTTTTTCAGAGCATTAAGGCTTATAATAAGGATAAGACAAATCATAGATTAATATAATATTCTAATTCTAAAGGTCCAAATTTCACAATCAGAAGTTTAAATTCAAGCTAATATTTTTTTATTTTAAAATTATTATTCCACATATTTTATTAGAGGATAATTATAAAATCAATAAATTTTCTTTTTTTTTTTAAATAAAAAGAAGCATAGATATTCCACTTATTTAAACTTTTAGCATAATGAATTTACTAAAATTGTCACCATAGCAATAAGGTTGTAAATGAACTGAGTGTTCGACAAGCTACTCGAGGTTCGGCTCTATAATAACTCATTCGTGATCGTTTAATTAAGTAATCAAACAATCCTAACTTTTTTCTTTTAAATACTTGATGCTTTCATAAATAAGCTTGAACCATTTATTTGGTTCGTTTATATTTATGAACAACATCGTCTGAAGCTCATGAACATGCTCGATAAGAAGCTTGTTAGGAGCTCATTAAAAAGCTCAATGTTTATTTGATACGAAAGTATAATAAATCTAATATAAATATTTTATGTTTATTATAATTTTAAATAATAATAATTAGTGTTTAATAAATTATAAAATTAATTAAATATTATAATATATATTAATAAAAATACATCATAAGTATTTATAATTTGATATTATATTAGTATGTTTAATTTCATTAAATTTATTTTTATTTTATGATATTATCTAATTATATATTTATATTTTATGCCTTTAAAATCTTGCTAAGTTTCATTAATCATTTTTATTTTATGCTTTAATTTTTTTTTAAACAAAAAGATTTATGTTTTGTAGGATTTATGCTAAATCTTGTTTAAATCATACCTAATATTGGATGCCAAATATTTTATGTTAAAGAATTGAACTATTTTTATCCACGATTACATGATCTTGCTTATAGATTTCTTGTAATTTTATTTTGTCAGTGATAAATGAGCTGATAAAAAAATATGTTGTGTTTGATTTTGTTTAATTATATTTGTTGAATTACTTTTTGAGGGGTTATGAATTTTAAATTTATTTGGTTTAATATTTTTGCACAACTATATTTGTGTAATTACTTCTTCATAATATGTTGCTCTCCTAACCGGATCATCGGAAGGCCGTCTTTTTATGTGACCAAACCATCTAAGGCGACTCTCTCTAATATTATCTTCTACTGGAGCTACTCCAACCTTTTCTCGTATATGCTCATTTCGTACCCTATCTCTAAGGGTAAAGCCACTCATCCACCTGAGCATTCTCATCTCTACCACACTTAACTTAGTATTATGCTTCTCTTTTAATGGCCAACATTCGGCAGCATAAATCATTGCAGGCCTCACTACCATCTTATAGAATTTTCCCTTAAATTTGAGAGGTACATTTCTATCACATAACAAGCCCGATGCATTCCTCCACTTCAATCATCCAACTTGAATTCTGCTGATAATATCCCCAAACTTTTACTAGATATGTTTGCGAATAATTTCGATTAATATATCAAAAACACTCACTATATATTTTCATGAACAGACTTGTTTGATAGTTTGAAATAGTCATTAGAAATATTTACAAATATGTTTGTTAGCTGGCTCGACAAAACTTGATAAAACTCGTTTGTTTAAAGCTCAATAAGCATGAAATGAATCGAACTAGAACTAAACACAAAATAAACATGAACATACATCAACTTAAACGAACCAACTTTGAACACGAACAATAAAGCTTGAATCGAGCTCCAACGAATATTAACAGCCAGATAATAAACAAGCTCAAACATGAACAAACACATGCTCAACTCGACTCGATTCATAGCATGCTATTTCATGAACTATGTGATTGATATGAACACGTTTACCTACAATGACTCATCTAATTATATTTAAAGATTGTTTGATTCGGCAAGTTTGTTTAAGTGACTCAACGGTCAAGAGAACAGTAATCATTATCACGGCTCTTGAACTCATATTGAAGAAGGTTTGAACAAAGATTCAATTATCATTGATGATTGAGGCTTTGTTTGGGATAACTTTCTTTCCGCTTTCTAAAATAGCTTTCTACTATTAAAAATTATAGTTAAAAAAAAAATGTATACTAAAAAATCGCTTTAAAAAACAAGAAGAAAACTATCACAAATGAAACCTGAGTTATGAATAATAAACTTTTTTTAGTGACGAGCAATTTAATCATTAATATTAATATGTTAGTGATTAGTGCTTCAAACATGGTGTTCTAAATTAGAGAGAAAATTCTTTAGCAACTCCACAATTTTGCACCAAACAATACACATTAGGCTTCGTTTGGAACAACTTTTAACCACAATTTTTTTTGTTATTTTTTAAAAAATATGCTAAAAAACTACTTTAAAAAATAGTAATTAAGCTATCCCAAACGAAACCTTAATCACACATGTAAATTATAAAAAATTGGTTATACCTTTTCAATCATCATATATTTTTAAAATAATTAGTATTAGGTGGTCACAATCCATCAAATGAAATTGAAATTCACATGACCATAGAGTTGTAGTTGCTCATTCTCTATCAATGCAGGCTTTTGAAGTAATTTTCTTCATGCCGTTGAACATCAATGTCAATAAACACAATTGGACTTAATTATTAGTTTTAATCAAGTCAAATCATTAGTTAATAATGTGCTAAGCTTACTGTTAATTTAATCACATCTCAATAAATTTAGAGTCAAGCTAATCAAGACTAACTCATCAGCAATAAAAGTGATATCATTTGAGTTCAAACAAACCTAGATCATTAATTAAAATTTTTATAAAAATTAATTGTGATACCAAATGATCTTCAAATCTCGCATGCTTATTAGGGGTGTCAAAATAGGTTTTCTATTCGGATTCAGGTCCAACTCGAAATTGACCCACATTCAACCCCTTGACCTAATTTGCAAAATGCATCACATTCCCGGACTTGAACTTAACATGGGCCTAATCCGGGTCGACCTTGCATGTTGACCAGCAAAGTAGTGATGCACGTGTGGGTGCAGGCACGAGCACGTGCAGGTGAAGGGGGCGAGAGCGCGTGTGTGGGCAAGTGCGGGTGAGCGCGGGCGGGCACTAGTTATAATAAACCGCTCATTCATATCCAAAGAATTTAAAGTTCAAAAAGTTTTGTATTAAAAAATTGATTCAAAAAATAACAAGAAAGTTGTTTCAAACGAAGCCTTAACTTAAAAAGGCACCTCTATAAAGTAAGCACTCCAAGCAAGGTTTAATTTCATATTTTAGTTATGTAAGGTGCAAACTGGAGCTAAAGACATGCTTTCACTAATCATATTTTTAAAAAAAAATTGAGGCATACTATGCCAAAGTTAACAACCATTTGCTAATATATTGCACATAAAGTTAAAATGCGACCCCATATCATATCAAAGTAAATGAGAAAAATATACCAAATGGCAGAGAAATTATTTGTTTTCTCAACTAATATGAAACTCACAGTTGGTCCTGACTCCTGAGCCAGTCTCATTACAGGCTCCAGATAGATTGATGATAGCTGTTTCCTGAACATCTTGCACCTGCAAGGAAGGTGTAAAATTAGAAAAAATTGCAGCAAGGAACAAAGAAAATGAAAAGAATAACCAAGGCTTCGTTTGGGACAGCTTTATTATTGTTTTTTAAAGCAGCGTTGTAACACAAAAATTTTAATTTATATACTAAAAAGCTGCTTTAAGAAACAGTAAAAAAGCTGTCCCAAACAAAACATAAGAGAAGAAGAATTTACCTCATCATTTCCATCTTCATTCAGACACAATTGCAGCACAACCACATAATACTTATAGCATCTGACTGCTATGAAAGAAGGGTTAATTTGATTCAGGCATCAACTAATATATCAAAGTAGTCCCTAAGGATTGTTCCAGGCAAGCGTGCAAATCCTTCAGAAATTCTCATCATTTGCTTAAGTTTTATCTCTTCGCGTTTTATCTGATCCACTCTGCTTAGAACACTAGTAAGCAAAGAATCACTATCGCTGCCATTAGTGAATGGTGTCTGCCTGGCAAGGTCGCCTCTTTCTACTTCAAGCTGTTGGTATAGACCAAGAAGAAAGTCTTTCTGGGCATAAAGCTTTTCTTCAGCTATCTTGTATTCAGATTCTTGTGAGTTTTTTAAACTACGAAGGGTGTGATCAATTTCATCTTCAAGCTTAGCAGATACATCGGTGTGATCTGATGTTATGTATAATGGCCCCTGCAGTTCCCCTTCATTTTTACCATAAAGAAACGAATTCCCGACATCAAATATTGATTCCATGGGGGTGTCATCTCTTGAATTTTCTGGTGAATCAAGTAATATTATTTCCCTACCAGAAAGAGCTGCATCAACAGAGTAACACCAAAAGAAGAATTCGGTTCAAATAGAGTAAGATAGTGCACACCTTTAAGAGTTTGCAAAATGGTAAAAAAGCACAGCTCACATGGCTATATTAAACAGAGAAACAGATACCATACAGTGGAATACACTACCATCATCTATGATTTCTAGCTTAGTTTTCTTGTTGGTTTCACGGGGTGCTACTGAGGTTGAAAGTGGGTTTCAACTTCTAAAATATCGCATTAGGAATTGAAAAAAAAAAGTTCTACTTTAAATCTCATCCACTCAAACAGATGGACGAATGATATAAAATGTGGTGAGGACACGTGCTACTAACGTTCTAAAAGTATAGTTATCTCTCTCTCTCCCTCTTGTGGAAGGAGAATGCTTTTCTTCTCTTGAGAGGAGAGGACAATATTTATTTTCTTCCAATTTTCTTTTTGCATCTACAACCTATGTGAAGGTAAACTACAGGAAAGGGAGTGGTAGAGAGAAAGAGTGAGGGAGATGGACTTCTCTCTCTGTTTAGAGATAGAAAATGAAGGTGAGTTGTCAGAGAAAAAGATGTGGAAAGAGAAAGTGAGGGAAAGAGAGAGATGAACTTCACTATATTTATAGAGTTAGAGCTGAGAGACATTAACTTTTTGTTTTGAGAAAGAAAGTGATGCTGACCTCTCTGCTTAAAGAGAAAAAATAGAGGTAGAAAGAAATATTGAGAGAGAAAGAGGGGTTGCAGAGAGAGTGTGAGATGGACGGAGAGAGGAGGAATGGCATGGAGAAAGATTAAGGGAATGAGGACCTGGCAGACTGAGTTTTTCTAAAGAGTCTAAATGGGCTCCTGGTGGGGCTAGAGGTTGCAAATGGCGAAAAAGTGGAAATCAGTAGCAGCATGCTGAGGGAAGAGATGAAGTGCTAACGTGGAAGAAATAGGGCATGAAGGAGAAGAGGACTGGAGTTGGGTTTGTCAGAGGCATGATGAGTAATCAACGAGGATAATTGGTCGGAGGCGTGTTCAAGCTGGGGAATCATAGAGGAAGAGAGGTGAATAGAGAGGTGGGAATAGGTAAAGGTCGGTGAGGGATTAGATGTTGCCACAAGAAGGCAGAGGCTGAACGAGAAGAACGGCAATAGAGGATGGGATCGTGAGTAGTTTTACGTGAGATAGGGGAAGAGAGACATGAAAATGGAAGGAGGAAGATGGCTAGCTTGTTCAGCTTGTGAAAGAGAGAGAGAGAGAGAGAGAGAGAGAGAGAGAGAGAGAGAGAGAGAGAGAGAGAGAGAGAGAGAGAGAGAGAGAGAGAGAGAGAGAGAGAGAGAGAGAGAGAGAGAGAGAGAGAGAGAGAGAGAGAGATTAGGAGGAACAAGTTAAGGTGCATGTAGGGGTGTTTGGGTAGTATTAAGTTGTCTCTCTCTCTCACTATTCGATAGGATAGGAGGGACACAAAGAAGGGATGGATGAGACACTTTTGGCTAGTAGGTATTTGATGCATATGAGAAAGCCAGGAATTATGAGCGGGCTATGCTTGAGTGGTTTTGATCGTTGTCAAGACGTTTCAAACTCATTTTGTGTGGTGTTATGTTGGTCGTTCTCCATTCTCATCGCACTTGATTGTAAAACACATATGGAGGTCAACATCCTATAATGCTCTTGGACAGACCATACGGTTATGTGCATGATCTATCCTTACCAGATTACTTTCCATATTTTGTTGTGCTTGTAGACGAACTCCATCTAGCATGTCAATCTCTTATAGCCATAGGTAAATATTTTCTTCTTCAATTACATTTTGCAAGACAAAAATGCTCAGCTTTGACTGGAAACGCAATCTCTCCTACCTACACAGATGCATAAAGTTTGCTTTGGAAAGGATTTTGTATATAGTCTATAAGCTCATAACGCCTCCACCAGCTTGTTCTGTTATTCTCATTTATTTTTCGCATCAGTTTTGCTCATTAGTTTCACTTGGGTTTTGTCTAAAGCTTGAACCAAGACATTTTGCCCTTAAGTTATTAATAGAACAGTAGCGCCAAATGATCATGTGGAGGTCCATGAACTTACTGAGTTTGTCATTTTTTTATGTTGGTTCACTGTCTGATATAATCCAGCAAGTATATCGAACCAGTAAACAATAGGGCTTTTTAATAAGGTTATCATCTCTAAGGGGTGGCTTCGGCCCATTTGGAGAATTACTCAATCATTATAAGAATAAAGTAGCAGCAAGCAGCTGATGCCATATCAAGGCCAATAGGGTCAATATCAACCATACCGAGCCCCAGATCACATTCAATTATGTGATCTTAAGTTTGAAGACTACAGGGTGCATTTGTCTCAAAACTCACATATCAAAAACAATATTTGTGCTTGTGTGTAATTACATGCCTTTGCGATATCAATCCTACTTTTAAAGGTTTACCATGCCCAATCACATTCTATGAAAATGCCTGTCTCCATCCACCAATACCAAAGGATTCGGATAAGACAAATGATAATGGTTCTAATGTTTTCAGCCATGCTTCAAAAACAGGCATGGGTGCGAGAAAATTAACTTTTTGGTGATAAAATCAATCTAACAGACATGGCTGCAAGCAAACTAACTTTTTGGTGATAAAATCATGGATTGAATCTTGAGTTTGCTCCCATGGCAGAAAAAAGTAAAACTTCACTTGCCAAGCGGGTGCAAACATTCACGTTCAATACTTGAATGGACTATTTTTTTAGAGAAATTTACATACATACCATTTTATACCATCCTATTTATATATCTAACACTCAAAATTTTAATATTACATACTCATCACTCTATATTATTTTAATATCAAATATACCACTCATATTTTCTTCCTATCACTCATATATTTCATATCTATCACTCATATTTGATATGAAAAATGAACTATGGGTGGTATGTATGTAATATTAAAGTTTTAGGTGTTAAATATGTAAATAGAGTAGTATAATGTGGTATGTATGTAAATCTCTTTTTTTTTTAATACTTGAATGGACTATATATAATATATCGTAAACCTATAGATCATGTGAAAATCAAGAGATTATTTGAAAAAAAATGCCGTTTTTGTGCAAAATTACTTCATAGCTGATGCAAATAGCATGTCCTTAACAGCTCAGAAAGGATGCTTGCTAGCATAGAATGCAAGCATTTTAGTCAAATTTACAGGAATTTCCGCATTACAAAAATACAGCATAATAAAGAATCTGAGCTAAATCTAAAAGTGAAGGCTGATTAAACTGACCTGAAGAAATTGTTGAGATGTCATTCTCTGCTTTCCAGATTTCAGCTAGATTGATTCCACGGTTAAGCTGGATTAAATATCAGACAATGGCTAGTTGAGTAAGGAAATACACTAATATGAGATAATTAAGGCATATGGATAAACATCATAGTTCAATTTATTATGTAGTAGGGAAAAATAACTTTCAAGCTAGTACCTTTGACACAATCGTTCCAATGGAATGGCGCAATTTCTTTGCTCTAACTTTTTCCGAGCCAAAAAGAATGCAAGAGCCCAAATTCAGAACTTTTTCAATATCATCTCGGGAATCAAAAGATTCGCAAATTTGTATCATCTTCATGACATGTTGTATAAGGTCTGTTTTATTATCACATCTTCTACAATAATACTCTGCATCCAAACCAATGCTTCCTCCTACAGTTCCAGCCATATAAGCACGAAGGGCACAGTCGATATGTGCAAGGTGCCCACAGATAAGATCTTTCTCCAGTATTGCCTGACATCTAACGAAGCTAAATCCTCCGTTAGCATAATCAACACTCCCACAGCACAGGATGCAACAACAATCACGGCAAAAATCAGATTCATTGCAGCATATATCACAAGCCTTGACTTTCAACCGGTCATTATTTTCTTTCATGCTTGAGCACATTTCATTACCAGCTTTACATCCACTGGAATTAAATGCTGACTCTGAGCCAGGAAGTCCACTCACCTCTAAACTTCCATTATATTTATACGCATTAGATGACTTCTCAACACCTGAAATTCGAGTATAGTTTAAATTCAAAAGAAATTTAAATTATTTGTGCTATGGTAGAAAAGTGCTAAATAAGAAATAAATGCTGAATTAAGAAAAGATGATTTATGTCAGCAATGCATCCTCATAGTCGAGAACTCTCCTCTTTATTCTCTTCCTTTTAAGTTCTCTCTACTTTTCTATATATGGACTCTTGCATTCAGTCAATTGAAATAAACAAAAAGTTTTTTGGGAGTCTGCTGAATTTAGTTTATTCTTAGATTATTTGGGTTCTAGCCAACGGCTAAGAATTTGAAAGAGCCGGATCTTCCTCTCCAATTGAAGATCCAATTGTATCTCGTATTTCTCTTTATAGTTCTTTCAATAAAAATTGTTTTGGGGTGTTCTTTTTCCCATTTTTTTGTGTTTCGTACGCTGAATTTTTTGAAAATTGCATCCACGCCCTATCACATTATTGTTTAAGTCAACCTCCCCCTATATTTGAATAGCGAGAATGAGTTAGCCTCTAAGTGGTGTCGCATAGAGAGTGAATGTGAGAGGTGGGTGGCAAGGATTAAGCATTTGGTAGGAGAATATCCCAACTCAAGCAAACAGGATCACTCATGAGGTTTGGGCGACGGGGATGAAGGAGCGCAATTTGACAATGGAAGATGAACAGACATGAAGAGGCAACAAATGAAGAACCAATCCACCTAGTAGAGACGAGGACTAAAGGTAGTTGAAATGAAGAAAAAGGTTCGTATCCATGGGATTGTAGAGGAAAAACTCACGCAAAGTTAATTAGAGTCGCGATGTTAAACTAAATGTTAAAGTGTGGTGTCGACATAACCTCGGAATAAGTATAGGGCAAAGCTTCTTTGCAAAGAGGTCCAAATGAAAGCTTAATTGTAAAGAAGTCCAAGTGAATACAAGAAGTAGGAGAGAAAAGGAGAATAGCATATGAAGACCAATGAGTAATTCGGCTTTGTAGACTATATCCATAGCGCGATGAGGAAAAGTTCACTATAAGAAATAGAAAATATACGAGGTGTAGAGAAAATCCATCTTACATGTTGACCAACATCAATAGAGAAGGGGTAGAGAGAGAAAGAAAGAGGATTCCTTGATGCGCACATAAAGAGTTGATATCTAAATAGGGTAAAAGTCATGGAAATGGTGAGAGAGCCCCTTCCTAAAGGAGGAAGAGGTCTATATAGGCGCCAAAGAGCCTGGGATGGCATCGATGTGGCAGAAAATGGCATGGGAAACTATCACGGAAAAAAATGAAATGCGAGTATGGCGCATGGACCCCATCTCTAATGCAATTCAGAACTATCAATTTTATTTTGTAATTTATTTCTTATGTTTTGAATGTTTTGTAATTTTGGACTATCATTTTTTTATTATTCCCTATGATGGAAGACAACCAATGAACATGCTAGGTCGGTGCTCTTTGGATAAAGCTCTCCTTGGTTTTTTCCTCTTGGTAAATTTGTTTGCTAGCTTTTGACTAAATGGGCATTTATTCATGGGCTGAATTTTTATAGTGGGCTTGGTCCATTTCCCTTTTCCCATGGTTGTTTGGTGTTTTGGCTTGTTTCAGATTGGTGGCTGTTGAATTTTTTGTTGGATTCTAAAGATTTCTCTTATTCTTTTGGTTGTTTGGTTCCCCCATGTTGTCCGTCCCCTCCCTCTACCATTTCCTATGTAATGTTGTCTCCTATTGGCTTGGTTTGGTGGATGTTGGACTTCTGTTGGGTTCCAATGTAGAATTCGAATAGATGATTGTTGGTTTCCTATGCTGTCCATTCCACTCCCTTAGCTTTTTCCTACGTTGGTTCCATTGGCTGTTTGGGGTGGCATATTAAGTGGTTGATGGGTTCATTTCTCCCTATATATAGGGTTGTTTGCGGCTGTTGGACGAGTTTTTTGGCTAATATTTCTCTAAAACCTGAAGGTTTTTCTTCCTAGCTTGAGAGCTGTCATCTTCCTCTTCCTAATTCTTCTTCTAATCCTCTATATATTTATTCCCTTCATGGTTTCCCTCCCATTTATACCCTTCTTCTCCCAATATAGTGAGTGAGGTGTGTTGTTTGACCGGTTTTATTGGTATTTGCTAGAGGAGTGCCGACCGGTGTTGGATCAAGATTTGTTATGGCGAACCTCGGGTTTGAATTTTCCATTTGAGCACCATTCTTTAATTTTCAGATTTGCATGTGACGTGACCTTTCTAGGTTGTTCTGAGGGAAGTTTATGTTTAATTTTATTTTCTTGCAAAGTTTCCTTGTAGTTCTTGTTCATCTGTTTCTATTTAGTTTTCTTTCTTCGTTAATGATTTTGATTACTAAAGGAGGAGTCATATTCTGATTTATCCTGGTGTTCTCCTACTTGGCTTTTAGAACTTAGGATAATATGTAGGCATAATTGAATTCACGCATTTCGTCGGCACTAGCATTATAGAGGTCATAAAACCCTTGTCATGCTGGGAGAAAACCACATGCTAGCTACCAAACAATCGAATGACTATTGGGCTCTTAAGAGTGTCAGGATAGTAGGGATATGTTGTGGGCATTATGAGTCATCAAGCCTAATTGACATATGCTGACTCTGGCATGACAAAACAAGGTGTCAAAAAAGGGTGATGCCAATATCCAATGTGGCATCTTAGAACATCTCAAATACAACATCTTGGGATAATCGGATCCAATTTAATTAACTCACTGATGTAGATGCCAGTTAGAGAAGTTAGCAAAGGAACCCGAGTTGTCAGAATGAGAACCCCGAGTTCTCAGTGAATAAGCCTGAGGAAGTCAATGCGCCCAGGTTGACCGTTGACCATTCGTATATATGCTAATTATAGTCAACTTTAGGATATAAGACAACAACTTTAGGATACAACTATCGAAGAAGCTGCTTTCCAAGGGACAGCTAGGAGATAGCTTGTTGAGGATAACCACAATATATTATAATGCTCAGCCATCCTAAGTGGTTGATCCTAATGGCTTATTTTGGGGGTTCAAACCTTGACTAGCATATGCCACATGTATGCTAAAGATTGTTGCAGGAGCCTGGTGATCATAATTCCGGTCATTTCAAATCTTATGTAAGTATAGGTGTTCAAAATGAAATATTCGTCTAGCTTTTCACACTATACAATATTCGGATGTAGAATCCAAATTATTTGAGTACATTGAGGCACATACAGTGGAGGTCTGGTAGAGTTACCCTACAAAATCCTACGAAGTAGACTTAATCAACGATTATAATAAGGTAAGATGGCATTGTCTTGGGGATGATAAGTTCCAGGAATTTGAAATGATTTCCTAAGTTAGCTAACTTCGGGCAAAATGATGGCAGCTCCTAAAAAGGATATGGGCACAACATCAACTGGTCTTAACTGAAATAATCAGAGATACCTGCTGAATGAAAAAAGTCCCAATATAAAACTCAGCTTGTTGTGGTAAACCATTAGGCAAGGCCAATTTGTTGTAATCTGATATGCCAATGGAAGATGATATAATAATAATAATAATAACAACAACAATTCTTTTTGACCCACTACGTGGGGTCGGCTAAATTAATTCTTTTTTCTCCATTGTATCAAGTTAAAAGTAAATTTCTCATTTAAATATAATAAAGAAGGATCATTTCTAATATTTTCTAACCAAATCTTCTAAGTTCTACCTCTACCATTCTTAATATAAGTCAAATCTAATACCTCTACTTTCCTAATCGGATCATCGGAAGGCCGTCATTTTATGTGATCAAACCATCTAAGGCGACTCCCTCTAATCTTATATTCCATTAGAGCTACTCCAACCTTTTCATATATATGCTCATTTCGTATCCTGACTCTAAGGGTAAATGATGCATTCATGATTTTTGTATTTTTATTATCAAACATTGAATATTAGTTTTTCATTTAGTTTTATATTGTTTTTAGCTATCCAATGATGGAAGGCATCCAATGATCATGGTAGGTTGTGCTTGGGCTTGGTAGACCTTGGTTTGCTAGCTTGTTTGGGTCCCTTGGGCTGCTGCTGATTCTCGGGTTGGGCTAATGGTTCTCGGTTTTGAGCTGGTGTTGATGTTGGGAGGTGGTGGTTGAATATTGTTGAGCTAAGTCTCTAAAACCTGAGGGTTTTCTTCTTCTTGGAAAAGCTTGAGAGCTTGTTCCACTTCTTTCTCTTCTCTACTTCGTCTAGGCTTCTTACCTCTTCTTCTCTACGCAAGTTCCACCCCACCTGTATCTTTCTTCTTGAGCTTCCTAGTGTTGTTGGTTGGCTGATTTGGGAGCATTTGCTGGAGGAGTTTGGTTGGACGTTTGGACCTTCTTGCTGTGGTGGACCATCGGTTTGCTAGCCCTAAGCACATACTTTACTTTACCTACATTTCGATGCATGTGAGGAAACTGTTTGTTGGTTGTTCTGAGGATAGCGTTATTTTATTTTTCTTTTATTTCGTTTGATTTCAATTATCGTTTTGTCCACGATTTTGTGTTTTGGATGATTGCTACTATTTGAATCGAGTTTGGTTATAACGTTGCCCATCGTTCTCCTTATTTGACTTTTCTTTCTAGTTTGTTTGCATCAAGTTTGGTGTCAAAGCAAGTTATTATCCTTGGTTTGTGTGTTTTTGTTGGTTTCTTGTCCTTGTTTGGTGGGTTTTTTTTTCTAAAATTCTAAGATGGCTAATAATCCGGGGGATTGGCAAAATCTAATGCAACAATCGAATCATTTGCAACAACAAATCAACACTATGGCTGAAGTAATTACAAATCTAAATGTTAATAATGCTAATGCTAATCCTAATGTTCAAACTTCTAAAAGTGAAGAGGAGGTTCCTAGAAATCAAAAAAGGTAACAAAGAAATTGGGATCATGGGATTAAAATAGATATTCCTAACTTTAAGGAAAAGCTGCAACCCGATCAATTCCTTGAGTGAGTAGAAAAAATGGATCAAATTTTTGAGTGGAAGGAAATACCTGACAATAGGAAGGTTCGCTTTGTTAGCCTAAAACTTTATGGTCATGCCTTAACCTGGTGAAAAAACTTTCAAAATAATAGACTTAGGAGAGATAAAGAAAAAGTCCAAAGATTGGAAAGGATGAAGGAAAAAATAAAAGGGAAATTTTTGCCAACTGATCATGCTCGAACAATATTCCAAGAATTTAATAACTTGCGACAAGGAAATCAATCTGTTGAAGAATACACCGATATGTTTTACAAACTTCAATCCAGAAATGATTTAAACGAATATGAAGAGAAAACTATTTCAAGATACATTAATGGCTTAAAATGGTCAATCCAAGATCAACTCAGCTTGCATCATATCATTAAAACTGATGAGGCATATCGTATGACATTAAAATTGGAAAAGCAACATCAAAGGGAAAGGGGTCACAATAAGGTAATGGAAACATATAAACGATGACCAACTGGAGGGGTTAAAATTCAATCACAAACTTCTGGGGGAACATCTGGTGTAAAAGTTAAAATTTTGAAAATCAAAATGCAGATAAAGGAAAGGGAATTATGGGTGCTAAACCTACTGAACAACCTAGATTAATTGGACCATGCTATAAATGTGGGCTTTATGATCATCTTTCTGCCACTTGTAGGAAGAATAATCCCCCAAGGAACAATCTCATTAAAAACGATGAAAATTTGGAGGTAGTAAATGAATCTGAATCTAAAAATGACAATGAAATAGAAAAGATTGAAGTTGAAGGAGATGAAGGTGAAGAGTTTTGGGTAATACGACAAGTCTTAATAACTAAAATTGACAAAGGGATAGGTGGTTAAGAAGAAACATATTCAAAACAACTTGCACGATCGAAGGAAAAATCTGCACTCTTATGATAGATAGTGGGAGTTCTGAAAATTTTGTTTCTCAAAAACTGGTTGACAAGCTTAAAATAAAGTCAAAACCACTTGCGAAATCTTACAAAATCTCTTAGTTTAAAGAAGGGGGTGAGGTTCCAATTACTAAGCAATGTATTGTCAATTTATCAATTGGTGAGTCTTTCAAAGATCAAGTTATTTGTGATGTGGTGCCTCTTGAAGTTTGTCATATTTTGTTAGGACGACCATGACAATACGACCACAAAAGTGACAAAACTATTCACAATGGAGAGAAAAATACATATACTTTGATTCAAAATAATAGGGAGTTCACTCTTCATCCACAAAAACATATGTCTGATTCGCCAGTTAAGAATAACACGGTTGCCTAAATAAGTACTCCTGAACTGCTTTTAAATGCTAATGATTTGAGACATTCTGAAGTTGCTTACTTGGTTTTGGGAAAGGAAACTGATTCTTCTTTTCAAATCACTAAAGAAATGCAAGCTTGAATTGATGAGTTTTCTGACATAACTCCTGAAGAGTTGCCAATAGGGTTGCCTCCAATGCGAAATATTCAACATCATATTGATCTAATTCCTTGAGCCACTTTGCCTAACCTTCCTAATTACATAATGAGTTCATCTGAGCATGCTGAACTTTTTAAACAAGTGACTGTGTTAAAAAAAGTTTGATTCAAGAAAGCTTAAGTCCATGTGTTGTGCCTGCTTTATTAACGCCAAAAAATATGGAACATGGAGGATGTGTGTGGATAGCAGGACAATAAATAAAATTACCATTAAATATCGATTTCCAATTCCTAGATTGGATGGCATGCTAGATATGCTAAGGGGTGCCAAAAATTTTTCTAAAATTGATTTGAGAAGTGGGTATCACCAAATAAGAATAAGGCTTGGAGATGAATGAAAAACTGCTTTTAAAACTAAAAAAAACTTGAATGAATAGCTTGTGATGCCTTTTAGGCTTTCAAATGCTCCGAATACTTTTATGAGAATCATGAATTATGTTTTGAGATCTTTTATTAGAAAGTTTGTTGTGGTTTATTTCGACGACATTTTGATTTATAGTATTAATCCTTCTAAACACTTAAATCATGCGAGGCAAGTGTTGCAAACTCTAAGAAAACAAAAGCTTTACATCAATCTTAAAAAATGTTCATTCATGACTTCGAGCTTAACATTTTTGGGTTTTATTGTCTCTGCTGAGAGAATAAAAGTGGACCCGATAAAAATTGAAGCAATTCAAAATTGGCCCACTCCTAAAAACACAAGTGAGTTGAGAGGATTTCATGGCTTAGTTTCTTTCTATAGAAGATTTATTAAGAACTTCAGTTCTCTGATTGCTCCTATTACTGATTGTTTGAAAAAATGGATATTTAAGTGGACACCTCAAGCTGAAAAAACTTTTGAATTCATTAAAACAAAAATGAGTCAAGCTCTCATTCTTAGCTTGCCAAATTTTGAAAACATTTTTGAAGTTGATTGCGAAGCTTCTCATGTTGGTATTGGTGCTGTGCTTAGTCAAGAGGGAAAACTTATTGCTTATTTTAGTGAAAAACTGAATGACGCTCGCTCCAAATATTCTACCTATGGTTTGGAATTATATGCTATTGTTCAAGCCTTGAAATTTTGGAGATGTTATTTGATTCAATGAGAATTTGTCCTAAATACTGGTTATGATGCACTTCGTTTTTTGGGCTCTCAAAAAAATTTGAATAAAAGGCATGCTAAGTGGGTTTCATTTTTGCAAGAGTATACTTTTCATATCAAACATAAAACTGATGTTTTGAATAATGTTGCTGATGCTTTAAGCAGGAGATCTTATTTGTTGGTAATTGTTTATCCAACTATTACTTCTTTTGATTTTTTGAAAAATACTTATGCAAGTGATTCTGATTTTAAGAGTATTTGGGATTCTTGTCTTACTTCTGGAACTGATCCTTATGCTCCGTTTGTTATACATCAAGGTTTTTTGTTTAAGGGATCTAGACTTTGCATAACTAAAAACTCGTTAAGAGAACAACTTGTGAAAGAACTTCATGTTGGGGGTTTGGGTGGACATTTTGGGCAAGGAAAAACTGTTGCTTTGGTAGAAAAAAAATATTTTTGGCCTCATATGAGAAAGCAAATTACTAAGCTGGTAAAACAATGTAAAATATGTCAGGCTTTTAAGAGAACTTCGCAAAATGCTGGTTTGTATACCCCTCTGCCTATTCCAAACAAACCTTGGGAGCATATTTCAATGGATTTCGTTTTGGGTTTGCTTATTACTATTCGAAATTTTGATTCTGTTTTTATGGTGGTGGATTGCTTTAGCAAAATGGCACATTTTATTCCTTGCAAGAAAACTTCTGATGCTTCTTACATTGTTGATCTGTTTTTTAAAGAAATTATTCGTCTTCACGGTGTTCCTCGTACTTTTACTTCTGATCGGAATACTAGATTTTTTAGTCATTTTTGGAGAACACTTTGGACAAAACTTGGAGCTACTCTTCAATTTAGTAGTGCATATCATCCTCAAACTGATGGGCAAACTGAAGTTGTCAATCGAAACATAGGAAATTTATTTGCTGGAGAAAAACCATCCCAATGGGATTTAATATTGCCTCAAGCCGAGTTTGCTTATAATAATTCTGTTAATCGTTCCACTGGTAAAACTCCTTTTGAGATTATTAATGGACAACCTATTCCTAACATTTTAGATAGAAACTGCTTGCCTTTACCTAACAAAATTAGTGCTGAAGCTTTTAAAACTTTTGATCATATAAAGATCGTCCAATAGCAAGTCCTTCAAAAACTCCAAAAGGCTAATGCTAAGTACAAATCTGCTGCTGATAAACATCGAAGAGAGGTTATTTTTAATGAGGGTGACTTGGTTATGGCTTATTTTTGTCGCCAATGATTTCATGTTGGTACTTTTAGAAAGCTAAGCAGAAAGAAATTTGGGCATTTTCGTGTGCTTCGAAAATTGGGCATAAATGTCTATCTGTTGGATCTACCTATTTCTGTTCTCCTGTATTTAATGTTTCTGACATTTCTTTATAAGAAGAAAATTCTGACGATTCTGTGAAAATTGAAACTTTGTCACTCTCCACTTCCACGACAAAAACTGAAGAACATGTTGAAGATATTATTGATGTCAGAATTTCTAAAACAAGGCATGGTGAGCATAAGAGGTTCTTGGCAAAATGGAAAAATCTTTCTCTGACCGACTGCACTTGGATGGATGCTGATGAACTAAAACGGCGTTATCCTGATATTTTCAAAAAATTACTGAAGCTTTCTCATCCGGAGATAAGACTCTCCCACCAGAGGGGAATTGATGCATTCATGAATTTTGTATTTTTATTATCAAACATTGAACATTAGTTTTTCATTTAATTTTATATTTTTTTAGCTATCCAATGATGGAAGGCATCCAATGATCATGGTAGGTTGTGCTTGGGCTTGGTAGACCTTGGTTTGCTTGCTTGTTTGGGTCCCTTGGGCTGCTACTGATTCTTGGGTTGGGCTAATGGTTCTCGGTTTTGAGCTGGTGTTGATGTTGGGAGGTGGTGGTTGAATATTGTTGAGCTAAGTCTCTAAAACCTGAGGGTTTTCTTCTTCTTGGAAAAGCTTGAGAGCTTGTTCCACTTCTTTCTCTTCTCTGCTTCGTCTGGGCTTCTTACCTCTTCTTCTCTACGCAAGTTCCACCCCACCTGTATCTTTCTTCTTGAGCTTCCTGGTGTTATTGGTTGGCTGATTTGGGAGCATTTGCTGGAGGAGTTTGGTTGGACGTTTGGACCTTCTTGCTGCGATGGACCATCGGTTTGTTAGCCCTAAGCACATACTTTACTTTACCTACATTTCAATGCATGTGAGGAAATCGTTCTGTCGGTTGTTCTGAGGATAGCGTTATTTTATTTTTCTTTTGTTTCGTTTGATTTCAATTCTCGTTTTGTTCATCGGTTTTGTGTTTTGGATGATTGTTACTATTTGAATCGAGTTTGTTTATAGTGTTTCCCATCGTTCTCCTTATCTGACTTTTCTTTCTAGTTTGTCTGCATCAGTAAATCAACTCATCCACTTCAGCATCCTCATCTCTGCAACACTTAACTTAGTATTATATTTCTCTTTTAAAGGCCAACATTCTGCACCATAAAGCATTGCAGGTCTCACCACCATCTTATAGAATTTTCCCTAAAGTTTGAGGGGGGACTTTTTTTATCACACAACAAGCGATGCATTCCTCCACGTCAACCATCCAACTTGAATTCTACTGATAATATCCTCATTTATTTCACCATCACTCTGAACAATAGATCTAATATATCTAAAACGTGTACTCTTATTAATGACTTGATCCTCCAAAGTCACAATCTCCCACAATGTCTATTACTACTAAAATTACACTTCATATATTCAGTTTTAGATCTACTCAAGTGAAAACCTTTAGACTCTAAGGTTGACCTCCATAATTCAAATTTAACTTTAACTCCCTCTATATTATTATCAACAAGAAGAATATCATAAGCAAAAAGCATACACCAAGGTACATCCTCTTGCAAATGTCTAGTGGAACATCCATGACTAAAGCAAAAAGATATGGGCTTAAGGCTGATCCTTGATGTAATCCAACCAAAATAGGAAAATACTCGGTCAAACCACCTTGTGTTTGAACACAAGTAATAGCTCCTACATACATATCTTTAATGATTTGAATATAAGCATTATTAACTCCTTTCTTTTCAAGAACTCTCCATAGCACTTCTCTTGGAACTTTATCATATGCTTTCTCTAAATCAATAAATATCATATGTATGTCCTCCATATTCTCTCTATATTTCTCCATCAAACCTCTCAATAAATTTATGGCTTCCATAGTAGGCTACCCGACATGAATCTAAATTGATTTTGAGAAATATTAGTATCACGCCGCAACCTACGCTCCATAACTCGCCGCCCCCATAGTTTTAAAGTATGACACATTAACTTAATTCCTATATAATTCGTACAATCTTGTGCATCACATTTATTCTTAAAAATCGGAATCAACACGCTCATTCTCCACTCATCTCGCATCTTTTTAGTCTTCAAAATAGTATTAAAATGTTTAGCAAGCCAAGAAATTCTTTCATCTCCTAAGCATTTCCACACCTCTGTTGGAATATCACCAGGTCCAACAGCATTTCCACACTTTATTTTCTTTAAAGCCTCAATTTTATTAGGGCTAGATCTTTATAAGTTGGTATTTAATAATATTATTATTTTCATAATAACAATAATAATTTTAAATTAAATGCATTATTTAATTTGATAATTTGTAAATTTAGTGTGACTAGCTCTTTGCGACCTTGATTTTTTGGGATGATTTGAAATTTGATTACCAAAATTTTGCTCAGGACTTGATATTTAAACTCCTTTTTTTCTTGGATGATTTGAAATTTGGTAGCGCAATTTTATTGGGACTAGATCTTTATAACTTTAACTTCAGCATGATTTGAAATTTAATTACCCCATTTTGTTGGGACTAGATCATTATAACTAAAACTTTTTTGATAATTCAAAATCTTGGTTCCCAATTTTATTGGAACATTGCCTTTATTACCCAGAGGTGTGATTTGAAATTTGCTTAGGTTAACTTGTTATAACCTAAACTTCTCTGGGATAATTTGAATTTTGGATTTAAGTTTAAAGTTGACCAAGATTAACAATTTATATTGAGCTAATAGTGGGAAAACTTTGAGTTTTTGTGACCCAAAGTCCGATTCATTGACCAAATTGGGATATTTCCTGTGTAGTGAGACAAAGCAGGGGCAATTAAATTAATATTTTATGAATTTGAGTTTTGTTGACTCAAGCCAAATCTTTTGCCCAATAGTGACCGATTTTAAGTTTTTGTAACACAAACTTATCTTAGTTGAACTAGTGGCTTTATTATTTAAATCTAGGAATAATATTTCTTCAAATACCCACCATTTTTAAGAGGCATTGATCTTATGCCTTTTGGCCAAGAAGATGATAAGGTCCTCCTAAGTATACTGCTTGATGACACAAGGGCCCTCCAAATTAAGTTTGCATTTACCACCAATGTCATAACGAGATGCAATCAACCATCTCAGGACTCACAAGGTCTCCAACCTTGAAGGATATTGGTAGACCACTTGGTCATGAGCCTAAGCCATCCATGCCTAGGAAAGTTTAAGATTTTGTTGGGCTTGAAGTCGAATCGAAACAAATATTTCAATTTCCTCCAATCTTTAAGAGTGCATTATCCATAGTGGTCAGCTTAGGATGAATTGTTATATGATGAAAAAAGCACTATCTCTAGAGAAAATACGGCTTTAATCACAAATGCTAGCTTATGGAGAGTAATTCCTCAAATTATCCAATATGCTCCTAGAGCTTCAATTAACTTTAATGTCATTCTCATTTGTTGGCAGAAAGAAGCTTTTTGATCAACTTGATCATCGTTTTGTTGAATGCTTATGTTGGTTCATTTGCCCTAGTAGCATAATAGATTAGTGAATTTCACCAATATATTTGATGTCCACGAGCAAATATGAAATTTGTTATACTTTTAAAGGAAGTGTCATTATTTGAGATGATTCAACGTGGTAAACCAAACCAATAGATAATATGATCCTGAAAGAAAAGAAACATACTATCATATTTGACTTCTTTTATTAGTATTATTTCTACCTGCTTCACGAAATTAATGACGGCCACTAGGTTGAACATATGTCCTTTCGTGTATGGGTATGGCGGATCAATTGGACCAATAATACTTTTACACATCATTTGAAAGGTCATGATGTCCCAATCAAATGAACCAAGTTAGGATGTCGGTGCATGATATTATAATATATTTGACATTGATGACACTTCAACACATGGGTTATGCAATTTATAACCATGATGGGCCAAAAATAGCCTTTCAATTTTAGTTTTCATTTTAGGATCAAACTTGTGTGCCTTGCAAAGTCTTACATGAACTTTGCTTATAACCTTTTGGGCTTCCTTTTTTTTGAGGTATCGCAACCACATGTTATTAAAGGAGAATTGATTAAGAATAATGACAACTCACGTTGAAACCCATGACAATACAAAGTAGACCAAAGGAATAAAAAATATCAAATTTGAAAGATAAAAAAAGTTTATTCTGGATTAAAAGCAAACCTGCCAAGCTAGTCCACTCAGCAGGAACTCTCCATGTAAAAGAAGCAAAAAAGGCATCAGCATCAGCATAAGGAAATTCACTCCGAATGTATTTCTCTAGAGAAACTCTGCTTTGGAACCTCGGTTTGCAACCTGAAACTTTTGGGAAATAGCCTGGTGGAGAAATAAACCTGTCAATCCAGTGTCCACTAGCAGCTTTTCTGTTTCCTACCTTCCAAGTCCAATTATCTCCGGGATTTGGCCAGTCCTCGGGAGCATAAGGCAAGCCAACTCCTGACGCGCAAGCGGGAACAGGTTTAAGATCTATGATCTTTTTATTGGATGATTTTGCATTTCCATTACTTCCATCAAATTGATCAACATTCATTAATTTTCTGGCCTTCGTCATTCTGCAATGACAATTGCCTGAAACGAAGTGGTCAGACTTTAATAGTTAAGCCATTTTTTCACATTATAGTAAAATCAAATATCTTTCAAAGGCAAGTTCAAGCACTTGGGCTCTAAAAAATTCTTTCATCATTCCTAACAATTTCTAATGCGGACTTCAGACCCTTAATGTTCCATCAGGGACGTACCGATGATCGACGGCTATGATAACGCCTTTTTTTATTTCATTTATATGTGATGTATTTATTTATTTACTGTCTTTTTTTCATTTATGCTCTTGCTTAAGGGATTAGTTCTTTGTAAGCCCCAAGGGCATTGTTGTCTTTTATTTTTCCCTTCTTGTATTTGTCTATTTAAATCCCTCCTCTTCTTGGAGAAGGGCTAATGATAATTAAAATGAAATTTTCAGCTTGTGCTTATGGATCTCTTTGTGAGTTCTAAGTTTTCTCTCTTTGGATGATCTCTTAGTAAGTTCATGAGAGGAGAGGCCCAAGTGGAGCAAAAGCAATACCCGTCAATATTGGTGGATTCCAAGGTTCGCGGTTTTCTTATCCTTCTTTTTCTTTTATTTTTTCTTGCATCGAATTCCCTCCACTTTCATTCCGCCACCAAAATACCCCTTGATCACCACCAAATTCCCCCTCCACAATTCCACCCGCCGGCCTAGCTCCTAGCCACCTCCACCCAAAGCCAAACCCGCATCTTTCTCTTGCCACCGCCCCCACCAAGACCCCTTTTCCATTGGGATGATGATCTCAATCATCATGCTATCTTCCAAATTTAGTTGGGCTTGAGAGGGCAAATTGGAGTCAATTTGAAATTCAAATTTTGAATTTCAAAACTTTCCAATTCCAGAAATTCCTATTTATGAAAGTTTTATTCATGACTTCAATTTAAATTTCAAACAAATTAGAGGTTATAATAATTTTCCTAATCCACAATCCCTCTTTGGCAATTCCCTAAATTCTCTCCACAATCCTCTCCCTCTCCTTGATGCCGCCGGCCATGCTAGGGTGGAAGCCAATTAATGCTAATTCAATGTATTAATTGCAATTGATTTGGATTTCAAATTTCATAACCTCCCTCTCCCTCTCTTTAAGCCGCGGCCACTATTAGTGGGCCCCCATTGATTGACTGTTAACTCCTCATAACCTCATTTGAAATTTAAATCCAATTTCAAATTGAGTCTCCCTCCAAATTCACTAAAAACTGAAATTAATTTCAATTTTTTTTATTTAAACTCCCCTCGCTCTCTCCCTCTTTGGCCGGCCACCTAAGCTTCCCCATTTAATTAATTAGATCCCATAAATTAAGGATCTAATTAATTCAATCCCCTCCCTACTTCCCTCCTAATCTCCACTAATTTCAAATTCAAATTTCAGAGGAGATTAATCTCTAATTACTCGCTAAATCTGAAATTAATTTCATATTTTCTTTTTCTCCTTCTCCACTAAGCTTTGGCCGATCCCCTCCTCCCCCTCTCTACATTTTCTCCGGGACAACTATGCATGGCCGATCCGAATATGGATCAGAGATTAGTCTTTGATTCCCAAGGACGTGTGGACGTTTTGAGATCGTCTTTCGTGACGTCAGCGTAGAGATCGACGCCACCAATGAAGATTACGTGGATCGGAATTTCTGCAACCACTTCCCGGCTGTTCCATGCTGCGGGAAAGCTCTCGGTTGCTGCCCACATCTTCCCCAGCATTCAAACGATCTTGTCAGAGTGTGCATCTCTCTTATCTTTGGGTAAACTCGACATCCGACTCTTTTAGCCTATTAGTTTATTTCTCCAACGTGGTTATATTTTGATTCACAAAGATGTTGTTTGTCCCTCCGCTAAAGCCTAGTAATAGGAAGAGTTGACTGAAGGGTTCCTTGTAGTAGCTAGTCTTAATGTTAACAAATGGATTTATTGTTGAGATCATTCACGAATGCAAAAGTGGATTAAATTGATTGATTTTTATGCTCTTAACTTCTATGCACGTAATTTAACCAACGCTAATTATCACTTTAATATTTTATTTTATCGTTCAAACCAATATGAGATCTTGCTTATTATTGTTCTCTAAAACTAAACGTGCAAATGTCTTGCTTATTTATACAATTTGTACATAATATATATAATTTTTTTCTATACATACCCTGTGTACATGCTTGTACACACCATATATATAACTTGCACATAGGGTGTGTATATGGAAAATATATACACACATTGTATCAGGCTACAAGTTTAACATGTAATATACATGTTGTGTATAAGGAGCAGACGATATTGATATGTACAATATAAATTATATATTTACATAATATACACATTTGTTTAAAAAAAACTGTAAACTTAATTTCTCCTTCATAATACACCTTTTACAGAGAAATGCCAAACACAAAATACGTACAAGTGCAAAAATATTGATATGTAAAAATTGGAAAAATACATATTGCACATACGTTATGCATATACATAATATACACATTAGTTAAAACAAAAAACTCTAAACTTAATTTCTCATTCATAATAAACCCTAAATAGAGAAACCCTAAGCAGAGGGGAAATGTAGCTTCACCGTTCATTTATTTTCTTATCAAATATAGTGATAAAATACCACCTTGATCAAACTCAATCTCGTCTTAAATCTGACATTGCGAATCTAGCTGCTGGATGACGCCTAAAGAGGATGAAGAGAACAATCCTGCTTCGAAAATGAAATCCTGCTTCGAAAATGAACAACCCTTAAAATTGATGACAAACCAATCATTTTTTGAAGATGAAGAGTGCTTGAAAGAGATGAGAGCAACTTGTTCAACTATGAAAAGTGACTCCGCAAATTCGGGAACTTTTGGTCTGCTGATTTAAAATTGAATGAGATGATGAAGTATTTTTTTCTTAAAAATGAGTGCCAACCCTACCAACCCTAATTGCTGAAGTTGCCAAACCGGGTCATCAAGTTAGGTAAGAAATAAAAGATATATATATTAAAACTTCGAGTGTCTTTATTTGATTAGAGTGTGAAGGGACTACACACATAATAATTTCTCAAAAAAAAAATCATTCAAACTGTCATTTATATAGGGTTACAGGGCTGGTGAGGGTGGTGTGGGGCGGCTCGAGGTGCGACCTATTTCGAGTTTCTTTGATGTTTTAATCAGCTCAATTTCCTTACCATTGCTACGCCGTCCCAGGCTCTGTCTACCAGGTGCTGCTTCGATGGTCTCGTCTCTCTCACTTTCGCGCTGCATTTCTGTTATAGGAATTTCTCTTAGGATCCCCGTAAAATATCAAATTTCCCCGGGAAATGTTTATTCCAACTATGGTTTGCCTATATCCATCATATTTGTTTAATTTTACCATATTCGATCCATATTGCGGGTATTCTCTTAGCGTCTTAAGACAAATGCTCACATCTTTAGTAATTATATAGTTCCAATTGAACGTTTGCCACAAACAGTCAGAAGAATCTCCCTTCCCTTTTATCTTGCTTTGTTTGCATAGATTGTTGTACTCTGTTGATTAGGTCATGTTTGTAAACTATGAAACCTAATAAAATTGTCTTTGCACTTACTACTTGAACATATTAATTGATATGGTTATGGTCATATGGATCTAGACGCAGCTAGGCAAAATCCAACTTGTTACAGGCCAATGGATGAAGGCTGAAGGCATGGACTTAACCTTTCAATGATAATGCTTTTTGAACATCTGGGAGCATCACATGGGCAGTAGGTAAATTGATGTTTAATCTCATCAGGCTAATAAAAAAAATGCCACGAGGAGTTGATCCATAATCTGATTATAGTTTTTATCAAGGGTCTGTACACATTTGTTGGAAGTCGTCTTATGATTTTCTAGATTTGTCACCCTTTGGACCAGTTGCTCAATAGACAGTACCAAATTCTATTGTTATCTTTAAGTGCGGCAAGTATCATGTTGGATAAAATGTAAATTAACAATACATCTCAAACAATGATGCAATGATGAGTTAAATGCAAATACGCTATTGAACCATCTCAAAAAAAGATGCCATGAATGTTGTTAAATAGGAAACTGCAAAATGATGTAAATGCATTCATTATTTGACATCAATCATAAATTTTTTGCTAAAATTTATTCACATAACCAATGCTAAAGTTCGTAAAATATATTGAGATACATTGAATAGTTATTTATGTTAGTTTAATGGATGACAAGTCTAGCAGATTCCCACCTTTTAAGCTCACAAATGCTTAATATTTGGTGAAACTCTCCGTTGAAAGGCTAGGTCAAGGAAGGGATGCACGCAAATACTCATTTTTTTAGTTGGCCTTCAAAGATAATGATATTGTGTGGCTTGTGATAGAAAGGTTTTGCTAGGGTTTGGTTGAGCTAACACATCTTATATCCGTAAGTCTCAATGGAAAATAGATAGTATAACCCAAATTTCCTAGGTGTTTCCATCCAAGGTTTATTTGGATTATAAGATTGAAGGTTTACCATAGATGAAATCCCCCATATTTATTACATCTCAAAATAAAGCACAAATAATACTCTCAATTAAAGTCTCTATTAAGCATATTTCCAATATTTCATTAATGTATATTTTCTAAATAGCAAAAAGAGGTGTATCGGTATTGTTCAATATGATGCAGTGTATGCTAAATGAAGCCCAAAGGTCTCGATGAGATTTGGGAAGCACGTATGAGGTGGAAGAACAATTATGCTTGAACGTCACTAGAGTAAATGTTAGATGATCAATTTGGATTAGTTTGAGTGTTAATGTTATAGTTCATTTTAGAATGTGGGTCTTAGAGTTCTACAAAAATCCGAAAGGAAAAATGAGAGACATGCTTGAAGTGGGATTATCATCACAATGTCGATAATGCTCTAATCCTAAACTAGGGCGAGAGCATACAACTATACAACATTTTGAGAGATTTGCCTTAATAGGGTCCTATACCATCCTTGAAGGAGATGTCCTTAGTCTAATGCAGTGGCTTACTTGGGGATATGCTTGGCTATTTTTCAAGCTATCAATGAATATGCCATGCGATGGGCTTTATATAACTCAACTAATATGAATTAAGTCGCTTGACTATTTGTACATATAACCCTCCTAGATTGGGAAAACCAATTTACACAACTAATGACTTTAAAAATTAATACTATCTTTATTTGATTTATGCAATGCAAGATATATTTAAAATTGAAATAAATCCAAACCACTTATGTTAGAATAGTTGTTATTTGAATGCCTTTATATTTCTTGCAACTTAAATAGTTTTGATGATTTCAACATTATTGTTCAAATGTGTAGTTATCTCCTAACAATTTTAGAAGATTTGTATTTGCTCTTGTGTGTACTAACATTTCAGGAAAATCAGACTCCAGGCTACGATAACTTCAAATCAAATCCAACATGAGATACTTTATAAATTTGAAGTTTGTATTTTTTCTTTGAATTAATTTTGAAAGGGAGTGATTGTAATTGAGTGAATAAAAAACATACACACACACATATAAGGAGATCATAAAATTTTATACTGATCGTACTGGACGATATCCTATTGTACGGGACGATCGGACAGTTATCTCCTAAAGGGCACATGGAACGAATAGGAACTTGCTCGAAAAAATTTTTTTCTAAGTCCTATTCGTCCAGGACGAAATTAATTATCGTACCAGACGATTGGTTCTCTAGAAAATTTTCGTCCAGACGAATTTTATTATCGTACATGGCAACTGGTCCTCTGGAAAATTTTCGTACAGACGAAATTAAATATCGTCCAGGACGATCGGGTCTCTGGAAATTTTTTGTCCATACGAAAATAAATTATCGTATGTGGCGATTGGTCCTCTGAAATATTTTCGTCCAGACGAAATAAGTAATCGTCCAGGACGATCGGATCTCTGGAAAATTTTCGTCCAGACGAAAATATTCTCGTCCAAACGATTAACCGACTTAGAACAGTTTTCAGCAGTTTCTAGAACCGACCTTGTAATAACCGTTCGTACTGGACGAACCTAGTTCGTACAGGACGATCATCTGTACGAAGACATTTTGTACACGTATTCAAATAGGGTCGTTTCAGATCGTTTAAGTAAATTCGTCCTGGACGATCCATGATCGTACAGGACGATCCACTGCGTCCAGAATTGGAAACTTGCAGTTTTTGGGCGATTTTTCTTGTCTTTTATATAAATAGTTCAAATTAGACTGCCACCCAATCTTTTTATCATTTGATCTTCGTGCCTCTTGAGAGAATAGCCAAGGAGAGAGTGGAAGAGAGCATTCAAAGGAGGATTCCTACCACTGGAGCGAAAAGGCTTCACTAGGATTTCAAAGGTAAGAGTCTCTACTTGTGAATTTGGATTACTTCACTCTTTTCCTTCTTCCTTCTAGATTCTTTTGAGAAGATCAGTCAAGGAGATCCGGTTCTCTGCCGACACTTGGAGAGTGTGAACAGTCGAAGGGTTCTCTGCCTACACTTGGAGAGTGTGAACAGCGGAAAGGTTCTATGCTTACACTTGGAGAGTGTGAACAGCCGTAGGGTTCTCTGCCCACACTAGGAGAGTGTAAAAGGACGACGGCTCTCTGTCAGCACTGTGGATTGTGTAAAAGGACGACGGTTCTCTGCCGCACCGGCTAGTGGTGAAAAGAGTGTGTTGTAAAGGCTTCTCCGCCTTGCTGTGGGTGCTAAAGGAGAGTCACTATTGGTTTTAGTGCAATACTCAGAGGGTGCCTCTGAGGAGTGGATGTAGGTCTGGTTATAGACCGAACCACTATAAATATGGTGTCATTTACTTTATTGTTTTTACGTTTCCGCACTTTAAATTTCAGTTTTAACAACTCTGTGGTTGAAAAATATTTTTCTACAAACTTTAAAAGAAATTTTTATTTCGGTTCAACTTAATCTTTAAAGAGGGTTTAAATTTTTTAAACTACCAATTCACCTCCTTCTTGGTAGCCGTGGGACATTTACTTAGGATTAACAACCTAATTACTGGACTCAACAACTTAAAGCAAAATCCATCCAACATCCGCAACAGTTTGCCAGGGTGGACAAATTGAAAATTTATTTTAGCTCACATAGAGCTAATGCCTAGTCAAAAATATTACTAAGTTTCATTCTCAAATTATCTTCTGCCAGTAAGGATGTAGTATGTCCTCTAATCGACGATTTTACCGTCAAATGGCATCGCAGGATAAACGGTTATGATTCGAAGCCCTCTGAACCGAGTGGTTTTGCCGCCAAATAGCACCACGAAATACCGGCTATGGCTAAAGCCGATACGCTCTTTAGTGGCATCAAATCCTTGATATATGAATCAATAGGATATGATCGATAGGCCATAAAGCCCTCTGTTAGCTAAAATGGATTCAAATTTATCCTCTTAGACAAACATTCACCCAGGTCCCCAAGTCTATAAGGTCTCCTTGGACGAAACAACCCATCACTGCCAACAAGGATCCTTCTGTCAAGTTGGGTCGACTACCTCATATGACTAAGTAGACCAAAGACCATAATGGCCCAGGACGATAGAATCATGGGATCTTGATCGGGTCAATCATCCATTCCCCCATCATTCGCTTTAAGTGCAAGATGGTGAAAATTCCTATTTTAAATATCAAACTTTTTCCATATTCCTAAATCCAAGCCCATGCTGCTACTATATGCCACATAATGTGTATCTCTACAAATACAATGTATCTGATTGACGACTAGCCTTAATCGAAAGTTCTCTCTTGTTAGTGGGAGGGGTAATTAACTATAGGGGCTTGCACCTATAAGAAACCAAAACTCATATCATAAAGTCCTCACAAAATGAGGGCGAAATCTCTGGGTAGTGTCTTATCTACAACCCCATATGCTTTCCCAAAATTTACCCGGAACTTGTTCCGTTAAAACTCCCCCGAAAAAAAGAAAAGGCAAATAGTCGGGCAGAGGCCGGGGCCGAATTTTTAGAGCCCACTAGCTTTTATTGCTAGACAAGTGTTTTCTCATCCTTGGAAACATTGAGTACAATAACAATATTATTTACCAAATGAGGCAAGTTACTTTATCTATAATTTGCATCAAAAAGCATTGTAGGTCTAACCACCACCATATATAATTTCCCCTTAAGTTTAAGGGGGCTTTTATATCACACAACAAGGCCAATGCATTCCTCTACTTCAACCATCTAACTTGAATTCTACTAAAAGAATTTTTTTCAAAAAATTACACTCCAATATATCTTCTCTTGCAAATGTATAGTAAGAACATTCAAACTCAAGGCGATGAGATAATACCTTCCCTTACCGGTGGCGTTCAAGCCAGCTTTTGGCGAAAGTCGGCGAGGTTCGGTCTGGGGAGCTCTCGGACGCGACGAAGGCTCGGCTCACCGGTTGGATGTCGGGGCAACTCGCGAACTTGAGCGGAGGGAGGCCGATTTTGGGATGTTGGGGGCTCGAGCAAGGAGAGGGAAGAAATCACGGCGTCGGCACAGCTCTCGGACGCGCAACAGTCGTCCGAGTAAACCAATGATAGAAATTGTTCGGAGCCCGAAATAGGGTTTAACCAGTGGAATTTTCTGCCTATTATCCACGGGTTAAAATAGTTTGTGGAGTTTAAATAAGCTAGAGCATGATACACTGGTAAGTCCACATATACTTACCGGCGGATTATGCCCCCATAACATTATGGCTATTATTCCGCCTGATATTACATCGTTAATTTACCGGCAAAATATTCGCTCATAACTGTGCCGGTAGTACCGACAGATAAATATCTGTCGGTAAGTCCGACGGTAATGACGTATTTTTCTGTAGTGTCATGACAAAATAAATGAAGGTAGAGTTATAAGTAGACATCAAGATATATGCATAAATCATATTTTTATAAGTCGCATTAAATTATGTGTTCTACACTTAAATTAAATATAAGTTTTAAATTCAACTCTAAAACTAAGTACAAGTGAGTATAAGTTGATGTTGTTGATACCTACAAGTTCAAGTACTGATCAATTTAACATCATGTGCAAGTTCATGTATTAATATTTACAAGTTAAAGAAAGAATAATGCTAGCATGTTATGTGGTAACCCTATTAAACATGTTATAGATGAAACATTTCACACTTATCATGTTATTTTAAGTAAGATGTAAAACTTACTTTATTTTATTCTCTTAAATGTCACCTTAGTAAGGGTTATTGAATTTTTTAATAAAGGGTAGAAGGTCCGCTGAGCAAATAGTTGCTCACACTATCAATCACATGTTATTTCAAGAAAAAGAAAATGTTCGATCAAGTTGAGTAGAAGTTGATAAGGTTGAAGTCCGTTTGAGTGCTATTTCAGTAGAGTTTTTTTATAACTTAGTTTTTATTTGTGTTTTGAAGTTTTGTAAGTATTCTAAACTATTATAAATGATCATTTTGAAAGTAATGTGCATTCTAATTAGTTGTGTGTCTTTTATTTCTATATTTCTAGATGATTAGTAAGCTTTGGTTGGTAGAAAGTTGAGGTTGAGTTAATTAGTTTAAATTTAATTATTCCCTTAGATTATGGGACATGACAGCCTATGCCACAATGCCCCCTAATAACTTCAATTTTTCCCATTATATAGGGAGCTTAGCGTCACAATCATCCCCACATTAGCATCACATCGCTCTCAAGGGAAAATCTATTCTTACAATTTTTTCATTCCAAATTCAATTCCTAAATCTCTTTTTCAATCTTCCAAATATCAATATGGCCAATCATTCTAAAAATTCTTATTAAATCTAACTTTGATTATTAGGTGTTTTAATTAATATACAAGTGGTTATTTCATTGGTAGTTGATTTTTTTTATGGAAATATATTAAAACCAATTCGAACTCTACTTTTAGCAAATTAATAGTCTAAGTGAATATTTCAATGAGACAAATTGAATGATAATAAAAATGATTCAATTCGACTCTAAATGAGCTCAAATCAAACACTTGAAGCAAACTAAAAATTTTATGATGTTAATTGAAGGATAAGCTATATTCGAATCTTACTTATGGTTAAATCAAGTAGCCCAGCTAGAGGAGAAGCCTAAACTCACTTAATTTTGAGGTTATTAAGCTGCTTAAATACTAAAAAAATGATCTATGATAAGATGAATTATTATGGGCCATCTGATGAAGTATTCTGGAGATTTTGGTTAAAAAATACAAAATTGTCATTAAAAAAACTTCTAATAAGTCCACATTCTTCATATAAGTGGAAATTGACATGAATAAAGAGAGAGCTTCAACATTTGAAAAACTTTAAAGCTCTGCCCGATGATCGACATTGATGATCACCACCAACAATAGTTGTTGCTTGACCACTATTGCTTAACCATCATTGCTCGATCAACATTTCTTAGCCATCATTGTCACACCATTGAAGCTCGACTATCATCTTCAGACAGTTTTTCCCAAAATGTGGCCACCTAATCATTATAGTTCAACCATCAATATTCAATTTTCATAACCCCAAACACTTCTCTCGTATTCCCCCTACTACACTCACATGAGACCAATGTAATATTATGTACTTTGTTTTCATCTTATTGATTTAAGGGAAATAACATATTTTTATTATTTCACTTATATAATGGACCATTCAACTGGTTTAGGCCTTATTATTTTTTTTTCTCTTCAAAATTTTAACATAAAAAATGCAGTGTTTTTACAACCTTTTTTTTATCTATGTGTGTGTTAGATCTTCATATAAAGTTAGCAAATTAAACTCTCTTTCTCTATTACTATAAATATTCAAGCACACATTAAGAGTTGATATTTGATATCATAATAAACCAACTTAATCCAAATTTGGTAGATGAAGGTGAAATTTAAGAGTGATAGTTTATTGTCATTAAAGTGAGCAATCAATGTGAAATATATAGATTTTGGGCTAACAAGAAGCTCGAAAATGAACACCGTATAATGAGTTGAGCCTATTTGTAATCTCCATATGCTAAATAAGGAGTTATTGATAGAAACAATATTTGTGAGAAACACAAAATTTTAAGTATTATGTGTGCTTAAAAGAAAGGATGAAAATTGTTGTAGTTGAAAGAAATTTAACACAAAGAGGGCCAAAGAGAGCTTAAACAACATTATAGTTGATATGATTTTTTTAGAATAAAAGTACGAAGAGCATATAAAAGAATGAAGAGCCTTGATGCTCTTGAATTTTCATCAAAATATCATTGGTGGTTTGCTTAATCAATCTCTCTATAAGAGGGACAGCTAGTGACTAAGATGGTGGGCATAGATGTTGATGTGGATGGTGGACATCTCACTTATTAGCACAATGGCCATCTATATTGATGTTGGCAATGTGCATTTACCTAGTTGACAGTGATGGGTGTCAACATAGTGTATATGATGGAAAATTGCCTTTGTTGATAATGGTGGACAATGGCATCATTGTCAAAAGTTGACAACATACTTATTGACAATAACGAGCCTCAACATTAATATCAATGATAAATACATCTGTATCCATTGATGAATGGCTTATTACCAATGAAAGATATTGATTTTGTTGTTGACAATGGGTCTTTCTTGATGGCATTATGTGTCAACAATGTTGCTGACATTATTGATAAAGACATGCGTTAGACTTGATGTTAACAAGGGGTGTCAATGTTATAGACATTAACACATGTCAATCTTTGCAATAACAACTGACGTCTTCTTTAATGGTGATGACAAATATCAAATGTTGGTAGACCAAGCTCTGAATTCTTTTATGAAATCCTTCTTTAAACATCATTTGAGCTGAATAAACTGTGTACAAGTAAGATCTAATTAAATCTTTATTGCGATGAAAATTTTGATAATTTTGTACACAAATCATAAATATCATTAAATAGATTCATATTAGCCCCCCTTACTCATATAATGTTTTATAAGCTTTTAAGCATCTGGACGAAACCAGAAATGAAAGATATTGTACATTACATTTGTTTGCATATATGCACTTTTTGGCCATAATTTTATTACAAAATAGAGTTTAAGTAGTTCCGAAATTGATTCCACAGCTTCTAAAGCCTCGATCATCTTTGATTTTATACTTCTTTGAATGTCACGTAAGAAGAAAAAAAAGTTAATATTAAAAATTCTTTTATCTATATTTTTTCATTTTTTCATTCATTTAGAAAAAAAAACCTTCATATAAAATTGATAAATTCTTTAAAAATTATCTTGATATGGCACGAATCTCGAGGCAAAAATCAATCCGGAAACTTCAAAAATTAAATCCGGGAGCACCTGAACTCTGATTTCAGCGAGCTTACAGTCAAACAGAGTGTCTCGGAAATACGAACCCAACGACACCAAATTCAACCCAATCCGAGCCCAAATGGGTCTGAATCAAGGACCCGAAGCGCTGTTGAAAGGTTCAAACCACAATTTGAGTTACCAAACGATCTCCGATTTTAACGAGCTTATACTCAAATCGAACGGCTCGACGAGACAAATTCAACGAGCTTAAGATCGCTGAATTCCGACATCATTAAGGCCTCCAAATTTTCAACGAATGGTGCACGATCGAAGGGTTCATTATCGGTCGTCTATTCGACCACTCCCTATTCACCCATGATCTCACACCTATTTACAAGTCATGCAACTCCAAAAAAAACTATAAATAGAGCCCTCATTCTTCACAAAGGGAATTCAAGTGAAGAGAGAGAAGAAGAAGAAAAGGGAAAAGGGGGAATCCTCTCCTCCTCGACCACCGCTGGAGCTCTTCCAGCCGCCTGAATACGTCGAACTTTGTCGGATTTTCAGGAAACGACGGGATTCTGCAAAACTTTTGTAAATTTGCTTCAAGTTGTAATCTGATCGTCCCGATTTGTGGGACGAATCAGTTTCTTGTAATTTACAAAAACACTAGTGAAACTTTTCAGTTGGGCGTGGCCCCGTTGTTTTTTCTCTCTTCTGGATTTTCCACGTTAAAATCATGGTATTCATTTTCTTTTATGTTTGTGTGCTGAATATTCGTGCAACGCTCAAACATGAATTTGTAAACTCTACCGCCCCGTATATTCTAGCCCGCAACAAAAATAATAATTTTTATTCTCATTTTATTATTCTCAATGAAAAGGCTATTCATAATTTTTCTTTCTTCCTTCAAATTTAACTTTAAAAAAAATTCCTTAAGAACTTATTGTTAATTCAAGCCAAAAAAAAAAAAAAAATTGCAGTTACCCAATGAAATAATAACACGTGGAAATACATGTCTAGTGGCCCACTATATTACAGGTGTCATTTTGATGAGAGGCCGGTGACGTTTTTCCCCGTGACTCGGATGAAGCACCTTCAACCTCAATTAAATGCACTATTACATGTAATTAAATAATAAATTATTAAGGGCGTCAATGGCATAAAATTTTAAAAAGACCGATAAATTGTACTGATTTGTTTTTTACTGTATATTTTTCTGTTCCTCAGCTTGTCGGTCCAATTTCTTGGCTGTGGAGACGGGACGGCGAAGACCTTCAGCGAAAGATCCTTCATGGCGCCGGACCGCCGATCTTGTAACTTTTAATGTTCTGATCCGCGGCTTATATTTTCCAACATGGCTGCGCCGTTCTTCTCCACGCCGTTCCAGCCTTATGTATACCAGGTGCTGCTCCGCTTGCCTTTTCGCTATTCTTTTTTCCCTTTCTGCGAATTAGCTTTCTTTCATTGAATTCTCTTGAAGGATTTGCTTGAATTATTCAATTTTCTTGCGGAAATGTGTTTTTTGAACATAGGTTTGTCGAAATTTCAAGTGTATTGTTTTACTTTAGTGGATTTGATTGTTCTTATGCAGCTTTTTTATCAGTGCTGTAAAATTTATGTTCATGAAATGATAATTCGACAATTTATACACATGACCGGTAACATGGACTTCTGTGTTTCTCTTTCTATGCTACCATGTATAGGGATCAATCTTAGACTCTCTTGGTTAGGTCCTGTTCTTAAGTTACCTTACTCCAACGAAGAACTCATGGATTGATCTTGGTGTAGATGCACCTTTGCGAAATCATAATTTGCTGGGAGAGCTAATAATTAATGCTAGCAGGCCAATGAAAGAACAGGGAATTTGATTTTGCAATATTAATGGTCAGGGGAATAGCATGGACAATTGGTTAGCGAACTGTTTAATGTCCATTGGTTAGTTCATGTTTCTTAAAAAGATGCCACATTTTTCTTTGATAGCAATGGAGATTTACTTTAGTATGGTTTTGCTCTTCATTTATCCCTTGTTTATTACTATTGAAACTATCAGGCAGCTTTGTCGTTGTCAACAAGCATGACATCTGTTTTACGTGCATCTCATCTTTCAATTGGTTAGGTTGTAGGTTTTCTGGAATACCTCCTACCAAGACAATGGGCTGGGCGGCTGCTAAAGCATTCTTTTTTCCATTTTTTATGTAATTTATTTTCCTATACTCTATCAGTCCGTAGAAAAATTAAGAATAGAGGACCTATAGAAGTAGATTGGTTGGTAAACGTGAAAGGGAAAGCACTTCCAAAGTTGGTAAATTGAGATTCAGCTTTCAGCATTGAAATAGCTGTTTTCCTCCTATGGAGGTGCAAATTTAACAAACTGCAAGAATGCAAGTTGTCTACATATGAGTAATATTTTTCTGTCAGTCAGTAGCAAGCATACGTTCCACTAAGAATATGCTAATAGACAGGAAAATAGGAATGAGGGGGCATCACTGGGCATTTCAGTCAGCAATACATGGAAAAAGTCATTAAGTTCTTTGGCTTGGGTGAACTTATGTGCTATTGTCCCGATTCAGTCTGAGGAATTGAGATTATGAAGTGCTCTTCTTCTAGTTGAGCAAATATACATTTCTTCTGATTTTTATGTCATTAAACTTGCTTTTTAGCCTAATAGCTTCCTTTCTGGTTGATGTAGAACGGGTAGGAGGCTTTGCTAGGGATGATGGACAACTCCAAGTGTCTCACAAAATCTGAAAATTTTCTTCAGGTTTTTATTCAAAACCTGAGCCTCTCCGAAAACTGAAAGAAAGTCTTGACTTCTTTGCCCAAAACCTGAAAAGAATCTCAAATTTTCTCTTGGTAGGAGTGAGGTTGCAAGCTCCAAAACTCCTGGAATCCCTGGACAGCAACTGTTTTTATTTTTTATTTTACTTTAGAAAGGGCGTACAACAAAAATTGCTGGACATCAATTTGCTGTAGTAAATACATCAATTATTAGGCTTCTAATTGCTGAAGATTGACTGGTGTTCAGCTGGGAAGGCAGCAGGGATGAAGCCTTGAATGTCTGGAATTTGTATTTGGCGGTGTGTTAAATGTAGTGGCTGAATTTGAAGGAGGAGTCCAGCCAGCAGGGAATTACGGTGGCTGAGAGTGAATGCCAATTCCAGAAAAAAAGGGGAAGCATTAAATGAGGTATCAACGTGGGATTTTCACCCACTACAGATTTTGGAAACTCAATTAAAGGTTTTGGCTTTAAAACTTTTTAGATGAGGGAATTCATTTCCTTGCATCCATGGAGTGAATTAGGGAAATAGAATAGGAAATAAATTCCATGGACTTAAGTGAGTTACGGGAGATGTAAATTAAGGCAAATTGATTTGGACATTGGAATTAGGAAAGCATGGTATTAAATTCAATTTGAATTGAAAGTTTAAATTGATCCTTTTGAATATTTTGGTATTTTGGCTGGAGCAAATAGGGAGGAAAGGAAATAAATATGAGTGAATGCCAAGGTGGAGGTGAATTAATCCTGAAATTAATTTCAGGATTTGGATGAAGATGGGGGGAAATTAATTTGAAGATTGATTTCAAATTAAGATGCCATTAATGCCTTAATTGGGGAATTGATGGGAGGAACACCAATTAGGAAAGATTTCAAATTTGAAATTTGAAATCCCAAATTGTCATGAATTTTCCCTCTTGATTTTGCCGACCCAAATTGGAAAGAGGCATGGCCAAGGGAGAATGAGGGGGTGAGGTGGCCGGCGGGTTGTGAAAAGGTGACCGGCGGGATGGTGAAGAGGTGGCCGGTGGCTTGGGTGGAGGATGGGGATGTCGACAAGGAGAAAATGAAGAGATAACAAAAAGAATAAAACCACGAACCCGGCCGTCTCCAAGGTTGGTGGGTGATACGATTTCCCTCTCCAAGGGATCTCAATTCACGAGCCCGGACCCATCATGCGGCTGGTGAAACTCTCGATTTCTCTTATAGAAATCTCACTCTCGTCCTCTCTCAAGAAGAACACAAGTGTGGAAAACACAAAATTTTCATATCTATTAACCATCCTATTACAATAGCTAAAGGCCATATATATAAGCCACAACATGAGAAAATAAAAAAATTACAAAATTGCCCATTGGGCTACAACACTCAAATAAATTAACCTAGGGGTAAAACAGGAAATAATATAAAATAGAAACTAAAATGCATAAAATAATTCATAAATGACAACTTAAATTAGAGCCGTCGATTTACGACGCCTCCTGTGATAGATGCGCCAGATCTTCTGGCCGATGTCCGCATCACTGGTATTTGACTTGATTGGAGTGCCTTGAATGATGCCTTGCCGGCAAGGCTAATCAGTGTATGCCATGTCAAATCTATTTCCCTCTTTGTTGAAACTGATTAGCAGGCAATGTGGGTTCTGATTTATTGAAGTATCCATGTATTAGCTAGGTAACTTATTAAGTTGTATATCTATTTGTGTGTACAAGTAGGATATGCTTGTAAATTATCTTACTTCTGGATCTTTAAAATGTTAGCTTAGTGACTCTAGGAATCCTAGCTTTGTTTGGAAGTGCCTCTTGGTGCAACATAAGAAATCTGAGTTTCATAAAGCGAGTCTAGGAAACTTATAAATGAGAAAGTGCATTTTGTTCTCACATGATATGTCATATGCCCGTATTAGTAGTTTTCAATCATTTATGATTGCCAGGGCATCTTTTTAGTGTGCTGCTTTCTTCCACGTGTGCTTACCTTATTTCCTCTTGATACATATTTTATAGTTTACGGTGACTATGCTGTTTGGATTGTTTTCATGGTCCGTGTGGCTTTTTGCATAGATTTGCTCTGGAATATGTGTTCTATTGCTTGGCATTGTAAAAAGATTGTTTTATTTTCTTAAATTTTTAGATTATCTCCTTTATGTTGACTAAGGCATATTTTATTATCTCTTATTTTCTTGGATATTTAAAATGACTACAACCTTTTATTTATTTTTTAGGTAGTATTCTGAGAGGAAGTACTTGAATATTTCAAGTAAATCCTAATACTATTGGTAAAAACAGCAAAAACAGTCCACAACTCCAATGGAAAACAACAAAAACAGTAATTTTATTGAAAAATCTGAGGGAAAACACTTGAAATTCACTAGTAGAAGAATAAAAACAGCAAGATACAATTGATCCTCTATTCGAGAGGAGGATCGATCTCTCCCAAATCTCTAGATGCCTCTAGAGCCCAAAAGAAAACCTAAATCTAGGAGATCTCAAATTTCAGCCAAATTCAAGATGTCATAACCCTAGGAAAACAAACTATTTAATGCATACAAATCAAAAGGAAATCTCTAAGCAGTCCCTATATTCAATTTCCCTCCCAAAACCCATCAAAAATCCTTTCTACAATGTTCGGTTGGCTCTGTTGCGCTGGGCCGGTCCCATGTAGACATGCTGGACTGGTCTAACATATTCTTCCTGTGGACATGTTGCATATTGTGAGAAATTAAATCTTCATTATTATAAAAGCCAGTGAGATGTAATATTGATTCAATAATCCTTATGGGAGTTTGAAAATCTTTTATGACAGAGCCAACAATCAGTGGTTACACCATTTCAGATTCTGGGTGGAGAAGCTCAGGTTCTTCAGGTACAATGCAGAACAAGCAACTTTCCGACATTCCACAGCAGTTCATTTTAGTTCTTCGGGTGCTTATCCTGGTGTTTTTCTTCTATGCACAGATTATGCTGAAACCACAAGAGAAAGTGACCGCAAAACCTGGTAAGGTCTGGTTTAATATGGATAAAGTCTTCTGCAGAAATGGAAGGGATAATTTCATTATGCTTTACATTGTATTCAGTCCTGCTTAGCACATCTGTCTCAAAATCACTTTTTTTGTCCTTCTAAACGTTTTAATTCAGCTAACATCAATGTCACTGACACAGATGTTGAAAATAATAGCACCGGCTAATTGTTTCAGCTACTTTTTAATGCACAATTTGCTAATTTATTTTTAGTCATGCTGTCTTGTGACTCAGTTGACTGCACTGTCAACTTGGTCATGAACTTACACGAAGGGATTTTATTAATTTCTGTTAGTTGGACAAGCAATTCTTGTTATTTATGCACCACTTCATATTTTTAAAAGTTATATTGAATGTCTTTTTCTGCCATCTTTTGGCTGGAGCTAAAATTCTAATAATCCTAAGGTACAATGTGCTATATGTCTGGTTCTGTTCAAATCAACAATATTTACTTTCCTGAGCATGAAGGAGGTATATGGCAATGGCTTTTTGGAAAGAGTGCCACAAGTATAGTTTTTACCAATGCTGGTCCAGATGATGGATTTGTTGGAATTTCAGCACCATCTCCTGCAAGGATACTTCCGGTTTGTATTACATGACTTTGTAAAGTTTGCACTTTCAGCTTCAAAGAACCTAATACTTGTACTTCACCATTCATTGTTAATATAATGCACTAAAATTGAAGACTTTCAGCATATGCTTTTACTTGTGCAGAATCATTGATTTGCAATAGGTTTAAATTGTCAGATGCAAGCTATTTGAATTTGATGTTTGAATGAAAAATTAAAATGTTTTTTTTGGCAATAGTTTAAAAGCTATGCATAAAATGTTTTGATCCGTCTTTACTAACTTTATTATGGTGTTTATTTATTCATCTGCAGATAGATTTGGCAAACTTTGGTGGGGAAATTTTTTGCCAGGTAAAGCTGAAACTTTCTTTTATAGGCTTTTGGCCTTGGACCTTCCTAGTGAATAGTGATATAGTTATTGCAGGATGCTTATAATTCTTGTTATGCTCCAGAATTATAGATTATTTTGCTATTTTGAAAGTCATATCAGTTGTTTCTTTCTCACCATCATACCTGTTTTTCTTTTTTCTTTTTTTAATGTCATATTGAGATCTTTGTAAATGCATTGCCTATTATATAGGTTGATATTTTGAAACCTTAACAAACCACCTGTTTGATGGGCCACTTCCACTATTATATGTTCCATTTAATTATGCTTTGAAGGGATTATTCTATCCTAAGTATGCTAAGTGTTTCATGACACTTCTGGATAGAACTTCTATTTATTATTTTTTAGTTTTAACGTTACCTGCCATTGCCAGCATAAAATTACATTGAGGCTCTATAGCAAGATCACCTTGAACATGACATATTTCCTCATGATCCAAGCTATTAGTGCCATACTACTCTCAACTTATTTTAATAATATTTGCTTACCATGACTCAATGTATGTAACTGGTTGGTTTAGTAAGTCTGGAACCCTTGGTTTCACTTAAGGCAATTCCACTATCGTATAATTTGGATGAGGTCTCCGGCAGTAGCTACAGTGGAGGCAATGGCCTTGTTAGCATTAAGGAATGCTTACAAGGTTGTATTGAGCCATTTTAGGTGCAGTGATTGAACAGGAGGCAGTGACTTTGTAGGTTCTGGGTAGAGCTAGCCAAGACTCCTTGAATCATTGCTGTGGTGAAAAACCTCAACAAGTTAAATGGTGCTGCATGGGTTTATGGGGCATGCACGCTTTTGCACAAGGCTGCAACAGTACATAGGACGGCCTTGTATTTGCTGCTTAGAGATGACTCTTTGTGTCCTTGGAAGATGAGTAGGATGCCATTGCCAGGCAGTTTTGCATTTACCCTTGCGGATGCCACACAATACTGAAACTTGATGGGAGTTTCCAAGCAGTGAGTTACAATTGATTGAACATTCCATGCATTATTAACGGGTTATAATGATGGCAACTTGAGTACAAATAATGGTTTAATACGTATGATTATAGTGTTTGCATTGGTTGTAATGCTTAAGACTATTGTTGTACATCTTACAGGTAGCAAAGTAGCTTGCATTGGCTGTAATGTTTATGGAATGGCCTTACAGTTGTGTACCAGTAAGATCTCACATTTTTTTGTGTTATGTTTGTAGGGTAATTAATGGTTGGCTAATACTTTGTGTGCATTGGTTTGTTGATGTTTAATTGTCTGCTAAGTTGATTTGGCATTCATCTCTCGGATATGATCTACCAAATAAGAATCTGGAAATGGTGAGGTTTTTATTCTCGTTCTATGTTGAAGTGAGGGTATCTTGAAGGAAAACAAGAACAGCACCCTTTTGTTATGTTGTCCAAGGTATTTAAAGCACATGTAATGCATCTTTGACCTGCCATTATGAAGAGTTTGGGGACACGTATCATTCCCATCATCACCCGCTTGGTCTCCAGCACCTATGCCAACCTCCACCAACGTGAAGTTTTGCATTAAGACAAAACCACTTGCATATGCTCTTTATCTTAGCGCAACAGTGATGGCATAGTTAACTGGTCATTTCGACAAAGGGCGGAGGTGGATTGATTTTAGCAGGTGTATTAGGAGACGATAGCCACAGCCATGATGTGGAATCTCCACTGTCCGTTGTCAGCAGTATGATTTAGTTATGGAGTTAGATTTATTGGATTGGATTGTGGATCTTGTCCAAGATTCCGATGGTTGCTTGAATGAGAGATTCAGTATCGGTGGTGGGGAAAGATGGTGGTGTTACCTTGAGAGAAATAAGCTGTCAGTGGGATGGGGATGTCAAAGAAGGATACAGTTGGAGTTGTGAGTGACTACACTATGGCTGAAGGCAGAAGATGGTTGTAGTTGGGGATGGTAGCACTATGATTGAAAAAAACTGTTTGAGCATCGTTCAGGTCAAAGCTTGTGCAGTTGCTAAGCAGAGATAAAGTCCACGCATAAGTGAGGATGTGTAGAGAGAGTCTGAAGACAGAAATTTAATAATTATAGATTTGTATATTTGATTTTGTTGTAGTTTTTACTGTATTTTGAAAATTAGGAAATCCACTAAAAATTGGTTTAACTTAATATTGTGGCGCTATCCAATACATGATTTGTTCCTCTCTGGACAACGGGTTGGCCATATTTAGCTCTTTCAGGAAATCAGTCTCTCTCTTTTTTTTTTTCTTTAATTAGTTTTAACTTAAACTTACAAAGAACCCACTTCAATTCCTTAAAGTTAGGAATCATCCCACTCGTTTGAAATTATCTCAAACACTCCTCTGGAAACTGAAATTTATGAACATAGGTACATAACCAAGTTATGCCAAAGAGTTTAACATGCAAAATACAAGTAATTATTTTGTACTAAAAAAAAGTTCCATGATATCCAGAATATTACTTTGTGATTTTAAGTTTTCTACCCACGACTATTTCAGCCATGTTCTAGTTTCTCTTGATGCGTTTCTAAATATGTGAAGTGCCCATGTAATGTAGTTTTTGCTTCTTTGCTGGCTCCTTTTGTTCTGCAATCAGGAAATTAGCCCGTGTTTTGTTGAGCAGCAAATTTTCAGACTAGCTAAGATTCAATAAGGGCATATTTAAGATGGATAAATCTGAATTTCTGATAATTACTATTTACTTAATATTGTCAGATATGGTAGTTTGATTCCGTATTTTCTCCTTATATACCTACATTTTAAATAGTATTAAAGCCTGAATTCATGGCTGTGGACATATTTGTGCTGCTAAAGTGAAGGTAGAGTTACAACCCCATGCATATATTCCGTTGACTTCTTGCAGCATAGGTCATTTTTAAGGTGAAACCTTGAAATTTACCGATTTCATCATCGATTTGCTGAGACGTTACATAAACTAATCACAATTCCTTAGTTGAGTTTGACCTTATTAGGCCTAGGTTGCACTTATGACTTGAAGTGTTTAAATAATGCATATTAGGGCATAAATTATGGTAGTGTCAAATACTAGTCAAGTTTGAGTTAGCACTTAGCAAGTTTAGATTTTTGGGAGTTTTATTGATGTAGGCAAAAGGAAGGGGGGGGGGGGGGGGGGTTGGGGTTCGTTTGGGCTTCCCCTTTGTTGAGCTGTTGTTTTCTTCTTCTAAAATGAGCTCATTAATGTGTATTTAATGCCAAATCAGGTTCATTCCCCCCTTCTCCCCCTCTATGTTGGCCTTTTGATTCTCCCTTGGTTTCTGCCCCGTGGCTGCCTTCTCCTCTCACCGTGGCTGCCTGTTCCGGTTCCCTATGGGCGCTCGTTCCTGTATTCCGTGGCTGCCTTTTCATGTCTTCCTTGTGGCCCTTCGGGTGTTGCTTCTGGACCGCCTGTTGGCCTTCTGATTTCCCTTTTTGGATGGCTCGGCTGGAGTATTTTTGGGCTGTTTGGCTGCCTCTTCTCATCTATAAATATGTGGTGTTTGAAGAATAAAAGAGAGAGATTATGTGAAGAATTTTTGGAGCAAAAAACCTGCGGGTTTCTTCTTGGGAAAGCTTGCGAGCTTGTTCCATTTCTCTTCTTCTTGGGAAAGCTTGCGAGCTTGTCCCCCTTTCTCTTCTCTTCTTGACTTCGTGGTGGGGGAAAGAAATATAGGGAGCCTATACCCCTCGCCCACACGAGTGATAGGACCGAATCAACGACAACCCATTAAATCATGAATGATGATGAAGACTAAGATGAGGAAGAACAAACTCTTACATTTCAAATCTAAGACCGAATTAAAAAACAAAATTATAACGACTTATAAACTCGACTTGAAATTAAAAGACACCCTAAAGTTGCTTTACTTAGAAAAGAGGGATACAGGTGGAGTGGCACTTGGGGAGAGACGAAAGAGATTAGAAGCCGAGACGAAAGGTTGGAAAGAGCTCGCAAGATTTCCAGAGGGGATGAGAAAGAAGACGGACAAAGCTCGCAAGCTTTTCCATGAAACCCGCAGGTTTACATTTCCAAAAATCACATATCATTCAACTCTCTTAAAACATTACAAATCCCCCATATATATAGGTATGAAAGGGAATATCAAAAGACATAACATTAATTTGCACAAGAACCTAAGCACCATGAGCACGGAAATCCCCCCATGCATCACGGAAAACAGCCCAAGCCCTGGAACCGAAGCAACAGCCGCGGGAGACAAGGAGGCCGCACGGAACCAAGAAGCTACAGCCGCGGGAATCATCCCAAGCGCGAAAAACCAGCAGCCGGCCGGAATCCCAATGGGCAAAGGCACAAAAAACAAAACCCATGGTGGAATCTAAAGAGCCACCGAATGGAAAAATGAAACAACTTCTTGGAATTCCAAAAGCCGCTTTGGAATTCCAAGAGACTAACATAATTAAAAACATATAATAATAAAAACTATAACATTTAATAAATGATAAATATGAACTAAAATGTTAGCTAATAATGAGCTAACCCTTAGTTTAATAAGTGAACTAAAGACCAGCTCATAAATGAGCTAAAATTTCAGCTCAATTTGATTGAGCTTGTAAACTCGGGGGGAAGCCAAAATTGATTTATTTTGGACATGAGTTGACCCCCCTTTGTCTACATCACTTCGTCTCGGCCTCTCAGGCTTCTTAACTCATTCTTCTCTCCGCAAGTGTCCACCTCATATGTTTCTTTCTTCTTGATGAAAGAAAAGTAGTTTTAGGAATTGTTTTCAATTGTGTCATGTTATGTTTTAAAATTTAAGTGTGTTTGTGTGTTGACTTGTGTATTTTCTTATTCTAAAAGAAATACCTAGTTTTTATGTAATTTTGCTATCTTTTTTTATTTCATCATTTATACAGAACTTCCTATGCTTTGCTCTTTTTTGGACAACACAGGTTGTGAGCTTTATTAAATACAACCCAAGTTTGGGCTTCCCCTTTGGTGAGTTGTTGTTTTCTTCTTCTAAAATCAGCTCATTAATGTGTATTTAATGCTAAATCAGGTTCATTCCCCCCTTCTCCCCCTCTCTTTCGGCCTTTCGGTTCTCCCCTGGCTCCTGCCCCGTGGCTGGCTTCTCCTGCCTGTTTCGGTTCCCTATGGGCGCTCGTTCCTGTATTCCATGGTTGACTTTTCATGTCCCCCTTGTGGCCCTTCGGGTGCTGCTCCTGGACCGCCTGCTAGCCTTCTGATTTCCCTTTCTTGGATGGTTCAGCTGGAGTGTTTTTGGGTTGTTTGGCTGCCTCTTCTCATCTATAAATATGTGGTGTTTGAAGAATAAAAGAGAGAGATTATGTGAATAATTTTTGGAGCAAAAAACCTGCGGGTTTTTTCTTGAGAAAACTTGCGAGCTTGTTCCATTTCTCTTCTTCTTGGGAAAGCTTGCGAGCTTGTCCCTTTTCTCTTCTCCCTCTTTTTGACTTCTTCTCGGGCTTCTTAACTCATTCTTCTCTCCGCAAGTGTCCACCTCATATGTATCTTTCTTCTCGATGAAAGAAAAGTAGTTTTAGGAATTGTTTTTAATTGTGTCATGTTATGTTTTAAAGTTTAAGTGTGTTTGTTTGTTGACTTATGTATTTTCTTATTCTAAAAGAAATACCTAGTTTTTATGTAATTTTGCTATCTTTTTTTATTGCATCATTTATACAGAACTTCCTATGCTTTGCCCTTTTTTTGGACAGCACAGGTTGTGAGCTTTGGTAAATACAACCCAAGTTTTGCATATTTTATGAATAAATATACTTAATATAACCATTTAAAAAATTAAACCTAAGTATAACTTCAAAAATCTCATCCCACCTTCATACCTTTCTTTTGAAGTGGTTGGATGCTTGTAGGCAACAACATGAGGCTGCTGGTGCTGACAGCCTCTACTAACAATGCTCACAAACATGCAGATGTTGGTTGTGAGCTTGTATTTATTACTATGAAATGCAAGCATTTTCACTCACTATTTGGCATTATCTCGCACTATACTGGTGTCTACTTGTGCACGTGAGCTTGAAAGAACACTTGTGAGCTTGTGTTAAGGGAGTTAAAAACTCAATATTTGTACGCTGTTTATGTTCATCTCAGTAAATGTTCATATTTGGCTTGCTCGTTAAGTAAATGAGACGGAACTTGGAAAAGAATTTTTATCTTATTTTCCAAATGATCCAAACATGAACAACTTGCAATTTGATTATATTCAACTCGGTAAGAGCTCAATATACATAACTATAAATTATATAAATGTATATGTGCATACAAACTTGTAAAATTTATTTTCCTCCTACAATTTATCATTAGAAACCATCAAATATATTTTAAAATCAAAGAAAATTCATATATTAAGTTCCATGAATTATAGAGGACATTGTAGCATAAACAAACTTAAATTTTTTTTCATGCATTCAAAGTGGAGGATGTAAAAATTGCTGATGCATTTGTTGGTCTTCAATTGGACTTGTTGTTCATGTTTTCTCATATTTGCTGCGATAATAAATCAGCTTAAACATTTTTTTTTATCTCATTAAAAAATCTGAGTGTGCTCCTATTGGCTTAATGGTTAATGAACTGAATTGACCAAAGCCCTAGATCATTTTTGGTCGGCTCATTTACACTTCTACTTATAGGCAAGGATGTGAGATGCCACCAGTGCTAGTGATCTCCATCAAGTGTCATGGAAATCTCATTGATCTCGTGTGAGTTCCATGTTTGCATAATTTGAATTTAAAAGTAATTTTAAAATCTTAGTTTGTTACCAGGTTTTCACAAAGCCAAACATTATTCTTAGATCTTAGAAAGCCAAGGATTATTCTTGAGCTGACTAATGCTTGAGTTCTCATAAATGTATATGTGCTTGTGTTTCAATAAAAAAGTACATGTGTTAAAAGAGCTTGGATAATTCAAATCTCTATATATTATATTTTTGTTATGGTTTTGTAATGGTGTTAAATGCTTAAATTTTTTGAAACTGTTGCAGCCAGATGCCTTCCTTTGTTCCCTTAATGATGTTACAATCAGTAATGCAATGGATCAAAGAGCCCGGAACATTGCATCTGGTGTTGAGGTAAATTTTCTCCTATTGGATAGCTATATTTTTTTAGTTTGCCATTCAATCTCCGCATTCTGAACTAATTTTACATATCTTTTCTAATGTCAATGCACCTTAGCCTTGGTTACCTTTTGATAACTCATTCATCTATGCTCTCCCCAACATCTTTCTCTTGCTTTTGACATTGCTGTTGAATTTTGTTTTGTCAGGTAATTCTAAAACAAAAGCTGGTTGGTCAAGGGCTTGCTTTTCTAGTTGGTGGTGGTTCAGGTAAAATGTCCTTAAAATTAAGTTTCTTACAAAATTTATGCACTCTACGGAGTATGCTACCTTTCTGATTTGATTCAAAGATATATTGTAAGTGGGCAGATGGGGGCGCAGATGTCGTACTCTTTCTTTTATAAATTGAGTTGGTCATGGCTTGGTGGCGGTGATTATGACTTTTTTGAATAATAAAGAAAAGTGAAGCTTGTATTAGAAGCCCTCCAAAGAGAGGAAGGAGAGGTGGTTGGAGTACACTTGCTCCCATTTTTTTGTTCATAATATTGATTCATTCCCATTCGATTTTACAAGCACCCTCTACACACAAGAGGGTTTGAACATCTAAAGGGAAGAGAAAAATAAGGAAATACAATCAATAGGGATAATATTATATATATCAAAAAGATGAATCTCTTATAAGAAATTCCTCTAAAAAAAGTAGTCTCTTGATCACAATTTTATCACAGCATATTCCAAATTATGCTAGAACTTGGAAGTGATGACATGGTATCTTAAATTTACAATGGGCCTTTTACTGATCGCACACCGCTGACATGAATACACTTGCTTTGGAGGGAAGAGGTTGGAGTACACTTGCTTGCAATTTTGGGTTCATAATATTGATTCATTCCCATTCTCTATCACAAGCACCCTCTATGCGCAAGAGGGTTTGAAAATGTAAAGGGAAGAGAAAAATGAGGAAGGAAAATACAATCAATATGGATAATATTATATATAGATATCATAAAAGACAAATCTCTTATAAGCAATTCCTTCAAATAAAATACTCTCTTGATTACAATTTTATCACAGCATAATTCCAAGTTACGCAAGAACTTCGAAAAGTTATGCAAGAACTTCGAAGCAGGCATGATGACATGCTAGTTCAAATTTACTATGGGCTTTTTACTGATCACACACTATTGAAATGAATTGTGAAATAATACCTACCATCACACATCCTAGTAATTGAGTTTTTGGTTTAATTGTGCTGTTAATGTTTGATATTCAGAATGCGTTGGCTGAAACGGATGTTTACTGTGTTGTCTGCGTCACATATTGAGTACTAGTTTAATTTAAATTAATAGAAGTTTTTGTTGATCTAAATATTACAATTTCATTAATGCAGGTGTTTGCTAACATAGTCTTGACATAACGTTTTGGTTGGATCAAATAATTCTAAGGTTGTAAGCATTAATACTCCCGACATTTGATCTAATGGAGTATAATTATTGTAGTAATAGATCTAGTAGGGGGATTGTGACTTTGAGCGATCAAGTCATTAATAAGAGAACATGTTTTTGATATATTGGGTCTATTGTTCAGAGTGATGGTGAAATACATGGGGGATATTATTAGTAGAATTTAATTTGGATGGTTGAAGGGGAGGAATGCATCATGCTTGTTGTGTGATAGAAAAGTCCTCAAACATAAAGGAAAATCTATAGGAAGGTGGTGAGATCTGCAATGCTTTATGGTGTAGAATATTGACCATTAAACGAGAAGCATAATATTAACTATTAAGCTAAGTGTTCTAGAGATGAGGATGCTCAGGTGAATGAGCGGCTTTACTCTTAGAGACAGGATACAAAATAAGTTTATATGTGAAAAGGTTGGAGTAGCTCCAGTGGAAGATAAGATTAGAGAGAGTTGTCTTAAATGGTTTGGTCACATAAAACGGTGGCTTTCCAATGACCCAGTTAAGAGAGTAGATGTATTAGATTTGACTTATGTTAAGAAAGGTAGAGGTAGACTTGAAAAGACTTGGTTAGAAAATATTTGAAATGACATTTCTTTATTAGATAGAAATGAAAATTTGACTCTTAATAGGATACAATGGAAAAAAATAAGGATTCATGTAGCCGACCCCATATAGTGGGATAAAGGCTTGATATTGTTGTTGTTGTTGTTACCTATTGTTGACGTTTAATTCTTTTTCCTGAAGCTAATTGCAAAGAGATGTTTTTTTTTTTTTTTTTTCCTGAAGCTTATTACAAGCAGACAATGTTGATCGCTCTATCCTTTTTAGTGTTATTTAGTTGAGAATAAAAAGAGGGTGAAATTTGTCACTAGAAAACAAACAAGAAAATTAGGTAGAGATAAATTCATGAAAGTACTGAAGCAATGACTAATGATTGCTTTCAATTCTAATGAATGATTCTACACTTTTGAATGTGGTGAGAGGTGTCATGTGTTGAACATAATGACCAATGCTGTGGTGTGGTGATAATTTTCAACCTTTCAATGTTCATTTTATCATTCTGCTTTCAAACCATATTGATGAAGGCTTCTGCCTGAATCTGCATGTATTGTAGCATCCTACATTAATATCGATATTTCATCTTAGGACCAGCTGGTGAAGTTCTAGAACGATTATGGTTTTGATTTTTACTTGTAATCTGCGTTTGGGAACCAAAGACAAGTTTAGTCAAAATTTAGTATAAATTACATTAAGATCCTTGATATATATATATATATATATATATAACATTTGTCATGTGGTGCACATTTTATTTTTCAGTCCACATCATCTTTTGAAATTTCCAATTGAAAGCTTGGCAAAATTTCAGTCTTCATGTAGGTCTTTTTTGTGAACAAAGCAAAAATATCAATGTGTTAGACACCTGCAATATATCTTTAGTCAAATAAAATATAAACTAAATAGTTTATATATGTGTAATAAGCACTCATTTATTTCTTTTATTATATTTTTAGTATGTTTTAGGTAGAGCAGTTTTATATTCTAAACTTGATTTACTCAAGTATTATAAATACACCTCCTATTGTAAGAAAAAGTTATGGGATGAATGATTTATGATTTCTCCCCTCTAGTCTCTCTTCTTCCCCTTCTTCCTTAAGAAGTCCTCACCTACTTAAAAGATGTCTTCCCCATCTTAATGTAGATCAAGAAGCATAACAAATAGTGTTCTATTTAAAACAAATTAAAAATAGAATAAAATAAAAAGTGCTTGTTTTCATTTGCGCTTCTATTAGCAGAAATTGATATTCGCCAAGGCTTATTTTTGCCCCAGTACTTCTAATTAAATGCGTATGGATCAAGTAGACCTCGCAAACACCTTTTTGTAATGGTGTAAAATGCTTTAATTTGCTGATAAAAACTCCTTACATCATGATAGAAAAGGAATTTTTTCATAGCGTTATTAATGGAAATTTTCTGTGGCATTCCTTAAGCAGTTGTACAGAAAGTCCTTGAAGCTGGAGAAGTAGTGGTAGTTGATGCTGCCTGTTTAGTTGCGATGACAACTACCATCAATTCCCAAGTCAAATACTCCCATCCTGTCAGAAGAGCTGTCTTTGGGGTATGATTTTATCCACGTTTTTCTCTTTCTTTATTGATCATAAAATAGAGAGTGGCCCTAGAGTAATGGTTAGTTTGCTTCTATTAGAATCCTCTTGTACTGATTTGATTTTTTTTTATTGATGATGTAGAATATTCATTCCTTACTATAAACCAGTTGCATTTCATGTTGTTGTGATAAAACACTACACACATGGAATACGGGAAAGACATGATAGGCTTTCACCTTTTTATCAAAACTAGGTGTCTGCTCGTGGATTAAGATTTTGATATCATTCACGTTGCATGATCTATTTGGTGGATCATGGGTTACGAGAGGTTTATTTCATCAGAAGTTTATTTGATGTTGAAACTAATTGATTCAATGATTATGATTCTGTATCACTGGTAATTGGATATAATCAACAGGATTTTCTAATAAATTAATAAGATCTATTGTTTTATATTTTAGTTCGTGGCCTTATCATGATATAGGATGCATTGGTTTTTGTTTAACATTTTTGAATTTATGTATCTGATAGAACACAGGTGTAGAAATTAAATTTTAGAAAGCACAAATCAAATTTCTAGGAGAAAATTCTGATGACATCCACCTGAAAAGGTTTGAAATTGCTGAAATAGTAAAGACATAAGACAAGATATAATGGATGTTCAATTCGAGTGGAACTTCTTTCTCTCTAAATCTCTAGTCGAAGACTAGAGCCCAAACAAATCTAGGAGGAACAAAAATTCTGCATAACATCCCCTTACCTAACCCTAGAGAGAAAAGAACTAAAAGCAAAAGCACAAATACAATTCCTTAAGCAGCCCTTGTTTTTGAATATTCCCTCCCAAAGCTTTCTTTAATTAAATCCAAAACTCCCTCTTAAACCCACTGGGCCCCACATGGCCGTCCGCCCCTTTGTTGGGCGACAGGTCTATTCCGCCTAGAATAGACCTGAACCGGTCCTTGGACCGGTTCAACCTGCTTATGAGCTGGTCTAACAGTATATTTATTTTTACCTTAACATGGTCCAAAATTTGAAACATCTATTAAACAATGATGTGTACCTTCATTATTTTGTTAGTGTCCCCCTCTTTATAAGTACGATGAAAATTGTGAGATGATAAAAAAAAAAGTTTTTATGATTTAGATGCATTATCTTTTTCTTTCTTCTCTAAAGCCGGAACACAAAAATTAATGCTTTTATGGTAATTAAGTAATATATGTCAGCATCACTATCATCATAAGCCTAAGCAGACTTACCCGTTCATTTTTGTTTAGTGCGTGAAATATGATTAAGTTTTTGAGAACGACTACTCTTATACATTTTGTTCTGCCGTTTCCCTTCTAATCATCATCACTAGGCTTGTTGGCTTTATGAATCTTGAATGCCCATCATTCGCTATTAAAGGTGTGAACTTATGATGTGAAACCACATGCAAAAGGAGCTTGATAAGAAATTTAAGAATAATTGACAATGTAATTTCAATTAATAGCTTACTGCAATAACAAGGAATTTCAATAAAGAACCTTAGTTTTTCACTTGCTTAGGCGAAGGAGCACGTAGATTAACCAAAACTAATAGATAAGCAAAATAGTAGCAATACTAAGAGCTATTAACCAACAATCCGCAATTTAATAATGAGAGCTTTTACCTTTGGAGCCCATACGCTCAAATAGTCTAGGCTTTAGCAGCAGAAGAGTCTCCACATTAGAATCGAGGTCACTCCAAGGAAGAAGGAACCGAAGATCGTCATTCTTGGAAAGATGGCCGGAGTGGTGGAGGAAGATGGTCATCCAATGATGATCCAAGGTCCCTTTGATCTTTGCTCGTCGATTACGTCAACTAAGGCGTATTGGATACGGTCGATGTAGTCTTCAACGGTGTCGTCGAAATCAAAACCCACGTCAAAGAATGGCGATTGGTGGATGTCGACTTGATCTCGATCGTCATACACAAATCCAAAGTTCCATTCGGGTTCCGCCATGCATCCTTGTCGGGAGATGAAGGAGCACCGTTGGAAACAAGGGGAAGAGGAAGAGGAGAGGGGCCGACGGGATGTCCAAGGAGAAGGGGGGGGGGGGGGGGTTCGGCCAAGGTAGGAGAGAGGGGGCGGGTGATTTGGGAGAGGGGATTTAGGTTAGATGAGGGAAGGAAGATATTTACTCAAATCTGAAACTAATATCAGATTTTAGTAAATTTGGAGGGAATTATTTGAAACTATTTCAAATTTGAAATAGAATTTAGGGGGATTAATGAGCATTTAATGGAGTCCATCAAGAGGGGTGGCCGGCGGGTTCACTAGAGGAGGGATGGAGGCTTTCAATTCAAAACATGAAATTAATTTCAGGATTTTGAATGAAAATGGGGGGAAATTAATTTGAAATTCAATTTCAAATTAGGGGGGATCATTAATGCATTAATTGGGGAATTGAAGGGAGGAATCCATGCATGGCCGGCGGCTCAAGAGGGAGGGAGGAGGGTGGAGAGCAATTTATGAGCCTTCTAAATCAACACCTAGGCATTAGGAAACTTTATTATGACATCCACTTCAATTTGAATTTCAAATTGAATTAGATTTGAAAACTTTCCTAATTTAACTTTTGTCAAATTTGGAAATTTTTTGATCTCATTCAATTTTGAATTTCAAAATTTGAACAAGTGGGGGAATGGGGAAAAGGGGCCGGCGGTTGGGTGGTGGAAGGGGTGGTGGAGGAAGGGTGGCCGGCGGCCCAAGGGAAGGCCGGCGGGTTGGTTTCCGTTGGTGCTTGGCGGGATGAACTTTGGGCTCGACTCGAGGCTAACGGGATGAGGAATTGGGTAAGTGACAATGAATGGGAAACACAAATAAGATAGAATAACTTAACCACGAGCCGCGGACTCTTCCAACGACTGGTGAGCCTTGCGATTTGCTCCCCTTGAGCTCTCTCTCTTCTCTAGCGCTCATGCAAGAAGAAGTAGAAACAAAACATAATTTTCATTCCCATATTCATCATCCTATTACAAAAGAAATGACCTCTATATATAGATCTCAACATAACAAAGGAACAAAAGACTACAATGCTCCTTGGGCTACAATAGCGACCAAATACCCATAAGGATAAAAACGAAAAAACTGAAAAATAAAATAAACTACTATATAAAGTGACTTAAAATAAAACTGCTGATCGTGGTCGTCGATCTCCCGTGTCTCCGATGGTACACGTGCCGAAATTGTTGACGATGTCCTCATCATTCTCCCCAGGTGGGAGAAAACTCGACCCCGTCGAGTAATCATCTGTAGAACTCTTGTACCACTCTAGTAAGCCGGGGTCCACTCACTGTAGCTCCTCCTGATCAATCCACATGTCCTCCGTCTCCGATTTCCCTTTCCACTGAACTATGTACCTGCGGTGACCTTCCTTTGTGGAAATGATCTCATCATTTATTAATGCTTCAATCTTCTCCGCTATGGGTAAGTGGGGTAAATTGGGGAGTGGAGGTAGGCTGGGGGATCTCACTGGGTGGGTTCTCTCAAGGCTTATTTTGAATTGGATTATTAGGGTTCACTCGGGTCCCTCAAAGGTGACTAGATCTTCTATATTAAATGTAGGATTGAAGTTAAAACCCTTGGGGGTCCAGCATATAAGCATTACTATTTATCTTTGACATTATCTTCAAGGTCTGGTGCTTCTATCATGCGACTTCTTCACGGAGGGATCCGTACCATCACAAGGTTTCCAACTTCGAATTCTTTAAATCTTTTCTTGTGATCCGAAATAAGCTTATAATTGGAATTACTTTATTCAATTCTTCTTTTAATTTCTTTAGGAAGCTCCTGGAGATGAGATGCAAATGCATATGCAAAAGAACCGGTATGCATGATGAATGACCAGAATCAAGGCTCACCCAAAAATTTTAAGCAGAAATAACTTTGGTGGAAAACAGACTACAAAACACACACACAACATACTAACTCACACCAACACATAGCTAGAAAAGGTGGATGAGTCACGAAAAGAGGGGTTTTAAAGTGTTTGGTCTAAGGGAACTGGTGTAAGGGGAGAAATGAAGACACTCTTAGCTACCAGGGCATTTCTATAGGTAGTTTTCATTAGGGTCGACAGCAGTCTCCTAGTGGGGGTTGTGTAATCGATCAAATCATCCAACTAGGATAAAAGTGGTCCTTATAAGGGTTGGACGAGGCTATAACGGGCAAAATGTAGGAATCAGGAATAAAATAAGATGATTGGTCCTGACTCACATCCATAAGGGGATAGCCCAAAGATTCGTCAGCCGGTATGGGACTTATACGATGGGAAAAAGTTCCTAGGACATATGTGGGTACAATAGTAAGAGAGAAATCAGGAATGACACACTCGGCCAAATATAAATCCAAATGAGCAGCTCCAAAGTTAGACTCTAATGAAACAAGAGGAGGCTCATTGTTCAAATCAGACTCAAAGACTTTCAGACTCAAGCTACTGTCTTCCGAAGTAGAATCGGGTTTGGTTTTAACCCTAAAATCCGTAGGTTCCGTTTCACTTGAATCAGGTGACAAATTTGATTGACTTACTTCCAACTCGAGATTAGCTAAGCCGCCATCAGAATTATACAAAATCAAATCAGAATTATCCGGATTCATCTCAGTAATTAAATTAGAATCTTCCTATTTTAATTTCATTGTGTTCAAGGTCAGGTCAGTTTCTTTCGGGATCAAATTAAGATCGTCCAGGCAGACCTTATCGAAAGGGATATCGTTAATGAGATTAGATTCTAGATGGGCTAAGGTATCAAGGTTAAAAGGCTCTAGACCTCCTAAATCAGGGTTTAAGTCAGGCCGGGAGTCTAACTCAATCACTTCAGTCTCATCCTCAAAGAATTCTTTGTTATCAGTGATATCATTAGCATCCACGAAATGGATGTACTCGGTCTCAGGTTTCAGGGACCTTTTCTTTTTAACGCATTCCTCTAGTAACATTACACTTTCAGGGTCAAGGATTGGAGAGGCTAAAGGTTGACGGGGATGGCCAGAAATCGATCCAAGTGGGGAGTTATGTGGGATCGATCCAACAGAAGGCCCAAGAGAGGGTCGGTCATCATGGTTATGTGAAGACTTACAGGGTGGGGCAGCAACCCTGATGTTACTAATGGGTGGGTGGTCTCGACCACAGTAATATCCACGATTTGTCCCAACAAAATAGGGAGGGTGATGCTCTAGATGACGGTCACTAGTAGAGGGCCGGTATTTCAAATTAAGTTCTCGTCTCATGTCTTTCCAAGTAAGGTATTCACCGCGCGACTCTTTATGATTTTCCAATCTTGCCCAAAATTTAAGAGCCTGACCTTTGAGGTGAGATTTAGCGATGTTAACATGGTGGGATTCAGAGATGTGACATGATTCAAAATAGTCATCTAGTTGTCTTGCGTATTCCATAAAGTAGTAAGGGTCTGAGGAACCATCAAAGGCGGGTAGGTTGTCCTGTGACTCTAAGTGAGATCGTTGTGGCTTAAACTCAGATCTAGGTTGATAAGCAGAGTGGGGCACATAATTCGAGTGGGGATAGTCAACAGGTTTCTCAGTCATAATTCTAGTCATAGTGTCCACTAGGTTAACGATGTCATCTAAACTCTTTTGGAGTCTTATCGGGTCCATGGGTAAGTGTCAAGTGAAACCTAATGAAGATTGGATGCAAGGTACCACACTCTACAAAGAGAAAACACCATCTCGACTTGCTATAAGGTGCAAGGAAAATACTAGACAGCAAGCTTCAAGAAGGGTTTAGGTCACTAGGTGTTTAGGGAGGATGCTAAGGCTTGGGCAGCACCCTAATCCAAGGTTAGACTCACTTGAATGCTATCAAACACTGCAGAATTTTGTGTGGACAGCAAACTACAGCAGTTGGGAGAATAGGACAACAAACTAAAGTGATGGACGACGCTATCTAAGCAATTTGGGTGGATGGTAGAGTGTGGACAGCAAGTGAATGCTTCCTAAATCTAGCCCAAATGGTTACTAATTGGCGCAGGAAATAAGTGGACAGCAATTTCAGCAAAGTGTTAAGTAACGTAAGTGTTTTGGTAAGATCTTACGGTGAAGGCAACACCTAAACAGTGACGAAGTACTCTAAACGATGTCTAACAGTTGCTGGAATGGTGCGGAAAACAGCTACAAACAAAGGTTGAGTTGCCCTAAGCACTTAGTAACAATGTAAGTCCAATGGCTGCACTCACACTCTGGCTAGGATGACTTAAATGCCAATGTATGGGTGCAGGAAATGCAATTACAGCACTGAAAACAGTGAAAAAATTCTAACAATGCAATGATACGCATGCAAGTTTTAAGCTACAATGAAAAGGCTAGACCCTAGGATGTTTTTCTACACATGTCGTGCATGCCCACCATGCTCTAATACCAAGATGATGTGAAACCACATGCAAAAGGAGCTTGATAAGAAATTTAAGAATAATTGACAATGTAATTTCAATTAATAGCTTATTGCAATAACAAGGAATTTCAATAAAGAACTTTAGTTTTTCACTTGCTTAGGCGAATGAGCACGTAGATTAACCAAACCTAGTAGATAAGCAAAATAGTAGCAATACTAAGAGCTATTAACCAACAATCCGCAATTTAATAATGAGAGCTTTTACCTTTGGAGCCCATACGCTCAAATAGTCTAGGCTTTAGCGGCAGAAGAGTCTCCACATTAGAATCGAGGTTACTCCAAGGAAGAAGGAACCGAAGATCGTCATTCTTGGAAAGATGGCCGGAGTGGTGGAGGAAGATGGTCGTCCAATGATGATCCAACGTCCCTTTGATCTTTGCTCGTCGACTACGTCAACTAAGGCGTATTGGATACGGTCGATGTAGTCTTCAACGGTGTCGTCGAAATCAAAACCCACGTCAAAGAATGGCGATTGGTGGATGTCGACTTGATCTCGATCGTCATACACAAATCCAAAGTTCCATTCGGGTTCCGCCATGCATCCTTGTCGGGAGATGAAGGAGCACCGTTGGAAACAAGGGGAAGAGGAAGAGGAGAGGGGCCGGCGGGATGTCCAAGGAGAAGGGGGGGGGGGGGGGGGTTCGGCCAAGGTAGGAGAGAGGGGGCGGGTGATTTATGATAGGAGATTTTGGTTAGATGAGGGAAGGAAGAGATTTACTCAAATCTGAAACTAATATCAGATTTTAGTAAATTTGGAGGGAATTTTTTGAAACTAATTTCAAATTTCAAATAGAATTTAAGGGGATTAATGAGCATTTAATGAAGCCCATCAAGAGGGGTGGCCGACGGGTTCACTAGAGGAGGGAGGGAGGTTTTCAATTCAAAACCTGAAATTAATTTTAGGATTTTGAATGAAAATGGGGGGAAATTAATTTGAAATTCAATTTCAAATTAGGGGGGGGGGGTCATTAATGCATTAATTGGGGAATTAAAGTGAGGAATCCATGCATGGCCGGCGGCTCAAGAGGGAGGGAGGAGGGTGGAGAGCAATTTATGAGCCTTCCAAATCAACACCTAGGCATTAGGAAACTTTATTATGACATCCACTTCAATTTGAATTTCAAATTGAATTAGATTTGAAAACTATCCTAATTTGACTTTTGTCGAATTTGGAAATTTTTTGATCTCATTCAATTTTGAATTTCAAAATTTGAACAAGTGGGGGAATGGGGAAAAGGGGGGCGGCGGTTGGGTGGTGGAAGGGGTGGTGGAGGAAGGGTGGCCGGTGGCCCAAGGGAAGGCCGGCGGGTTGGTTTCTGTTGGTGCTTGGCGGGATGAACTTTGGGCTCGGCTCAAGGCTAACGGGATGAGGAATTGGGTAAGTGATAATGAATGGGAAACACAAATAAGATAGAATAACTTAACCACGAGCCGCGGACTCTTCCAATGACTGGTGGTCCTTGCGATTTGCTCCCCTTGAGCTCTCTTTCTTCTCTAGCGCTCATGCAAGAAGTAGAAACAAAACATAATTTTCATTCCCATATTCATCATCCTATTACAAAAGAAATGACCCCTATATATAGGTCTCAACATGACAAAGTTACAAAAGACTACAATGCCCCTTAGGCTACAACAGCGACCAAATACCCATAAGGGTAAAAATGGAAAAACTGAAAAATAAAATAAACTACTACATAAAATGACTTAAAATAAAACTCCTGATCGTGGCCGTCGATCTCCGGTGTCTCCGATGGTACACGTGTCGAAATTGCTGACGATGTCCTCATCAACTTTATTTTAAATTAAAATTACTATTTCTTTTGATTATGGGATGTGTGGAAACAAAGATCTCCTCGAATAATTGGTACTCATCAATAAAATGTCATGATTATTCGACAAGTTTTATGCTGGCTGTCAACAACCCAACGTAATCCTCCATTTTTCTCACATCAATAAAATATGAGAGATATTTTTATTGCACATTTTACTTGCAAACTATTTTTTTTCCAGATATATTCTATAAAAATTTCCATGCCACCGCTAAGCATGGTGTTATTTGATACATTCTAGGCATGAATTTCGAATATGATGAGACCTACAATTGCAACATAACAACATATTAAGATGATATGGATTTATGTTCCGGCCATTGGAAGTGGTCTTGATTTTCTGCATAAATCACGTTCAAGTTTTCAAAATGGTATGATTAGCCTCATTTTAGGAGTAATTTTATTTCTTCTAAAATTATGAAATCATAGCAGTGAATTGAATATACATGCAAGGCAGAAAGGAACCATTATAGTGCACGGCTAGCTTGTCCATATAATAACTTATTCATAGGCCGTAAGGCCAGATTAAAATTCTTTGATGTGTGTTACGCCAGCAATTGAGGCATATAAACCCTTGATAGAATTTATATTTGCACAAATTCGCCCCTCACGGCTTTCCTCAAATTACTTCTTTCTAAATTTAGCAATTTGCTGTTTTTTTTCCTGCACTTGAGATTAAGTGATCGAAAAGAAATTACGTTTGTGAATAAGAAAGAAAGAAGATGATGAAATCTAACTAATTTAAGAGAAATATTTTTTATTCCTACCTTCCGAATTAATAATTGTCATACGTTAGCGGCTTGTCTGTCGAAGAGGAGAAATTATTCTGTGTGGACATCGGACACAACTTACCGTCCAAAGACGAATCAGGTGCAGCCACGTCATCCAATACTGAGTAGTATCGAGCTCGGTACCGAGCAGTACCGATCCGCGGTACCGAATAGGGGGTGACATGATGCATTTTCGTTGGACTCTGGATGGCGTTCGGTGTCTGCACAAAATAATTTGCCGTCAAAGAGGCCCGGGTTTAAGCTGCTATCATTTTCATCATAATCTAACTATTCTATGAGCTGATATTTTGTGATGATGCAGGGCGACTACCAGGTAACAGTTTCTCTAACGGGACCAGGCATTGTCTTCATTCAGAGTTTGCCTTTCCATCGCCTCTCACAGCGCATTGCTAGGCCAGTTCTTATTATTAATTTTTGCTATTTACTCTTTTTAAGATATTCTGACCAAAGTTTTGGATGGATCTCATAGCCATTCAATTTGTTTTGAGATGAATGCAATATAAATTTTAATTATTCTTCATGCGCTGTATTTTCTAAAAATAAATTTAATGATTTTTGAGACCCATCACAGCTAAATTTGGGGAAGATATCCGAACCCCAACATTTTCCCTTTTTTGTTGGGCCTCCAATGTTATGCAATTAAAATAGATATTGATTCTCTTGTAACAAGCTAATGTGAAGATATATAGCCTAATTTTAAATGAAGATTTGGTTCTGTATTATCTTAATCAAAATTTTAATCATGATAGATCTTAAAGCTATTGGATTTGTTTTGAGATGTGACACAAATTCTGATTCATTTTTTATGTATTCTATTCATCTCATAGAAAATTCAATAGCTTTGAGACTAATCATAACTAAATTTCTATGGTGATGTCTTAGGCTTCATTTGGGGAACTTTTATTCTATCCAGTGAACGTACGCAGAGGAAGGTTCAGTTTTAGGCAACTTTTTTGCCTAAAACCGAACCTTCCTCTGCGTACGTTCACTGGATAGAATAAACGTTCTCATTTGGGACGGTTTTTTGCTGCTTCTTAAAGCAGTTTTTTAGTATAAAAATTCCGTTCCAAACGAAGCCTTAATCCAATTTTTTCTCCTTTTTTATGGGCCTCATGTTTTGGACTTTTTTTTGGAGCATAGAATTACTCATATTTTGATTAGTTTGAGTAACATTTATTTTTCTTGGTACAGAGCGGTCACACCTCCAGGAATGAGGGAGAATCCAAAGTTCTTCATTCAGATAGCCATCTTCTTCTTTCTTGCCTATGTTATGATTGTATCATCCTTAATCTTAACAGATGTTTAGAGTTCATTTCTTGTTTTTATTCCAGTTTTTTCCTACATTCATTCCAATCTGCGTCCTGCTACTGTGGGGAATAGAGGTTCTCTTATAATACATCCCAAGGTAAAGTAGAAAATACTGTAGAAATTCGCTTGTGTTTTTGAGGCAGACTCTGAATTTTTTTCTCTTCAAAATTTTATTAACCATTTAAAGACTTGTAAAGATTGTCCAGCATTGATTTTTCCTACAAGTTTTTGCAGAGTTTTCTTGGTACCTACCTTGTCCTATTAGATGGCATTTAAGGTATTTTTAGTACAAAATTTTTGAATTTGTTTTGAGAATAGTATTATATATGAAGATTTTATATTGCACTAAATTTAAAGCAAATTTAATGAGTTTTATTATTATCCCTATTTAGATTTCATTAGGGATAGCTTTTGGTTGCTATGTTATATGTTTTTAAGAAATTTTAGTGCTAGAAAGTTGCTGTAAAAAATAATAAGAAAGTTGTCTCAAATGAAGTCTGGGACAGCTTTCTAAAATTGCTTTTTAGTAAAAAAATTTCAATTTCAAAAAGCTTTTGTACACACAACTCCCCTTGGCCTATTGGTTGAGAGCTTAGGCTTCCAACTAAGAGGTCCAAGGTTCGAGTCTATGTGTATGCGTTGTGTGTGTGAGTTTGCCTTAAATGGCCTAAATGTCCCAAAAAAAAAAAAAAAAAAAAAAAAAAAAAAAAAAAAAAAAAAAAACTTTTGTATTAAGCTTTAGAAAGCAGGAAGAAAACTGTCCCAATCAAAGCCTTAATTTGCATGGAATGTTTTAACATAATTTTTATTTGTATTTTTATTCTTATTGGTCTAGCTCAATGCATGCCACAACACCATGCTTTTTATTAATCAATTCTTACTGATTGAGGGTCTTTGTTTGGGTCAATTAGGTCAATTTTCTTTATGCTTTATTCTTACATTACTCGGTTTTATTTGACATTTTTTTGTTGCTTTTCAGACACTTTTCTGGCAAAAAAAAAATTATAACAAAATTTGTTAGAGTAAGGCTTTGTTTGGGACGGTTTTTTTACAGCTTTTTAAAACAGATTTCAAGTATAAAAATTAAAATTTTTGTACTAAAAAGCTGTTTTAAGTAGTAAGAAAGCCGTCCCAAACGAAGCCTAAGACTTCGTTTCAAACGGTTTTTTTATCGCTTATTAAAACAATTTATTAATTTTTATGCTAGAAAATTGTTTTAAGGAGCTTTTAAGTAGTAATAAAAAAGCTATTCCAAACGAAGCCTAAGAATATGTGGTATCATAAGAAAGTTATTTTTTATGAATTTGAGAAGAAAATAGATGACAATCAGCTTTTAAAAATTAGCTTTCTCATAATAGTTTTATATTAGTTTTATATTAGGATCTGTTTAAGATAGTTGTGGCTAATTATTAAAATAATTGTTGTGGTTATCATACATTTTTTTTATGGAGCTCATCTTAGCTTATTGATTGGGTGTCACAAGATTTTGCATATGTTTTAGTGTGTCAATTAACAAATTAATTTTAAAAAATATAAAAATATTTCTTAGCTTTTTTGCTTGGTGGTTTTTGTAAACATGTTATATGGTTTTGTCTTAACTTTACTAAGATTATTAAATTGATTTTAATGATAATTCATAATTTGGACTGTATCTCTTTAGTAGTGGTGAATTTAGAAATTATTGAGTGGGAAATTAGAATAAAACTAAATTTTTAATTATCTTAAATTATATATTTCATTATATTAGTTGCAAGGTTACAAAATGTGAATAATATAATAAATATATTTTTATGATATTTTCAAGATTGTGATGCTCGTGTAATTGTGGCTCTCTCTTTATATTTTAGGAGCTATTTAGTTGGAGGTAAAGTGAGTGTAAATTAAAGTAAATATATAGGTTTTGAGAAGTTTGGTGTTTGGTTGGATGAAAGATATATTGAAGTTAAAGTAAAGTCACTGAACTGTATTTCATTCTAGTTCATTTATGAGGTAAACAATTCTCGCACAGTTTTGAGCAAGAACCGTTTACACTGCTCAAAAATTTGCTTGACCACTATTAATGCCCACCATATCCACCGCCGCCCCATTGTCGTCCACTGGCCACCGCTGTCACAACCACCGCCGGCCGCCCACCAATGTCGTCACCGTAGGGCACCCACCTTCGTTGTCGTCACTAATCGTGTCACCATCGGCCACCATTACAACCGCCCTCCAACGCAAACTACTACCAACCACTCAGAGCACATTCTTTTTACACTTTACATCACATTTACTTTATTTTAAACTAAATAAAAAAAGGTATTTTTAATGTTTTTAGTTGAAACAAATAGAAATGGAGAAAAAAATAACTTAGAGAAAAAAATGAAGATTGATGAAATAGTCATTTGTATGTAATTAGTGCCTACTCATGTAAATCAGAAAATGCTTATACAATAGATAAGCAAAAGTATTTAAGGTTCATTTTATTTTTGGATCAACAGAAATAGGGTATTATATATATTATTTGAAGGGGATTTTTATTGATTGACCGCATTAGATGATAATCTAATAATACATAGAATTAGGATTAACTAATAAAAAAAATAAATCCAAATTAATATGCAATTTATTATTTGCTTTGTGACTATTATGATTTTTTATCATGTTTAATAGCGTAATCGACTAACATATAATGATTAATAATTTTGTTTGCTAGAATTTCTTTGGTAATAGATAGAGCTTATCATCTTAATAAGAGGGGAGACTAATGACTAAGAAGGCGAGCATTAGGCTTGAAAGAGGTGTGGGGCCTCTGCATTGATGTTGACAAAGGGCTTTGACTCTTATTGGCACAATAGGGGCTAGCATTGGTATCAATAGCGGGTCATTGATCTTGTTGGTGGCGAATGGAATCGATGACATGTGCTAGTTTTATTAGCTAAGGTGGCATCAACTTTAGCAGTTTTCTCAGCAAAAGGGGCATCAACTTTAGTTTTAACACTAGGTGTCCATTTTATCATTAACGGTGGGCACTGCCATTGTTCTCAATGGTGGGCATTGATATTGTTGGAAATTATGGGCTCGACATTTTTACTAACAATATGCATCAACTATATTGGTGATGAAGGACAACAACATTATTATAAATAATGGAAATTGAGATTATTGTTAATGGTGGATGACAGTCTTATCGATGATGAGTGTTGACATTAGTGTTGATGGAGGGCGTTAGCGCTGGTGTTGACGATTATCATCGATCTTCTTGGCAATAATAAATGTAGATGTTATTGTTGATAGTGGCATCAACTTTGATGTCGATTGTATGCTTCAACTTTATTAGTGATAATGGAAGTTAACTTTTGTATTTGTTGCGGATCTATAATTTTGATGATAGCAAACATTCCTTATTTCTCTATGATTGCCTTATGTGCTAACGTTTCAGGTTCCCACGATCGGACTGCAATTTGGAATCAGCTCAAGATTGGGTAGACTAGGTCTGAGTCAGTTTGTAATTTTTTTCCTTTCTTGAGTCTGTTGTATTTGGTGTGGGACCAGTTGGATTGTAATTTAGAAGATCTCCTGTTGTTCCCTATAAGTTTTCTATTTTTGGTAATATCGGCCGGGACGATATTTATATCGTCCTGGACGATCTGTCCAAAATCAGAAACCTTATTTAGGGCATCCTCATTAAGGCAGCCGTCAACAGATCGGCCTGGACGATACCTGTATCGGCCAGGACGATAATATCAAATTCAGAAAGAATCAGCCGCCATAATCAGTTTAGGAATTCTTTGTTTTAGGGAATCGGCCCGGACGATATTATTATCGTCCAGGACGATCTAACTCAATCATGCCTAAAATTGATCTGGTATCTTTGGAAAGCATTAATGATTGATTGATACGATCACATCGTCCGGGACGATCGAATGATCAGCCAGGACGATGGCCTGGACGATCTTCATCGGACAGCTTGTATTCAGGGCTATGATCAGGACGATTGAAATCGGTTTTAAACTTATCGGCCAGGACGATCGTGAGATCGGCCTGGACGATGTAACCAATTTTCTTCTGATCGTCTCAAATCGTCCCGGGCTAATGAGCTTAATTTGTACTGATCGGCCAGGACGATATGTCTATCGTCCTGGACGATAATGTCGGCAACTTGCATTAATGAGCTCGTTTTGAGAGCTTCTATTTAACCTTTGGCATGACACTTTGTAAGTGTCTTTGGCAGCCATTGTAGCTTCGTTCTTGTGGGGGAAACTTGAAGAGAGAGCTTGAAAGGGAGAGATGAAAGGGTGGAGTTTGAGAGAGGGAGAAGATCCTGTGAGGGGGGACTCAAGGGAGTGTGGAGGGGGTTCCACACGGTTGCTCCGGCGAACTCGCACCTTAGTACCATCGGATTCAAGGCTTGTCTCGAGGTAAGTTCACCAAAGAAGAAGTCTCTTTGGTGTCAAAGGACCCGGCAACTCCGCCGCACCGGGAGAGGTGGAAGTGATTTTGTAAGGGCTTCTCCGCCTAGCTGTGGGGGCTAAAGGAGAGACACTTGTGTTAGTGCAATACTTGGAGGGTGCCTCCAAGGAGTGGACGTAGGTCAAGGTTTGACCGAACCACTATAAATCCGGTGTGTTCTTTTCTTATTATCGCTTCCGCATTTATTTTTCTTCCGCACTTTTTGTGGTGATTTTGGTTTAGGTTTTTTTTTAAAAGATTCTTTTTTTCCAAATCACCTCTCTCTTAATTAGCTTTGGGAATAAGTTCATAAGGGCTTAACATCCCCATCGAACTTTCAAGTGGTATCAGAGCCAGGTTTTCATAAAATAAGTTTTTAAAAGCTTTTGAATTTCGATCCATGGCTAATCGTACTTTTGCGGAAGGATATTCAATCACTAGACCACCATTGTTTGAAAATATTACATTTGATTTTTGGAAAATTCGCATGTCTACTTTTTTGCAATCGATTGATTTTCGTATGTGACAAATAATTTTAACTGGTTATTCATCACCATCACGTATTGTTAATGGAATTAAAACTGATATTCCTTTTAATCAATGGAATAGGGATGAACGAATGGATGCTCAATTAAATGCAAAGTCTTTGAACTGTTTTTTCTGTGCTTTAAGTTCTAATGATTTTATGTTAATATCCACGTGCACTACCGACAAAGAAGTTTGGGATAAATTGCACACCATATACGAAGGCACTAGTGAAATCAAGCAATCCAAGTTGAATATTTTAATGCATGATTTTGAAATGTTTTCTATGAAACCTTTTGAAACGATTTTAGACATGTATACAAGGTTCATTCAAATTACTACATCATTGCATGCCTTAGGAAAAGATTTTTCAAATTTTGAAAAAGTTAACAAAATTCTTCGATGTCTACTGGATAAATTTGATTTTAAAATTGTTGCTATTTGTGAGTCTAAAGATTTGAATGATTATTCTATTGATAATTTGATTGGCTCACTCATTGCCTACGAGCAAGGGTTGAGTCAAAGACTTTTGGATGCAGGTGAGACGATCGTTCTAAAAGCCGAAGATACGGAAAGAGGAAGCTTAGTTGGTGACGATAGCAATGAATTGTCAAGCAAATCACAAAGCTCACCAATGCATAAGCAAAAGTGGAAGAAAGGTAAAAGTGGTAAGGATGTCCATATTTTCTCTGACATTATTTGTTTTAAATGCAGGAAACCTGGACATATGAAAAATGAGTGCCCTAATTTAAGAATTCTCCCTGCAAAAGAAAAGGGTAAGGCGAAGTTAAATTTAAACTGGGGAAATAATGAAAGGCAAAAAATCTCATGGGCAGATCTGGTCTCTGAAGCATCGGACCAGGAGAGAGATAATGGTTAAGAGCCTTTTGTATTTTTTTGTGTTGTGTTTTTGTGTTTCTTTTTTGTTGTGTTTTTGTTTTTATGTTTTTTCTTTTTTATTTTGCGTTTTTGTTTTGTTTATTCTTTGAAATTTTTTTCGTAAAAATTTTTTTTCTGATCTACACACACATTCACTTTTCTAGAAATAAAAAATTTACTTCCTAATTTTTCTTGAAATCTTTAGTAAGTTGTGATTGGCTTCTCTAAAAACAATCAAAGGAAGGAAAATCATGTTTTTGACTTTCAATCTATGTTTCCTAAAAGAGGTTTTTCTACTTTTGATTTAAAATCTTTTTCATCTTTTAAATTGATTTTTGAAACTAAATTTTTTATCTCCCTAAATTTTATTTATCGCATAGGAATCTTTTGCAAGTTGTTGAATCTAATTCAAAATTTTCTTAATCAAGAAATTCGCTTTATCAATAGTATGGGTTTACTTTTGGTATTTAAGATTTCATAAAGGTAGCATAATCAAAAAAAATTGGCCAATGATGCCAAAAATAAAAGAAGCGCAAAGCCCCAAAATTGAAAAATATAGAATACACAAAGTGTATCAAAAGATGCGCAGTGCGCCAACCAATTGTCAAGAGGCATAAAATGAGCCCACTAAATTTTAATGCTTACCATTCTTATACTTCTTAAAGCTTAAGAAAACCCTTGATTTTTCGATGCTTGAGTTTGAAAATCTTGATTCATGATTCAACAAATCGTGCATTAATCTTCTATTAGATATATTTTATGAAAGGAGTTTTGAAAAATTACTGTTTCTTTATCTAATTTATTCCTTGATTTAGATATTGAATTAAAAAGTTTTTGAGCTTTTTTAAAGAACTTGAGTTTGGATTATCAATTCTTGATTTTCTAACCTTTACTGGGCTATGTGTTATCAATCCAATTCTACTAAAATTTTTTGATTAAAACCCAGAGGTAACTTTCTCATTTTAAGAACATTTGCTTTTTTCACTTTACCGGGAGAGGTGGAAGTGATTTTGTAAGGGCTTCTCCGCCTAGCTATGGGGGCTAAAGGAGAGACACTTGTGTTAGTGCAATACTTGGAGGGTGCCTCCAAGGAGTGGACGTAGGTCAAGGTTTGACCGAACCACTATAAATCCGGTGTGTTCTTTTCTTATTATCGCTTTCGCATTTATTTTTCTTCCGCACTTTTTGTGGTGATTTTGGTTTAGGTTTTTTTTTAAAAGATTCTTCTTTTCCAAATCACCTCTCTCTTAATTAGCTTTGGGAATAAGTTCATAAGGGCTTAACATCCCCATCGAACTTTCAGTATTGATGGTGACCATTTTTTTATCAACAACTTGGTTGAGCTACTCTTTTAACATCAACAATTATCATCACCAACAAACTTGGTGCCTATCATCTACATACCCTTTGTCACTAATAAAGTCTACTCACATTATTGAAAATTAGTCTAACGATCAACATCAAAAGCATGAGCAATGTCCATCATTAACAACAACACTAAAACCTACCATCACCACCAATGCTGACATCCTCCATCAACTCATTATTGATATTCATCATCACCAATAGAGTTGATGCTCACCATCAATAGAAATGATGATGCCCATTGTTGCCACTAAAGCTGACACCCATTATCAACATCAGTGCGTATGCTTTTCATTACCAATAGAGTTGAAGCCCTATGTTACCAAAAATCTCGATGCTTGCAATCGCCAATTAGTTTAAAACTTGATGTCGACACCAAAATCGACACTCATTGTCACCACCAAAGCTAAAACCTATCATTGATAATAACACTAACATATATTGTCTCTAATAAGGCTAATATATGTTGCAGATAAAAAGTCGACACCCACAATCATTAATAAGTCTGACATACCCCATCACCAACAAAACCAACTCCTAACATTAATACCACGAATAACACCCTTTGTTAACACAAATGTCAGCCAATGCGTATTGTTGGCACCAATGTTAAGGCCCATCATCGTCAGTAAGGCTAATGATTGCTATCAATTTTGACGCTGATATTTTTCATCGTCAATAACACTATGCCTATCATTAACTATAACATCCTAGAATCAAATTTGAAAAAAAAAAGTCTATTTATCATTTTAAGAATATACCAGAGCTTCTATAAATCATTAATATACACAATAACCATCGAAAGTAACTAAAATCATTAATATACACAAAAGAATAAAAGAAAATACAAAACCAAAATTTAAAGAAAATCTGAGGATCTCTGACAATCTCACTCCAATAAATCCTGACCTAAAATTATTAAAAATCTACATAATGAGCTTAAAAGCCTGACAATAATCCAAAACTAATTAAAACTTTTAATGCAAGGACTAAAGAATCAATATGATATACTCATTTTAATATAATCAATAGCAATGATAAAATATTATCAATAATAAAAGCATGGAATTATTATAATGAATCTAAAAATTAATAATGCGTATAAAATTAAATAAATAATTAAGAAAAATGATACAAAAATAGTTCATAAATTACTAAACCACTAAAAGAATATAACATATATATGTCGATACCACTGTAAATGTCACTCTTAAGACTAATTTCAAAACGAAGATAACTATCAATGCAACTATTAATGTGATTATTCCAATTAGATTGAGTATCATACATGGAATAATAATAGTAGTAATTACTACTATTAGATCCACTATTCAAATAACTAGGAAAAAGAATCTCTAGTTCACTCAAAGAAGAACTAGCATTGTAAATATCAAAAATCTGATTTTCAATATCAAAATATACAGAAGAAGTGTCACCATTACTATTTCTAACTAAAAAAGTATGATCAGAGATCAATATTCATATGCATCGTCTATTTATGTATTATCAACGCCTCTAATATTGTCAATGAAAAGAAGAATGACTGTGACTACAACGCCATATCTCCGGCTCACAAAAGATGGAGTTTATATTATATGATTTGCTCTTTTGGGGGTGCTATATGGTCTCATATCAATCCATTGTTCAGCATATTTCCATAGTTTCATTATATTATAGACAAATGATGGTCAATGTCAACTCTTAATTTAGTAAGACCTTTAAATTTAGATTTTTCTATCTTTCTTTACTTTACTAAATGTGTTTCATCCTTAAATTAAATTTATCATTGGTTGTTTTATTTCTTTACTTTACTAAATGTGTTTCATCTTTATTTTCTTCTGAGAAGAGAACGTATGGGTTTAAACGAAGATTTGATATATAGCAATTGAATTTAAGATAATAGAAATATTTCCTTATTTTTCTTACAAAATAAGAACATAATAAATTCAACATTATAGTCTATTATATTAAAAAAACATTTCCGATATAATTAGTAAAAATATAAACGTCCATTATTCATTTAATATATTTCAGAGGAGAAAATTCAAAAAAAAATAATGAATTTAAATTATGTTTCACACCCACGTGCGGACCACTACACTCCTCTATTTAGTCCGGTGAACGTACGCTCCTCTACGTTCGGCCACCAATGTTGTAACGCCACGTAGCATAAAGAAAAGTCGCCGACCCGACCCGCTGTGTTTTGGGTTCTCGCACGTGTTAAATTTTAAATGGCAAAAAAACGGAAACACTGCGACGCTTCAACTTATTACTGAGTTTCGAATCCCTGTTACTGTTTATTTCATTTTTTCAGATTTCCACCAAATCCTTTGGAGTTCTCCAGCATTTTCTTCGTAAATCTGCAGCATTTTGTTCGTAGTTCTCCATCATTTCAACTCGTTGTTCTTCTTATTTTCCATTTGAAAACCACCGCTGATAAAATGCCAGAGGTTAGAAACGATTTACCGAGAATGTTTGTTTATCTCGTTATTAATCTAAAAGTACCGAGTTTTACCGATATGGTTAACATTTCTGGGTGTTTTTAAAACTCGGTACACATTCTAAAACTCGGTACTTATCGGTATTCGGTATTTGGTTTAGTTCCATTTTCTCGGTATATGATTATTAAAACTCGGTACACATTCTAAAACTCGGTACTAATCAGTATTCGGTATTTGGTTTTGTTACATTTTCTCGGTATATGATGATTAAAACTCGGTAGACGTCCTTATTGATTGATAAAACCTGGTAAACGTCCTTACTGATTGATAAAACTCGGTACACCTTTCGTAGGAGCTGTTTAGTTGGAAGTAAAGTGAGTGTAAATTAAAGTAAATCTATAGGTTTTGAGAAGTTTGGTGTTTGGTTGGATGAAAATTATACTGAAGCTAAAGTAAAGTCAATGAACTGTATTTCATTCTAGTTCATTTATGAGGTAAATCATTCTCGCCGAGTTTTGTGCAAGAACTGTTTACACCGCTCAAAAACTTGCTTGACCACTACTGATAATCACCATCTCCACTGCCACCCCGTTGTCATCCACTGACCACCATTGTCACAACCACCGCTGGCCGCCCACTAATGTCATCACCGCAGGGCACCCACCTCAGTTGTCATCGCCAGTGTGTCACCATCGGCCACCACTACAACTACCCTCCAATGCCAACTACTGCCAACCACTCCGAGCACATTCTTTTTACACTTTATATTGTATTTACTTTATTTTAAACTAAATAAAAAAGGTATTTTTAGTTTTTCTAGTTGAAACAAATAGAAATGGAGAAAAAATTACCATTTGTATGTAATTAGTGCCTACTCATGTAAATCAGAGCCATTTGTATGTAATTAGTGCCTACTCATGTAAATCAGAGCCATTTGTATGTAATTAGTGCCTAGTCATGTAAATCAGAAAATGCTGATACAATAGATATGCAAAAGTATTTGTGGTTCATTTTATGTTTGGATCAACAAAAATATGGTATTATATATATTATTTGAAGGGGGTTTTTATTGATTGACCACATTAGAAGATAATCTAATAATACATAGAATTAAAAAAAAATTAAATCCAATTTAATATGCAATTTATTATTTGCTTCATTACTATTATGATTTTTTATCATGTTTAATAGTGTAAACGACTAACCTATGATGATTAATAATTTTGTTTGCTAGAATTTCTATGGTAATAGATAGAACTTATCATCTTAATAAGAGGAGCTAATGACTAAGAAGACAAGCATAAGGCTTTAAAGAGGTGCGGGGCCTCTGCATTGATGTCGATGAAGGGCTTTGACTCTTATTGGCTATAATAGGGGCTAGCACTGGTGTCAATAGTGGGCATTGATCTTGTTGGTGACGAATGGGAATGATGATAGGTGCTATTTTTATTAGCAAAGGTGGCATCAAATTTAGCAGTTTTATCAGCAAAAGGGGCATCAACTTTAGTTTTAACACTAGGTGTTGATCTTATCGTTAATAGTGGGCATTGACATTGTTCTCAATGGTGGACATCGATATTATTGGCAATTGTGGGCTTGACATTTTTACTAACAATAACATCAACTTTATTGGTGATGACGGACAACAACATTATTATAAATAATTGACATTGACATTATTTTTAATGGTGGATGCTAGTCTTATTATCGATGATGAGTGTTGACATTAGTGTTGATGGAGGGTGCTAGCATTGGTGTCGATGGTTATCATCGATCTTTTTGGCAATAATAAATGTAGATGTTATTGTTGATAGTGACGTCAACTTTGATGTCGATTGCATGCTTCAACTTTATTAGTGATAATGGCAGTTAACTTTCGTATTGATGCTGACCATTTATTATCAACAACTTGGTTGAACCACTCTTTTAACACCAACAATTATCATCACCAATAAGCTTGGTGCCTATCATCTACATACCCTTTGTCACCAATAAAGTCTACTCACATTATTGACAATTAGTATAACGATCACCATCAAAAGCATGAGCAATGTCCATCATTGACAACAACACTAAAACCTAACATCACCACCAATGCTGACATCCTCCATCAACTCAGTGTTGACATTCATTATCACCAATAGAGTTGATGCTCACCATCACTAGAAATGATGATGCCCACTGTTTCCACAAAAGCTAACACCCATTATCAACAACAATGTGAATGTTTGTCATTACCAATAGAGTTGAAGCCCTATGTTACAAAAATTTTTGATGCTTATCGTCGACACCATCACCAATAAGTCTAAAGCTTACTGTCGACACCAATATCGACACACATTGTCACCACCAAGGCTAAAGCCTATCATTGATAATAACGCTAACATATATTGTCTCTAATAAGGCTAACATATGTTGCAGACAAAAAGTTGACACCCACAATCATTAATAAGGATGACATTCCCTATCACCAACAAAACCAACTCCCAACATTAATACCATGGATAACACCCTTTGTTAACACAAATGCCTGCCAATGCGTATTGTTGGCACCAATGTTAATGCCCATCATCGTCGATAAGACTAATGATTTCTACCAATTTTAACACTGACACTATTCATCATCAATAACACTACGCCTATCATTAACTGTACCATCCTAGAATCAAATTTGAAAAAATTGTATATTTATCATTTTAAGAATATATCAGAGCTTCTATAAATCATTAATATACACAATAACCAACAAGAGTAACTAAAATCATATACATCAATATATTTTACTATTTATTCACCCAAAAAGCCATTTATACTAGTCATGAGATCACTACAAAAGAATAAAAGAAAATACAAAACCAAAATTTAAAGAAAACTTGAGGATCTATGACAATCTCACTCCAACATGTCCTAACCTCTTCCCTGACTTGAAATCATTAAAAATCTACATAATGAGCTTAAAAGCTCGACAATAATCATCCAAAACTAATTAAAACTTTTAATGTAAGGACTAAATAATCAATATGATATGTTCGGTTTAATATAATCAATAACAATCAATGTAGTTAATGATCAAATATTATCAATAAAACTCAATATGCTCAATAAGAAAAGTATGGAATCATTATAATGAATCTAAAAATTAATAATTTGTATAAAATTCAATAAATCATTAAAACAACGACACAAAAATCATTTATAAATTACTAAATCACTAAAAGAATATATCATATATATTCATATGTGTCACCTATTTATGTATTATCAATGCCTCTAAAGTATTGTCAATGATATTAATGTATAATTTAACAACATAGAACATCTTGTTTTAACATGATGTTTTCAACCTCTTTTACCTCAACTGATTCCTAGTTGGTTATCAATCATATCAATTATCATTTATTCAATTAATCAATTATCATATTCAATTAATAAATTATAATTACATGTGACTTCATTAAATCAATAAAGATTCATCACTCTCTGCCCTTTGGTTTAATCGATCATCTATTACAGGCTACAATCAGAATAACACCACAAACCATCTTTAAAGAGAAGCTTGTTGGCCTACTCGCTTGTGTAGGGTTTTATGTTTTAACAACCAACCCATTTTATAGTGTTAGCATCTAGCCTTTTTTTCTTATGCAAATGCCACAATCAAAATGCAGTAGGAAATAATCAATTTTGTTCAATATAAGAAAATCTATATTATTAAAAAACTAAAATGAGATTTGAGTTACTTACAACAAATAAAAGAAATCTGTAAATAAAATTAATGGATGAAAAATCCCTGAACAACCTTCTCTCTCTTCACTCTCTCCTATTTGGCAAGGCAATAAAGCTAAAATTCAAAATTTTCATTAAAACAACTCATTAAAATTTTATTAGCAAAGGTGGCATCAACTTTCGGAGTTTTATCAGCAAAGGTGGCATCAACTTTAGTTTTAATGTTGGGTGTCGATCTTATTGTCAATGGTGGGCATTAATATTATTATCAATGGTGGGCATCAACATTGTTGGCAATGGTGAACTTGACATTAGATTATGCATCAACTTTATTGGTGATGACCGACAACAATATTATTATAAATAATGGACATTAAGAATATTGTTAATGGCAGATGTCAATCTTATTATCGATGATGAGTGTGAACATTAGTGTTGATGGAGGGCATTGGTGTTACTGTCGATGATTATCATCAATCTTCTTGGCAATAATAAATTTAGATGTTATTGTTGATAGTGGCGTCAACTTTGATATCGATG